>JAADKB010000012.1:1200000-1745090 GCA_009982845.1 Delphinella strobiligena
GCAGAGATCTGGGACGGTGGAAATGTGAAATTCAGCTCCACCAATTTGTCTACCATTGGCAAAGCTATTGTTTCAATCCTCTCCACAACAGAGCGGCTGTCAGCAACTGAGAACAAGTACGTTTTCATCGCTTCACACACCGTCACCCAAAACGAAGTCTTGGCTGCATTCGAGAAGGCAACTGGCGAGTGGAGTATCGAGCGGGTTCACGGAGAGAAAGCTACCGCGAAGGCCAGAGAGGGATTCGCGAACGGTGACTACTCCACCATCCCCGATCTCATTCGGAGTGCCTTCCTGCCTCAAGACGAATTGGGCAATTCTGAGAAGAAGGGTCTGTCGAACGATGTACTGGGGCTACCAAAGGAGAGCCTCGAGGCCGATATCAAGCGTGCTGTAGGCGCTTGAATGGTGCAACCTGCGCGGTCTGTGTCAGTTGGCGATCAGAACATGACAGAGTATATAATGAAGTTGAGATATTCTGGTCATAATAATTCTCGATGTATCTGGTAGCTATAAACTTTTACTATAAAAGCCTTCATGTCTTGCTCAGCCATGATTATGCCGAACTATATGCCGTCAAGTCACATATATCTGTATACTTTTCGGGTCTCGGCATCAAGTCAACTTCAGAGCCGGGACCGGCCCGGTCAAGACGCTATTTCACCACCACCACCACCCGTTCTTTCTTGTGTTCCCTTAGTATCTAAGTCACGATGAGTAAGTATTTCATGATATCAAGTCGACTAGTAGCCTAACAAGCAGTCCGTGGGCTACTCTGTCTGACTGTATCGCTCAATACTGGCAGCCGCCTATCTCGCTTGCATTCGGGCTTTTCGGCATCAACAACAGTCCGCGAGCGACTTCGCATCTATCGAGCAGCGCTTCCTTGTCGAATGATTGAAAGGATGGCCACGGCTGCCTAGAGTCCTTGCTACATAAATACCGAGTTAATTCGCTTGTGCTACATCACCATGGCTTTCTTTCCTTCTTTCTGAAGAGGCAAACAAACCATATTCAACCAGTACGAATCTATCAAACATGTCCAGTATGCCGAAAGTCGTAAAAGTCGACGAAGATGGAGCAGATGAAATCGTATCGACATCTGCTCCATCTTCGATCCCAGAAATAGAATCCGAAGCAGAGAAGCAGGCAGATGCAACAATGCTTCCACCAAGCGAAGTTACGAAAGAGGAAACCCAGGCCTTTTCTGTCTTCACAACCAACCAGAAAAGAGTGATCGTCTTGACTACATCCCTGGCAGGCTTCTTTTCACCTTTATCCGGCTCGATATACTACCCTGCTCTGAACACCATCGCTGAAGATTTGGGTGTCTCGTCGTCGAAGGCGAACTTGACGGTCACGACTTATATGATCATTCAAGGTCTGGCTCCTATGATCACGGCCGGGTTTTCAGACGGCGCCGGCCGACGACCAGCGTACATCTTCTGCTTTGTCGTCTATATCGCTGCCAATTTGGGTCTTGCATTGCAGAATGATTATGCCGCTTTGATGGTTCTTAGATGCCTGCAGAGCGGGGGCAGTTCGGGTACGATCGCTCTGGCGAATGGTGTGGTGGGTGACTTGATCACTTCGGCAGAGAGAGGAAGCTATATCGCCTTTGCATCAATCAGCAGTATCCTAGGTCCAACATTGTCTCCCATCATTGGTGGGCTGATCAGTCAATACTGGAACTGGCATGGCATTTTCTGGTTTTTGCTCGCCTTCGGTGGTTGCTTCTTCGTACCACTGCTTCTCTTCCTCCCCGAGACATGTCGGAAAGTCGTCGGCGATGGCTCAGTACCACCACCCACTCTGAACATGAATATCATAGACAAGATACGCCATGCCAATAGAGCCAAGTCTGGCATTCCTCTCGACAAGGAGAAGCTAGAAGAATATCGCAAGAACTACAAACTTACGTTTCCAAATCCTCTCAAAACGCTCGTCGTCCTCGCAGATGTAGAGTCAGCGATTGTCCTTCTCGGCGCCGGCCTCGCACTGGCCGATTTCTATGCCATCAGCACGGGAGCTTCAACCGCGTTTCGCAAAGTATATGGTTTCAACGACCTGGAAGTCTCGCTCATGTTCCTCCCAATCGGAGCCGGCGGTATACTTTCAGCCTTCACCACAGGCAAGATGGTCGACTGGAATTATCGACGTCATGCCCACGTCCACAATCTGATCATCGACAAAAAGCGACAGCAAGATCTCACCAATTTCCCTATCGAGAAGGCCCGTTTGGAGATAGCGTTGCCGCTGTTCTATCTAGGCGCCGCTTCCGTGATGGGTTATGGCTGGGTATGTCGACATGAACGAGATGTCCAAACCAGCCCACTAACATCAAATCGCAGGTCATGGATGAGAAAGTCTCGCTCGCCGGCCCGGCCATATTGTTGTTCCTCATGGGATATTCCATCACGGCCGCTTTCCAGATCCTGAATGTGTTGATGGTGGATATCTATCCCGGTCGACCTGCCACGGCGACAGCGGCGAGCAATATCGTGAGATGCGAATTGGGTGCTGCGGCGTCGGCGGCCATTGTGCCCATGGCTCGGGCAATGGGGAATGGTTGGTCGTATACCTTGCTCGCGTTGCTGTTTGTTGCTTACAGTCCTGCTCTGCTGTGGATCATGAAATCCGGGATGAAGTGGAGACAGGCAAAAAAGGCGAAAGAGGATAGGGAGATGGGAGGGAGCGCCGAAGTGCAGGAAGAAGATGATGAGAGGGCTGCGGCTAGTTCTGTTGATGTCAACTCTCGAAAGGGGATATAGAGCTCTTGAAGTATCCACTTGATTCTTTGGGGAAGTGCCTTCCAGTCAACGTTTGGGCTGTAAGAGTGAAAACAATAATCGTCTGTCACGCTATCGCCGTCTGAGTTTGTTCCAAGGCATGGCCGAGCGAGCTGTAGACGTCACGTCATTACTCGACATATCCGGCGCACAAGAAACGACTACATTTTTCCGAAGAGACTCGATCCGGTTTCCTCCCAATTACACCACCCAGAACCTTTCTCACAGCGCCATTTCGAACGTTCTTTCCATTCTCGGTTGTTTTGACGCCAGCCAATGCTAGTGACATCGGGTATCTTAAATATATACGAGTACACGCACTCGATCCATTTACTTTTTGCAAAATAATATTAACCTACTTCTTGGCACCAACGCGCTTCAAGAGAGCGGCATTTTCCTTTCGCATCTCGTCCATTTCCTTCAAGCTGGCTCTTTGCACTTTTCTCAGAGCGGCAATCTCGGCTTGTAGTTGGGCGTTTCTTTGTTCTAGAGTCGGGTCTGAGGATGTGGCTGGTGCGTCTAGGCTCATGAAATCGGCATCTCCGGATGTGGTTACGTTGGTTGATTCGGCTGGGAGTGTGGCGGAAGGTGTGGCTGCGGGATGTGGAGAGGAGAAGGCTGTGGGAGTCCAGGAGGAGAATTCTGCTAAGCTCTTTGATATAAGGTCCGAGGGGAAAGAGGGGTGGGTCAGGGCTCGCATGAAATCCGATTGGGTTGAATCTGGCTTTTCTGAGGCGGAGAAGTGGGGGATGGGGAAGGAGGATGTGAATTGGCCGCTGATCTTGTAGTCTCCTGGAACAGCACCTTCAATGTCTCGTGCTTCAAAGGCACCGTGTTTTGGCTTGACGACAGCGTGCAGCTTTGTTCGTCGAGGGTTTGTCTCCGAAGGAAAGCCAGTGACGGGAAGGGTAACGAGGTTTGTCACAGGACCGGGAAGAGAGGAAGTGGTGGGTGCAAAGGTAGAGCTGTATCTAGCAAGAGGAATGTCCCAATGCAGTATCTTGCCCGAGGCGTGGCCAGTCGTGAGGATGCTGCCATCGTAGGAAAGGATGCAGCTTAGTGTGGCGCCTATATCTGCACTCGGCGGAGTCCATCTCGTGGTGGCGGGAGGTTGTACCGGCAGAGTGGCCTGGGCTTCCTCGTAGATTGGGTTCTTTATCAAGTCTGAATCGCCAGATATACCAGCAGAAAAGGCATCCGAGTAGAAGTTGAGGAGTTGCACGCTTCCGTCTCCATATCCAGTATAGACGGCTCTATCTGCAGCATCAAGGACCAGACATAAAGGCGTTGAGGGAAGGAGGATTGTGCGGAGAAGGGTGTTGTTGTGGTAGTCCCATACTATAGCAGTGTTGTCTTTTGATGCCGAGACAGCAATGTTGTATGTGGAAGTGCTGTGGCCGAATGCGAGAGCTGTGATAGCAGATCGGTGGGCCGAGAGGGTGTGGATGGGAGTAGGTGTGTGCTGAGTTGAAAAGGATAGAAGATCGAGGATTGACCAGACGTGGATGCTACTGTCTGCGCTGCCAGAGAGGAGGAAGGTTGACGTTGGGTCGACAGCGAGAGCTGTAACACTTTGAAGATGTGCTTGTGTCGTGACAATTAGTCGGCCTGTATGTGTCTACCAGTAACGTGTCAGCATGTCTCCATTGATCGTCACTCAGACAATCCCCACCTCCCATAAGAACAACCTTCCCTCGGTGCTTCCCAATATCAAAACCGTCTCTTCACATCCAAGTGCTACACTTGCGATCCTTTCTGGAAATGGTACTGTTGCCTCGTGGCTTCCTTTCTCCCTGCTGTAGACATTTACAACGGCCTTGTCGGACTGTGCTGCAAAGACATGGCTTGCGCTTACAGCAAGGCAGTTTTGATTGGTAAAAGACTTCTTGTATGCTGCGCGTTGCTGGCCGAGTGGTTGCGTCTCGAAAAGAAAAATTCCTGCATCTTTATTCGCCGATGTTGTGCTGACCTTGGCCAGAGGTGCTCCCACCGATGCGACAGATTGTTCCGTGAGCATCGTCTCTAATACGTGTGATTGTGGTCTACCGAGCCTGTGCTGTTGACTGCGAGACACTCACTGACACTTTTTCTGCTTCTCACATGTGAAGACCCTGGAGCTTTCAAGGTTGGCAGTTTTTGCCGGCGACGATCCGACATGACGTCGCCACCTTGAATTCACCAGCCACACCAGACCACATCACACTTCCTTCCAGTGTCTCCTTGTTGCATGAGGAATATTGTTGCAGCAGATGAAGGCGATGGATGTCGTCGTCTTTGTTAAAGCATTCTATATGTGGCCTCGAGGCTTGAGATACAACATTATGATGGATAATGTCCATAACTTGTAGGCCGATCTGAGAGACCATATAACGACGTCAATGTCTTCCATCCATCTCTGCTCGTACCCCCTTCAACCTCCCTTTTCTCTTTTTCTCTACATCCTTCAGGACGCTATTCTTGGTGGCCAGCTTCTATTTCCCTTCCTCTTTCCTCTAATTGAGCAGTACCTGTATCCGACAAGTGGCCATCCAGGCCGTCTCAACCCGAGCCATGAATGCTATGCTCGCTCAACCTATGGCACCACCATCCCAATTACTGCCCACCGTCTCGCAACTCTCTAACTTCCTAGCCTCATTCTTCCCAGTACGTCCTAAAGATGTTGACTTTGTCTATCACACGCCACGCTTTCGTCCTCGTGCGCAAATCAAGGAACAAATGCCACAGTCAGGCTTTCGCTCCTTACCAATTGATTCAACCTCTGTCTCCAAGCTCATCTTCTCCATCACTCCCACACCTGGAGTATACCATGCTTTGAGCGAGCCGAACCTAACTCCTCCACTTTCATTCTTGCATCGTCCTTTCACCTTGGATAGGCGACGTGTTCCGAGGTGAGTGTCCGTACTCTCCTCCCATGTGGGATTTGACGAGATACTCACTGTGGGTTACAATCCTATTCTCGCAGCCCGCTTGGGGCTCGATGTTGAGTCCTCGGTTTGTTTGCAAGGCTACAAAGGCGACCCCGACCGCAAGATTGGCATAGTGGGCGTACTGCACACACCTGTTCCCGCTGCCACATTACTCCGTGATATAACACATGAATTCGGGGCATATGATGACTTCCACGGCTTTTCAAACGACGCTGTCGACCTTTTGGAGGACAATAATATGATCCACACGGTTGCCATTATGAATGCCTTTCACCCGGAGGAAGTGGACAGGGTTATGGAAGCCGCTCTCGCCCGAGGATGGATATCAGACCTCGGTGATGACGGAAGCGTTCTGTACCTCACTGGCCAAGCAAGACAGCCAGGACTCATCGCTGCCGACGCAAAGCACATGAAGGTTGTTTGCGTAGGCCACCGTACTTGTGAAGAGTGGGGTATACGCTACCTCGCTGAACAATGCAGGGCCAAATTTCCCCTACTAGATGTTGTCGAGATTTTCGAGGACGAAGAGCCCCGGCCTCCAACATCGAGGCCAGATGCAACACGCTGAAACTCTGTACTCAAGAGCACAATCTCGTTCCACTTCCATCAATTGGTCTGGTGGTCTAGGGGTATGATTCTCGCTTAGGGAGTTGTTCATTCAGCTCAATCATCCTGAGCCTGTTTGCGAGAGGTCCCGCGTTCGAATCGCGGCCAGACCCTTTTTGCTCCGCTAAGCGCCGTCTGATGTACTCGCTCAGTATGAACTAGTTGTTGATCCAAAATTTTGTTCATTTTTGTGTGGTCAGAACTTCGGCTTCGGGACCGGCCGGACCGATATGTAAGGGCCCAAGGAATCCATCGCAGCCTCACGACAGAAACAGGCATGCACGTCAACTTCCATACATGCTCATGGCGCGAGAGATTGCGGGGGAAAGGCAGTTTATCGATCCTCTAGTACTCTTGTACAGTACCTTGCTTTTTTGACTAGGTAGAGCGGCTTCCTACCATTAGATACCTGGCTGAAGCATTTCAACAACTGTTTCAACAGCAGACCTGCGTTGTCGTCGTTATGATGATTCGGTTGTAGACTTTCCAGATGTCTTGTCACCTAACTCGAATAAGGCATCGACCAGGCGGGGGACGGACAATATGTTCATCCGTCAGCAGCATATCCTAAACCGCATGGCTTACGAACCATCTCCGATATTATCAATCCTTCGCGATATGGACTCCGAAGGCCGACATTACAAATCGTTAAGTAGCCAAATACATCAACGTTGACATTCCATCCTGCAGGACCGACATGGTATACCAGGTTCTAGCCTTGTCTTGATTATCTATAAAGTATGCCTCACTGTCGCTGAGCCGTCAGGTCGCACCTTAATTGCAATTCTTCGCTCACACTTTACCATCACCACTATACAAACCATACTAAATATTGAAAAATGTCTGGCTCGTCCAAACCAGTGTTCCTTATACTCGGTGCCGGGAGCAACACCGGCGCCCGTCTCACAACTGCCTCTGCTGCCAAAGGCTACGCAATTGCGACTGTCTCGCGAAAGCCGGCAACACCCTCATCTTCATTTATCAGTGACCTACATATCCCAGCCGACCTCTCCACACCAAGTAGCATATCCACCATCTTTTCCCAAGTGAAGGAGAAACTGGGAGGTCCCGATGTCGTCGTCTTCAATGGTTCGCTCCTCTCCCTATAATCAAGACTGGATAAGAGTCTAGACCCCACCTCGCTAACTCTCATGATCGTGTCAAAGCATCTTTTGTTGCTTTCACATCTCCCTCTGACCCCTTTTCGCTTTCCACCGAGGACCTGGATGCGTCCATCAACTTGAACATCAAGAGCGTCTTTGCAGCTGCCAAAGAGTTTGTTCGCTTGTCCCCTGTCGAGGAGGAAGCTGCATCGTCGCGTCCACGCACCTTCATTCTCACAGGCAATATGCTTAATACCATGGCCGGCCCCGGGTTCATCAGTCAGGGCCTTGGCAAGTCGGCCGGTGCGCACATCATAGCTGCGGCCGCATTGGCATATGGCGAAAAGGCCTATCGGTGCGTGTCTCTCATCTTGCTCTTCTTCCTCTTATCGATTCCTCTCATCTTTCTATTTTCCATGTCCAATGTCAGTCTCCATCTTTCTCTCCTTGCCTTTTCACTCCTTCGTTCCCCTTCTTCGTGCTCTTCATTCGCGTCTTCATGTGCCTCCCTTGTCAGTGGAGACTCCGCTGCTGAGTTTTATCCTCAGCTTGCTGAGGCTGAGGCTGGAGGGAAGCAGGGCCCTTGGTTGCAGACATTTGTCAAGGGAGTCGGTTACAAGGATTTCGGCCCCTATCACCTTTAAAGGAGATGTGTTTCCTTTGTGATTGGGGAGGGTGGGCATATGAGATATTACGACGTGGTGATACGACGCGATCGGTCCAGAGGTGCAATTATGTGATTGACGAATTGTGAAATCATACTATATGTGTTTGTATTCGATGGCTTCGAAGACAATAGAGATCTCTGTATCTTCAGGTTCGAACGCTCCAGGCGGAAATGCGGTCTGTGAGCGATATGTATGGGTCAGAGCACCAGCACGAAAACAATCGAAACATAGAATTCATTGCTGATAGTAGATAGGTCAAGTCTAGCACTTGTCCAAGCTCGTGTAGCTATTGCTAGTCCTGGGTAAACAGAGGGCTGGTATGAGAGAGCATGCAAAAGTATGTTGCGCATTAGAACAAAAGACGCAGTATACTATGACTGGTCCTACTCGCGATCAGAGAAAGAGCAAAGCCTGGAACACTCTTTCCATATCTAAAAGAACAAATTGACGATGATATTCAGACATCTCATCAGACATTTGACAAGGGTCCAAAACGATACCACCAGCAAAATTCATGCGACCATCATGGGACTCGAACCCACAACCTTCCGCTTACAAGCTCGTCAGACGAGTAGGAGGCGGACGCTCTACCATTGAGCCAAACGGCCAATCATGATTGAGTCAAGATAAAGTGAATCCATATACTTTTATTACAGACCTGCGCAAGTGCTGTGGCTCGAATACCCAATCGGCTGCGAAAACGACATCGATATTTTTTATCGATATTCATCATTTTATTAACAGTTTCATCTACAAGCCGACTCGACGAGTCGGACTATCCAACTCCCGTCGATTTTAGTCGAGGGAAAGGGTGCCGCCCGACCATCCTAGAAACCGACATCGATATTTTTATCGATATTCATCATTTTATTGACAGTTTCATCTACAAGCTGACTTAACGAGTCGGACTATCCAACTCCCATTAATTTTAGTTAAGGGAAAGGGTGCTGCCCAACTGTCCTAGTGACGCTGTTATTATAGTTATACCAGCGTTGTCCCTAAAGGGACTAATTGCTGCTATAGCAGCTTAAAGAAGAGCTAGGAATACTAGACAGGGAGGCAGAGGGCTGATTCAGCCTATCCGTTCTCTTAGTCTAAATAATAATATTGTCTTTACTAAAAATATAATAAAATATCTTATTAAAAAAGCAATAAATGCTTAAAATAGCAAATTTAATAAATTATTTAAATAATTTAAAATTCAGAATAAGACTTTCTAAAACTAGAATAGGACTTTTCAAAACCAGACTGAGATCTTTAAGACTTAGAACAAGGTCCTCTATTAGAAGAATACTACTTTAATAGCGTTATTTAATATTATTATAAAAAAAACTTAATATAGCTAAAGCAAAGCTCAATATTATAAAAATGAGACTTAAATACACGCTTATAGGAATTAAGAAGCTTAAAAAAGAATTTAAAATAATAAATGCTAATTTAAAAGTTAATATTAAGGTTCTTAATATAGAGATTAGAACTATTAGCTTTAACGTTAATAAAGAAATAACAGTCCTTTCAACCTTTAAATAGTCAAGCTTATTATCCCTAGCCAACCTTAATATAGCAGTATTACTATTAACCTTATATGCTTTTATAATATTAAGATTAGTTAATCCATTGTTATTAGCCATTTATCCTTTTATAAAAAAGGGAACGCTATTAACTTTACTAACTTTTCTAGAAAAGCTATAACAATTCCTAAGCGTTATAATTGACATTAGCTAGGTGCTAGCTAAATAACGTAAGCCAGCTATAGATAGCAAAGCTATAATAAAGAAAATTAAGAAAGCAATTGCATTTTAGCTATTAGTATATATAATCACTATTAAAGGAATTCAGATAAGAGCAAGATCTATAAGGGTTATTACCTAAAATAGAAAAGACGCAGCATAATTGCAGCTAAATAATAGATAGGTTTATTAAGTATTTGATATAGCTTAAACTTATAAAGAGGATTATTTCCTAATTAAAGTCAATAACGCATTTAGAGCAGCAGTCTTAGTACTAAATATTAGAACAATCCACTTAGAATTCTTAATAACATTTATAACTAAAAACAAGTTTATAAATACTATTAAGGCATTCTAGCTATCTAAAAGGGAAAAACCGGCTAGATTGATAGTAGTCTACCTAGCTACAGCTAAAGATGCTTAATAAGCCCTTACTGAACAATACGTTAAGATTAATAGAAATATAGCTTAAATTAGTAAATATAAGAAGCATTAACGCCCTTAGAGATGCTATAACTGTAATAAATATAGCTATTATTAGGCTAAATGCAGCTAACTAACAAAATATAGTAAATATATAGAGAATTATAAAACTAATAATTATAAAGCTATAGCCTTTAAATATGTAATATATAGTAAACTATATATAGCTATAAATATAGAATGCTCTGCATACTATAATAAGATTATTAGAATCCAAGGAGGTAGATAACATATTAGCTAAGCTACTTATAATAAAGATACAGAATGGCAAACTGTCACTAGCTAATAAATTAAATAAACAGTCACTATAAGCAATATATAATAAGAGATACCAGTTTCCTATTAGTAAATATAAATAGATAATCCTTAATCTAACTTAGCCTTTTTAACAACCAATTTATTAATCACTTTATAGCAATTATAATTATTAAACTAAGCATTGCTAATATTAATAGCAAGCTATATATCTCTTAACATTAGTACTAGACTACTGTAACGCTAATTATCTAATAGAAGGAACTAACGCATTATGCGTTTTAGTTATTATTATATATTTATAAAAACGTTTTATTTATCTAATTCCCTATATAGTTACTAAATATAACTATAAGAGTCATTACTACTTTAATAAAACATCTTTTTATTATATTAATCTATATTCTAGGCTATAGCTAATATGCCCCCTCTAAATAGGACTTAGGGGAGTTAAGTACCTCTAGACTTATAGTGTTAAGCAATACTATCTATAAAGCCAAAAGGAAGTATAAAGGAAACCTCTTTATTATAAAGAAGAAAATAAGCTAGTGCTCTAGTAAATGCATTAATATAATATTTTCTTAGCTTTATTAAATAGCATTATTACATTTTTTTTAAAAACGCTTTAAAATAACTATTAACCTTATACTAGTATCTAATGCGCTTGAAAACCAGGTTACTAAATACGACATCTACTTAATCTAATATAAATTAGATTATAAAGCTATAGCGCTTTAAATTAAAAGGACTACAATAACTGCTTTATTAGAAACTAAATATAATTTTAGGAAAACGGATTAAAATAAAGCTATTAAAGTATTTAAAGAGTAGCAATTGTTAGTTATTAATATTGACAATATAATCAAACTTGATTAAGCAGTTATAGAGATCCAGAACACAATAAGCCAATATATATAGGATTATAGCCTAGTAGTTAAGGAATCCCTATATATGAAATCATAATAGAATAACGAGCTTACAAAGCTTTATAACAAATATACATAATAACAAAACTGGAACAATACGCTATAAGTAATAAAGCTAGATAAAGAAGAAAGTTAATGCTAAGCTAGGTAAGCTAAATACCAGTTTCATAAAAGCATTTAGGACAAAAAGTAACTATATTAAAACAACTTCTTAGCATAGATAGATAATATCTGAAAAGCAGCTAGGTACCTTAACCTATAACTGTTAGCGTTTAATAACATTCTTACTATAGTTATTAGCATTAAGAGCTAAAAGATGGAGCTTAAAGGTAACAATGCTAAAGCAATTGAACTACTCTAATGCTTTTTTCTACTAGTTTTAAAAAGCTAAAAAAGGATATGCCGAATCTAAATATAAGGCATATAAATAATCCGGATATCTTTATTAAAAAGGTAACTAGAGTAATAGCCAAGATTAGTCTATATAAAGCGCTAGGTATAAACAATATTCTAAATATTACGTAGAAACGCTTATAATCCATTCTAAGCAATTAACTTACTAATATCTTTAACGCATTATACTAATTAGGATATATACTATCTATATAAAAGATAGCGCAAATCCTACTATTATAAAAGCTAGGGAAACCTGACTATTATATAGTAAAAGCATACTGCTTTATCTTCTTTCTAGCTATTTTAAGCAAACTAATAGAACTAGTATTAGTAAAAAGAATATTATACTAAATAGAGACTTTCAATCTCCTTTTAAAAATATAATTTAGTATTAAGCTAAGGTAATTATGTAATTAAGCGCTGCTCCTTTTAGTTAAAAAAAATCTTTAAAGCATAGCAATAAAAGAAAGTCCTTTCCTTTATTAGCCTTAATATAAAGAGAGCATATAACAATATTTCTTAATAAGTACTTATTAGTTAGCTATAAGTAGAAGGAATCCTAATTTATATAGTTATATAGGTTAACTCCTTCTATACTAATTGACTAGCTATAATACTAATTAATAATACAGAATTAAGGTAAGTCACTCTTACAGAATTAGGTCTCTTATAAAAATTAACACTTGCTCTAATTCTATATATCTTCTTTAATATATTCTTAATAAAGAAGAAGATTAATAAGAAATAAAGCAATATAGGGTTTATAAATAACTACACCTAATAAGCCATTTTGGAATTAGTAAAAAAGAATATATTAATATTTAATAATAAAATGGTTTTAAAGGCTTTCTAATAGGTAAAAAATAATAGCGCTATTTTTGAAAGTAATAAGACAATTCTTATATATTTTATACAAAATTATAAAAAGACTAGTAATACTGACTCTCTATTAAAGGTAAGCGACTACATTGTTAAACCCTCTATAAAAGAGAGAATCCTAGAAGTTATTTTTAATGCTAAGCTGAGATTTAAAGACTATCTAGCCAAAGTCATAAAAGGATAGAGAAGCGCTAGTTAACTTAAACGCCTGTTCTATATTAGATTATAATTAGCATATTAACTTTACTAAGCTATAATAGCTTTAAAAATAGACTATGTAGCTATAATATAGTATTCTTAATCCTTTAAGAAAAAGATTAACAACAGCATTACTAAGATCCTTAACCCTATATAATAGATAAAAGCCTAAGCAATAGTTAAATACTTCTATATAACCTTAGTCAAAGCAGCTAGCGCTAAAGCGTCATTCCCTCTTTTATATATTAGATTAAAACTAAAGATTGGCAAATTCTAAATAGGACTCTATACGTTATTAGAAACTAACCTATTAAAAGCACAGCTTAGAAAACTAGTTAAGAAACCTAGAGCGAAGTTGTTTACCTCCCCTCTTTATAATATAGAAACACAGCTTAGCAAAATGGGAATAAATATAGAAACTATCCTAATATAGATTGCTTTATTATAAAGCATAATAATAATTAATTACGAATCTGACTAATACAGCTCTAATAAAGCATATAAGAACTACCTTAAAATAAAGGACTAGCGCCTGAATATCTTTGCTAACAGCTTTATTGCTAACAGACAGGCAGGAGTTAGGGTAGCTATGTACTCTAAAAAGCCTACACTATTTTCCACTCTCTTTTAGTAAGTCAAATTAGAAGGCAACATTAATAGCATAATAATAGAGCTAATTGCAGTTAAAAAGGCTATAATACTAGCTAAAATTCTATTAAAAACATTATATAACTATAAGAGGCTAATCCCCTAAGTAGTAATATAGTTTAACAATTAAATAGCTATTTACATAGTCAATTGCTAGGTCAGCTAGAGCAGAGCAGCTATAATACAAAGCATCCTATACACAATTAATTATTATACAATCCTTAAAGGACAATTAGCTATTTAATAAATTTTAAAAAAGTTTATAATTATAAAATACGTTAAATTAAATTAGCTAGCTAAATAAGCTATAAGCCTTTACACTATAAGGCTAGCTATAAGCAAGACAATTCTAGATAATATAAAAACAAGTCTGGAACACCTTTAGAAACAAAATTCTAGCTAAGGAACAATAGAGACTATAAAATATAGGTAAGAGCCTTTGCGCAATAGATAGCGCTATTTTAAATAAATATATTATACTATTCTATAATAAGCTAAATAAGAAAGAGGCTTCTATCCTATTATAACTTTATATAGGACATGCCTGTTTAGATAAGTTCCTAGCAGTTATTAACGCTATAGACTTAAGCTAATATAAATGCAGATAGGGAAAGGAAACAGTTCAATACTTTGTATTACTATGTCCTAGATACGCAATTTAAAAACGGAAACTAGTAGAGACGCTAAGCTCTAAGTTTAGCAATATCTCTTAAATATTTAGAGGGTGTAACCCCTATATAGCAACAGGACAACCCTATAGAGATAGATTAATAGACTGATAACAAGCGGATATAGACATAGTCTGTGTAACTATTAGGTACGTTATAGACACTAGAAGACTGGATTTCGCAAGGAAACGTAGGAGAATAAAGGAAAATGCTAAGTATAAGGACTAGAGAAGTGAGGTAAGGGACAGTGGAGGCGAGTTAGAAAGTGAGGCTAAGGATAGGTAAGGGAGAGGAGAGAAAAAGGAAAAGAGAAAAAAAAAATACATATATCAAATATAGCACTTACTATAAAATATTTAAATAAAATAGGTGCATAGGCATTCTAACAGTTAGAGCTATAGAATGAGACGCAGACTCTATATATAGATTTATAATTAGCTAATAGTAGATAGTAGTTGCTTATGCTTCCAGTGGCAAGCGCATAGCATATGAAATAATCAATCAATCAATTAATCAATCAATCATGCTGACTTAACAAGTCAGTCTATCCAACTCCTGTCGAATTTAGCTAAGGGAAAGGGTTCCGCCCAGCTATCCTTAGCAACGCTGTTGCTATAGTTATATTAACTCTGTCTTTAAAAGGATTAAATACTGCTATAGCAGTTTAGAAAAAAGCTAAAAGCATTAAATAAAGCAATAGAGAGTTAATTCAACTTATCTACTCATTTAGCTTAAATAATAATGCTATCTTTATAAAGAATATCAAACAGCTCTTTAAAAGAGTAATAAACACTTAATTTAAGAAGTTAAATAAGCAAATTAAAATATTATATAATTAAAATAAATTACTTTATAAAAAGAATGTTACATTATTTATAAAATTTAGATTTTTATATAATAAAAATAAGAAATTTAAAAAGGAGTTTAAAGCAGTAAAATAGAACTTAAAAGTCTTTAATATTAAAGTTAAAACTATAAAAGCTAATATTAATATTAATAATAAGATAACTATCTTTTTGAATTTTAAATAGTTAAGTTTATTATCTCTAGCTGATTTTAATATAATAGCTTTATTACTAACTTTCTATACTTTTATAATATTAAAACCTATTAATTTATTATTATTAACTACGTAGCTTTATTTATATAATAAAATACTATTAATTTTATTTACTTCTTTAAAAAAAATTATACTAATTTTTAAATATTATAATTAACTTTAATTATCTACCAGCTAAATAATATAAATTGCTTAAAAATAGTAAAGTAATTAAAAAGCAAGTTTAAAATGCTATTGTAGCTTAATTATTTATAAGCGTAATTACTATTAAAGAAATTTAAATTAAATTAAGAGATATAAAAATTATTATTTAAAATAAAAAAAAATACAGCTTAATTACGCTTAAATAATAAATAGGTTTACTAAGTATTTAAAATAGTTTAAACTTACAAAAAAGATCTTTTATTTATTAAAATTAATAATATATATAGAGTAATAGTTTTAATATTAAATACTTATAAAATTTAATTAGAGTTTATAATTATATTTAATACTAAAAACAAGTTTATAAATATCATTAAAACGTTTTAGCTCTTTAAAAAAGAGAAACTTATAAAGTTAATAATATTTTATTTAACTATAGTAAAGAATAGTTAAAGAGCTTTTAATAAAAAAATTAGTTAAAATTAAAAGTAATATAGCTTTTATTAGTAAATTTTATAAATTTTAATGCTTTTAAGTGTGCTATAATTATAATAAATACAATTATTACTAAATTAAATATAGTTAACTATTGAAATATAGTAAATATATTAAGAACTATAAAATTAATACGTATAAAGCTATTATATTAAAGTATATAGCGTATAATAAGCTATATACTATTATAAACGCTAAATAATTAGCGTATTATAATAAAATTAATAGGATTTAAAACGGAAGCTAATTTACTAATTAGTTTATTTAAAGTAAAAATAAGAAATAGTAAGTTATTATTAATTAGCGTATTAAAAAGAAGGTTATTATAAGCAATGTCTAATAGAGAATACTAGCTTTCTATTAGTAAATATTAATCAATAATTCTTTATTTAGTTTAATCTTTTTAATAATTATTCTATTAATTAATTTACAGCTATTATAATTACTAAACTAAATATAACTAATATTAACAGTAAATTCTATATTTCTTAATATTAATATTGAACTATTATAACTCTATTTATTTAATAAAAAGATTTAGCGTATTATATATTTAAATT
The DNA here is from genome assembly GCA_009982845.1 of Delphinella strobiligena. Classification (NCBI taxonomy): domain Eukaryota; kingdom Fungi; phylum Ascomycota; class Dothideomycetes; order Dothideales; family Dothioraceae; genus Delphinella; species Delphinella strobiligena. The sequence goes on from JAADKB010000012.1 coordinate 1,216,536, forward strand.
ATTATTTTGTATTTATAAAGACGTTTTATTTATTTAATTTTCTATGTTATTATTAAATATAATTATAGAAGTTATTACTATTTTAATAAAATATATTTTAAATTATAGTTAGCACGCTTTTTTTTAAATAGAACTTAAATGAGACTATTATTACTAAGCTAGCTATTTTAAGTAATATTCTCTATGAAGCTAAAATAAAGTATAAAGAAAACCTCTTTATTATAATAAATAGTAATTTCAATTATTATAACTTTATATAAAGTAAAATTAATATATTATAATTTTAATATATATAAAAAAGCAAGCTAGTGCTTTAATAAATATATTAATATAACACTTTCTTTGCGTTTTTAAATAGTATAATTATTTTCCTTTAAAGTTAGTTTAAAACTATTATTAATTTTATACTAGTCTTTAATTTATTTAAAAACTAAATTATTAAATATAATATTGATTAAAAATTATATAGCTTTAATTATAAGGCTATATTACTATAATTTAAGTAAGCTAAAATAGCTGCTTTATTGAAAGCTAAATACAATTTCTAAATGATAGATTAAAAAAGAGCAATTAAAGCTCTTAAATTATACTATTATTAATAACTATGTATAGCTTAATTAAGCAGTTATTAGAATCTAGAATATAATAAGTTAATATATTTATAATTATAGCTTAATAGTTAAAAAGTCTCTAGAATATAATAAGTTAATATATTTATAACTATAGCTTAATAGTTAAAAAGTCTCTATATATAAAGATATAATAAAATAGCGAGCTTACTAACTTTTATAATAAATATACTCAACGCTAGAATTAGAATAATGCTTTAAAAGCTAAAAAAGGTAATAGGAAAGAGAATTATTATATAATTAAATAAGCTAAATATTAATTTTATAAAAGCATTTGTAATAAAAAGCAATTCTATTAAAATAACTTCTTAATATAAATAGACAATATTTAAAAAGCTATAAGATATTTTAACTCTTAGCTATTAGCGTTTAACAATATCCCTATATTAATTACTATTAATAAAAGCTAAACAGTAAAGCTTAAAAATAATAAAGCTAAAGTAATTAAGTTACTTTAATACTTTTTTCTATTAATTTTAGAAAAATAGAAAGAAAATGCTCCGAATTTAATTATAAAATATATTAACAATTTAGATCTCTCTATTAAAAAGGTAATTAAAGCTATTATTAAAATTAGCTTATATAAAGCTTTAAAAGTAGATAATATTCTAAATATTATATAAAAACGTTTGCAATTGACTTTAAGCAATTAAGTTACTAAAATCTTTAATATATTATATTAATTAGAATATATACTTATTATATAAAAAATAGCGAAGCTAAAGAAACTAGACTATTAAATAATAAAAGTATATTGCTTTATTTCTCTTTTAGCTATATTAAGTAAGCTTTTAAAACTAATATTAATATAAAGAATATTATATTAAATAGAGGTTCTTAACCTTTTTTTAAAGACTCAATTTAGAATTAAATTAAAATAATTCTACAATTAAGTATTGTTTCTTTTTATTAAGAAGATTTTTAAAGTATAATAATGAAAGAAAGTGCTCTTCTTTATTAGTTTTAAATATAAAAAGAGTATATAATAGCGTTTTTTATTAAGTTTTTACTAATTAGCTACGCGTAAAAAGAATTCTAGCTTATATAATTATATAAATTAATTTATTTTGCATTAACTAGCTTACTATAGTATTAATTAATAAAAAATAGGATTAAGTCAAATTATACTTACTAAATCTGGCTTTTTATAAAAATCTATATTAACTTTAATTCTATATATCTTTTTAAATACCTTTTTAATAAAGGAGAAAATTAATAATAGAAAGAGCAATATAGGATTTATAAATAACTATATTTAATAAGTAATTTTGGAATTAATAAAAAAAAATATATTAATATTAAACAATAAAGTTATTTTAAAAGCCGTTTAATAAATAAGAAATAGTAGCACTATATTTAAAAATAATAAAAAAATTCTTATATATTTTATATATAATTAAAGAAAGATTAATAAAATAGACTTTCTTTTATAAATAAGTAATTATATTATTAAACTTTTAATAAAAGAGAAAAATTTAAAAGTTATTTTTAATTTAGAGCTATAATTTAAGAACTATTTAGCTAAAATGTAAGTTAGAAAATAAAGAAGCGTTAGCTAATTAAAACGCTTTATTTATATTAGTTTATAATCCGTATATTAACTTTATTAAGCTATAATAGCTTTTTAAACAAATTATATAATAATAATATAATACTTTTAATTTCTTAATAGAAAAATTAACAATTATACTACTAAAATCCTTAATTTTATATAGCGAATAAAAGCTTAAGTAATAGTTAAATGCTTCTATATAATTTTAATAAAAGCGTTTAATATTAAAGCTTTACTTTTTCTCTTATATATTTAATTTCCATTAAAGATTAGCAAATTCTAAATAGAATTTTACGCGTTATTAGAGACTAACTTATTAAAAGCATAGCTTAAAAAGGTAATTAGAAAACCTAGAGTAGAGTTGTTTATTTCTTCTCTTTATAATATAGAAATATAATTAAATAAAATAGAAACTAATATTAAAATCATTTTAGTATAAGTAGCTCTATTATAAAGTATAATAATAATTAATTACAGAATTGATTTACATAGTCTTAATAAAGTATGTATTTTAAAAAGCTAATATTATTATCTACTCTTTTTTGGTAAATTGAATTAAAAATGAATATTAATAGCATAATAGTAAAGCTGCTTATAATTAAAAAAGCTGTAACTCTAGCTAGAGTTTTACTAGAAATACTCTATAATTATGAAAAGCCAATTTTTTACGTATTTATATAGTCTAATAGCTAAATAGCTATTTATATAGTAAATTACTAAAAGAGTTAAAACAGAGCTGCTATAGTATAAAATATTCTTTATATAATTAACTACTATATAGTCTTTAAAGAATAATTAGCTATTTAATAGATTTTAAAAAAGTTTATTATTACAAAATATATTAAATTAGACTAACTAGCTAAATAAGCTATAAGCGCTTTTATTATAAAGTAAAAAGTAAGTAAAGTAGCTCTAAATAGCGTAAAGTAAATTTAAAACATTTTTAAAATAAGATTCTAATTAAGAAATAATAGCAATTATAAAATATTAGTAAAAGCCTTTATATAATAGATAATACTATTTTTAAAAGATATATTATAATACTTTATAATAAATTAAATAAAAAAGAGGCTTTTATTCTATTATAGCTCTATATAAAGTATGCTTGCTTGAATTGCTTTCTAGTAGTTATCAAAGTTATAGACTTTAATTTATATCATTATAATTAAGAAAAGAAAACAGTTTAATATTTTATTTATATTACTCTATTCTAGATATATAATCTAAAAATAAAAGCTAATAGAAACACTAAGCCCTAAATTTAGTAATATATTTAAAATAATTTAAAAAACGAAACTCTTATACTGTAATAGAGCAACTCTATAAAAATAGCTTTATAAACTAATAGAAAGCGAATATAAATATTATTTAGGCTATTATTAAATACGCTATAAATACTAGAAGGTTGGACTTTGCAAAGAAGCAAAAGAGACTTAAAGAGAATGCTAAACAAAAAGCTAGAAAAATAAAACAAAAAATAGCAAAAGCGAATTAGGAAGTGAGTTAGAAGATAAGGGGAGAGTGGACCCTAGGGGAATATAAAAAAAAATTTATAATAATAATAATATATATACTAATTACAGCACTTGCTGTAAATTACCTAGATAGAACAAATACATAAGCATTCCAACAGTTTGAGCTGCAGAATGAGACGCAGACCCCACAAATATTTATATAATTAGCAAATAAGCAAATAGTAGCTGCTCATGCTTCCTGTGGTAAGCGCATAGCGTATGAAAAAATCAATCAATCAATCAATAAAGCCTTTTTCCTAAATGCGAATAGTTGTTAACAAGCATCTGAGAAGTGTCGCATACTTGGTTACTCTTAAGCCACTGTATGGTCGTTGCTTTGTGTGAATGTTATTACCAGAAGAAATGGTTCTACCACGTCAATTTGGGAGACACCCTGTTGGACTCCAGAGTTGAAGGTATTGAGAAGTCGCCGATGCCCGGGAACGTTCGATCGGGACGGGAGCAATAGAGTCCTCATGTAGCTCTGCATGCTCATTAGAAGACGAAATGCATTGTTTGTAGCAAACACGAGGCGTACTCAAGGTATGGGTCATCTTGCGATGGAGAGGAAGTTGAGACAGGGTCGCCCTTTTGAGAGGCAGCGTACCTTGTGTTCACTTGGCACGCGACTATGACGCAAGTGAGAGATATTAATAAGTACTATGAAAACAAGGCATCCGTTCTCGCATGAAAGACATTGCAGCAAGCCTTTTTGTAATAACCTTCATGTATAACGTTCATACCATGTAAAGCCGAGATAAGAATGGCGGTAATGTAAAACAGACAAACGAAGAAAATGCTCGCTGATGCTAAGTGTTATTTCATATTTCATGATCCGAAAACGCCAGGCAATGTCCCAGGCTCATTAATGCCTACACAGTATTCCCAGCTCTTATCCTGTCGCCGCTGTAACCCAATCCTGTCAGGCAAAGCGAAGCCTTACACGACGCACTTTCGGCTCCTCATCCGAGGATGCTTATCCTATAAAAAAGCCTGTACACCATAATAATATTCTGCCATCTCGCCTGGATGTCCGAGTCTTAGGCACTTTTCTATGTTCATGACACTCTTCTGGCCTGGAACAATCCCAGACTCAGGGAGGTATCGTTGGCTCCCATATTGGGTGTCGGATCAGGCATGATTTCCCATCTTCTAATTTGGAAGGGATTGTACTTTATCTCGTAGTTGCCCCTTTGCCCTGGGGTGGGCTGAGGTGCCCGTTGGGCCGTTATTGGTTGTGAAACGCTGCTTACAGATAGTGGGCGCTGCGGTACGCTCCCAGGTCGGGGCGGCAGAGGGTGCGATGGCCCTGGTAGCGTAGTCGGAGTAGGCGCCTGCGTCTGTTGGATCCCGGGTGCGATTGTCGGTTGGTTGTAGATCTTAGATGCCAATGCAAGCCAAGAGTCCGGCGAGAAGGTGATGCCGAAGAGATATCGAATTCGAGGGTCATTTCTTGCGAATGGAGGCAAGTTTCGAACGATCGTGCTGATCGCGTCTGGCGAGAGATCGTCGACGATCACAGATGTCACATCGAGAATGTACTCGAGAACTCCATGCTGGGTTTGCAGCCTTTGATGTATCAGTAGCAAACAAAGCGTGCACATCAAGGTGACAACCTCTGACGCCGAGGAGGCAAATGTATCGGCTGACGACTGAAAATGCCTAGCTGTGAGCTGTAAAAGCATATCCAAGCCAAAGCCGATACGCCGGCGTTGTGAGGCTTCTGCGATGTCAAGAGGGCTGATAATGTCGACAAGCTTGCCCAGAGAGGCGAGATGCTCATGTATCAAGGATATAGTCTGAGGCTGTCCAGCTTGGGCTTCTGCCGGAGATAACGCTATGTCTGCAGCTGTCATGTACCGTCTGATGTCGTCAATCTTGACTGTGGATTCTGGAGACGAGACAAAGTCCGACATGAGTGTGATTGCACGACCGCGCGCCCAGGTATGGATCTGATGTATAAGCTGCTGGTCGAGTGCGGTCAACAGCGCGGCCCACACGGGGCGATCATGTTCGATTGCCTCCTGAAACACTCGCAACAGGCTCTGGTTCTCATCATCATGGAGAGATGCTGAGAAGAAACATTGCTTGAGTGCAAACTTGCAGAACTGGAGAGAGATCTCATTTGCCGATGCGAGTATACGCTGTATACGCATTATTGGCGTCATATTTACCTCAGAGCCGGGGTCAATTGGGGTCACAAGACGATCTAAAAGACGCTGAACTTGAATGCCGCCGCCTGGCCCGAACAAGTTATCATACTTACTTTTGCAGACCTGAGTGCGGATAAATGACAAGACTCTCTGATCAACGGCATAATCCACAGGTGTACACCCGCAAACAGGGCCAGTTAGAGTGAGGGACAGCGTACGGAAAATATCTTCCGGACACCGTTCCCGAAACATCCTTTGTTCAAGCTGAAACTTGTAGAGCTCGGGACTATCCAGCAACGGTCTATCCAGGTTCAGGGGCAGGACCAACTCCAGGGAGATGTTTGCAAATCGGCATTGCGTAGCAGGCTCCTTAGAGATGCTGATATATCGTTCGAGGGTTCTGAAGGGCAGATCAATTTTCATACAGCCAGAGCCAACAAGCGTGGCAGTAACGTGAACAAATGTTTGAATGGTGAAAGAAGGCTCTTTCAGACGATTGATTAGGGACTGTTGAAGCTGATCAAACGAAGATGGGTCGAATCGACGTAGCTGAGAAAACCAGTTGGCGGTCCGAGCAATGCATTGGAGTCCCACTTTCATTGCTCGCTCAGCAATAATGCTAAACATGCGCGTGAAAAGGTGCTCGTCCATGGTGTTTCCGCTAGCGAGGACGCGATTAATATCTTCGTCGGATTCGGGCACACCTCCTGCAGTCATCACCATACTATCGGAAGCCGGAGAGCAAGCGGCGCCTGAGCTCTGCGTTGCGCAGTACTGGAGGTCAGACGAAATCATTTGCCTGTACTGTTCTCCGGAGGGGACACGATGGACCAAGGAAGACAATGCTAGTAGCAACGTCTTGTCCAAAGGTAGTTGCCTGCGGAGATCTTGCTGCCGTTTGCAAAGGCGATCAACTAATTCGTCAAGTACACCCATTGCGGCAAATATATCGATGTGCATATTGACAGTATCCACAATGGTCGCAAGGTATTGAGCGTCATTTGTTGACACAGACGCAGCTCTGACGCATAGTAAAAGACTTAAGAAGTCCTCAAAGGCTTCAAGCGTCTGTCTGACTATGCAAAAGACTCGTAGGCCACCCTTGAATACGCGCTCTTCAAGCATAGAAGCCGCGCTAGGGTCGCGGGTTACTAACAAACCATCGCAAAGCCATTTCGTTATAGAGAGTTTGACTGCACCGGTAGGAGTCGAAGGCGGTGCTGAATGATGAGAAGGAGCGCAGGATGAAGATGGAGCGGGAGATGCATTATGTAGAAGAGATGACAGATACGACTTCTGTTTCTCAAGTTCTTGCACCTCAAATTGAGTTCCATAGCCCATGCGATTGAGGATTGTTTGGCGCAAATTTAAGACATGAAGCTGTAGGTGTTCTGTAGGAAGCTCAAGCAGAAGCTCCCCATCGTTTGAGACAGCCGGAATGCCCGAGAGAGCGCCGACAGAGATCAGCCACTGAAGGTACTTACCAACAGAGAAATGACTGGACCGTGCGAGTAAAGCGACAACTTCATGTAGGGGCTTATTGTCAATGCTTGGATCTGCTGTAGCAGCTTCCAGAGTATCTAGAATGACACCATCTGTATCGGCTCCGGCAATGTTCCATTGTCGCAGTATGCGGGCGGTCAGATAAATGCGAGCCATTCCCTCTCGGTGTCGAGACGTCGCCCATTCGAGCATGACGCTTAGGATTAGCTTGCAGTCTTGTAACGAGCTGTCGGAAGGAAGGATATCTAGCGGAATTTGTCCATCAAATTGGACCCGATCGAGCATGTCGACAAGGTTTTGCTTGACATGTGTTGTGGCGACGAGGTTCATGCCCCCTAGTATACGAATGTTGCGTTTTTCTACGTTATGCATGGCGTCCTTGGCCTGGGCGAATCGATCCAGCGATGCGATGGATTCAAAGGTGACATCTTTGTCTTTCCATGTCTTCGGCATGACCAAGCAGCCCTGATGTGCAATGGCGAGGATTGAAATCAGTTGCTGGAGTCGATCGACGAGTGGTGCGATGGATGTATATTCGGTGCGCATCAATATATGAGCATGGGCGAGGAGGGCCTCTGAGAGTCTTCGACCTCGTTTTCGTTGAGATACCATATGCTTCCAATACACCTGAGTTATTAATACCCAAACAGGTAGCCTTTCCGTAGTAGCAGTTTCTAGAGAGGTGAGGATCCAGTCAATATAATGTTCGCCGTCCAGGAGGTGTTCCGAGAAGAAGAAGGTTGCAAGTCGGATGGCATAATTCATCTTCCTGCTCCAGCCAGAATGTCCACATTCACCAATCACGCCTTCAACAAACTGCTCGACACAGACAGTCCACTCTCGGACCCATTTGATTTCACCAGCCAGCGCAGATGGCCCACTCACGCCCTTCCGCTTGAAGGCTCGAATCTCGTTTGCGCCGACACATTTGGAAAGCCAGACGGCGCGAGCAATGGGGATCTCTTTGGTGATGCAGTGGTCGAGAAGTACCTTGCCCCTGATGCCGTGGGGGATAGTCCGGCTTAGTCTCCTCAGCGGTACATCTGGATTTGCTAAATCCTTGAGCCATGCCTCTCGCTTGGTGTCTGTCAGAGTGACTCTTGGCGGTGGCTTGAAGGTCGAGGGAGCAGTGCATCGGCCCATCTGTTGTCTCTTGTCAAGAACTTGACAAAACAAAGCGCTCAGGACGTGTAAACCATTTTTCCCTTTTAGACTTGGCCATAGAGTGGGGCGTGCAGTATTGGATTCGGCAGCAATATTGGGACTGTTGGCATTCTGGGCCTTGTCGTTGTTGCCCGACTTGACTGTTGACTCGTTCATGACATCTTCTGAATGTGCGCCTGCTATGCCAGTCCAAGGGAAGAAGTCGGCCACTTTCCCACGAGGAAGCGAAGTGGCTATTGCAGGAGCGCGAAGGCCACTCGATCTTCTCGAGGCATCTCTGCGGGCCCGAGGCACAACGGGAGAGTGCGTCTGTTGTCTGGTCGTCTCGGTCAAGAAAGCAGGTCTGCCGGGTAAAGGGAGAAACTGAGTCTTCTGTGGCGGAGGGAGAGGTGGAGTCGGAGGAGGGAGAGTGGTCGAGTCCCAAGGCCGTGGCGATTGCCCATCAGCAAGATAGCCGTTGGCCTGACATGTCTTGCTGCTGGTCGTTGAAGCCTCGTTTCCACTATATGTATCATCTTCTAAATCAATAATCTCAGCCTTCACTGGTACCGCCTCTTGCTTCACCATGGGCTGCAATAGCGCAGACTGTTGGCTTCCAGTCCTGGAAAGGTGGAAGGCGACATTTTCCTGTTGTGAGGCTGATCTGACAGTGCTGAGTTTCGAGGGTAAAGCAGGACGGTTCAGAGGTCGATGAGAGCCAGAACTGGTGACACGCTGCGGCGGAGGTGGTCTCTGCGTGCCCGCCTGCGATCGAGGTATCATCGCACGAGGGGATGATTGGACGTCGTGAGCATTGCGAAAGTCCTGATCGAGTTATAAAGCCATGCCGTAGTGATGATACGACAAGGGTACGATCATGTGGGTACAAGGGTATAAGGGTATATATGTCCGGCAATTGTAATGGTTAGTCCGAGACCTAACGTCTCCGTATCGAGTGGCAGTGCGACGTGAATCCGAATCTGGGGTGCGATAAGTGGCACGAATACTTGCACAAGCGATTTGGCTGGCAAATGAGGAGCAGGTGGAAGCAGTCTAGTCGTGCTGCAGAGGTATAGACTCCAGGAAAAGACTGCCAGGAACAAGTAATGCAGGAGTAAAGGCGTGATTGGAAGTATGCATGTGAGGTTGGCAGATCAGCCGTGATGGCAGCAGCGAGCCAGCGACAATGGAAGCTGAGAGCATCTGATGCCACCTGAGTCGGAGCATTGCTTAAGCCCTTGGCTGGCCCATCTGCTGAGATAACCCGCCTAACGTTCAACCACCGGTAAATCACAGCCGCCAATCCCGCAACGAATGACCGACCCTCGGACGCCGCCCTTTTGCTTTTTGTGCTGCTGAACGCCACAAATTGCCTACCCCAGACTCCACAGAGCTGGCCCACTGCTTACCGGCGTTACCGCTGATGCCGCTTGCCAATTCCGATAAGGTAATATGCCAAGGATTACATACAGATAAGGTAATGGGCTCGATAGTGGAGTGAGAGGCAAACCACTCCTCGATAATTCCCCGTATCGCCTTGACCGGTGCTCGGTCGTGACACCCGAGACTCGAAATACACTCGGACTGACCTCCCGTATCGCATATGCAGTTGTGTTTATAGATAGGGGCACATGGTCGATTCTGTTACCTTACAACTGTAAAGGAAGCCAAGAAGTGAGTTACGAGGCCTCATTAATTTGTGTCAGATGAAGGTTGCATTCCTCCTTGGATCCCCGCACTCAGGATTAGGGAGCTTGTCTGTCAAAGTCCGGAGATACCTATCTTGGATTCTTTGTACGTACCGTCTCAGCGGGGATAAGTCAGGGCCTGGCCTCAAATCGCTTGGTGAAAGAATTTCCAGGCTATTGGCCCATCATCAAGTCTCCTGATGATATGGCTCAGGCACTCAAAGCGGAAATCCCGACAATGGCCAGAAAGGCGTTCTCGTCGGCAAAATTAGGTGATTGAATGACCAGTCAACGCAGCGATTATCACACAGCGTAAGACAATGAAGCAAAAGCATCCCAGCACGTGGTCTGTCAATTTTCGTAGTGATCGGCGGAAGAACCGAGACCGCCCAAGGAGTAACGTCGGAGATGTGTAGTTTAATAATATTGATTGTTCAAAGACCGGTACTTGGGTATATAGGACACAGATATCTATACATGGCCATGTGACTAAGGAGTTGGCATCGCAGCAGGGGCTTCGGTACCACTACCGGTCCCAGTTGGACCCGCGGTGGGTGGCATGAAGAGTGGCATGTATGCCACACCGACCGACATGACTGTGGCTTATGGTTAGTAAACATGCAGTAGAACGAGCGAAGAGTAGACATACGAGCCATGCCGACGGAGAAGATTCCGGGCGTGGAGGCTTTCTTCTTTGATTCGGGGGTCTCTGCCAGCCAGTTCTGGACAGCGAAGACTACGGCGAGCCTGCACAAGGAGGTCAATGAAATTCAAATGTTGGGATACTTTTGAAGCTTACCATCCAATCATCCTATATGTACAGCGATGATTAGCTCATTCGGTAGAATATCTCACATGGCTGTGCACTGACTTGTTCTTGGTGAATATCTGTCCAGCTGTATCAGTCAAGTCACATGATGTGGGCGAACAAAGAGATGCCTTACAGCAGCCATGGGGAGTGTATTTCCAACAGCGCCTAGCAGTACGAAGGTTAGAAATGTATTCCGATTGACGCTTTCAGCCCGTAGGTCATATGGTACCAGTAATGTCTCCAGAATCATCCTTGGTTGCTGGCTCCATGTAGGGGACAACTGTACGACATTCAGTGATTTTGCACGTACAGTACACGCTGGGCTTGATCGCTCACTGAGGTCCTCCCTCCGCATATCCTTCTTGCTGGCCATCTTGATACTGACTGAATTGGGATATATAAATATATATATATAAATATATATATAAATTCAGCAGCACGTGTAGAGTCGAGTATCAGGGCGCTGGTGGTGCAGGTGGATACCTTACATGACGAGGCCGGCGTCGGAAAAGGATGCCAAGACAAGATATCTGGATCAGCTACGACGACGATTGAAGCACCTCACATTTGGACCAGTTTCCTGAAGAGTCACGTTTATCGAATCAGGGTTCTACAGCCAACAATCACAATCAGGCACAGCACAGCTCAAAAGTATTTCTCCAGCACTTCGCAGTCTGGGTAGTGATTGATGTTTATTCAGCACAGCAGCATCGATATCATTGCGGGTCCGTGGAAAGAAGCTTCGGCAACGCTCTGGCCACTTGCCAGTCTTCAGTCACTTTTGACAGGCAGACAAACGAGCAGTTGAGCTTGTCATCAGCCTGCCTTTGAGCAACGACTGCACACTCGCGTGCGCAGGGAACGCAGGGATTCAGGAAGAGTCGAACGGGCAGCGCTTTTCAGTCGGCCATCGTAGGTCTTTCATTGACCTGCGCCGACGAAAGCGTCTTCTATACCGCCGGCATGATGAACCATCATCTGCCGGCAGGGCCGCCACACATGAATGCACCTGCCATGCCTACACATCAGCCGTCGCGCCGCCAACAGGAGTATCACAACCAGTTCCACGGTCAAATGGCGCATTCACCCGGACCAATGCACAATCCATACGCGGCATACAGCCATCCTGCGTATTACGTCCACCCCGGACCACACATGGGATATCCTCCAAGATGGCAGCAGCACCAACAGTACATGCCCGTCTATGGAATGCCACCCCCACAGTATCCGCCTCGCTCGCCAATGTCGCCCATGATTGTCAGCTCCCAACTGCCACCCCAGCCGAGCCCGATGACTCCCGTCACCCGCCATGCACCTCTTCCGTATATGCCTCCACCATCTCAGTCACCAGCACCAGGACCCGTACGAGGTCCGCCTACGCCTTTGACACCTTCAAGCTCTGTGCCATACTCGATGCCTTCACCGACAAGGTCGGCCTCTGTCCACTCTTCAAATGCACCTGCGCCCACCTCACGAAGATCCTCTGTTGTGGCGTCGCAGCCTTCCCCCCCTGCACCAACACGACGCACTCCATTCTATCCTGAGGTGAGTAGGCTTCTAAAAGAACGTTCATTTCCACTCTGACTCTCCAGCTTCCATGGTATTCGCGCCCTGACGAACCCTTTCCCCCGAAGGCACCAAAGCGGCGAAGAAAGAGACAGGATCTGGTCTTGGCTGCGAAGACTGACTCTGTGGCTCTCCCGACTAGAGAGAACGCAGAGATTCAGTGTGAAGGCCCCGATGTGGAACAGTCCACTTTGTCGACGGCTCTTGCCCCTTCTACTGTCCTCTCTACCACTGAGCAAGACGCTCCTGCCTTGTCACAAGCACCTTCGGAACCTGCAACACGGACTGTTGCTGAAGATACTTCCAAGACGTCCACAGCCCAGACAACACTGCAGACAACCCCGCTAGCGACACGCCCACGACGAAACACAAGGACCGCCGTGCCCATCATCCCAGCTGTGCCCAACATATCCTCATCAAGGCCAAAGACTGCATCTTCCGAGGCACCGCCAACTCCACCGCAACATGCTGACTCTGCTATTTCCACTGAAGCCGCTGCTGCACCAACTGCTACTGAAGACAAGACTGAGCATGCCACTTCTGTAGCTTCTCCTCCCAAGCCTTCTGCTCCCAAGTCATGGGCCGATCTTGTTCGAGCAAAGAATGCTGGCGCCGCCGCCGCAGCCGCCGTCATCAATGGTGCAGCTGCTATCAATGGCACCAACACATCAAGGGCGAGCTCTGTGGCTGAAGCTCTCAAGCAGTTTAACGTTGACCATGATGAAAAGATTGCCTTTTTGGAGCCCAGAGGGCTTGTAAATACTGGCAATATGTGCTATATGAACTCTGTAAGACTATCTGCCACTATTGCTGCTATCATCGCCTGCTGACTCTCCCACCAGATTCTTCAAATACTTGTCTTTTGTACTCCTTTTTACAATTTCTTGGATCAGGTCAGCAAGCGGGCTGCCCACTCTTTCAAAAGCGATACCCCTCTGGTTGATGCTATGTATGCCTTCTTACCCCTTGACTATCCTTGCTCCTACTGACATCATTCCAAGGATCATGTTTATGAGGGAATTCAAAATTATAGACAGCGCTCAGTCATCGGAAAAGCTTCGCATGCGTTTGAAGCAGGACGAATTGGAACAATACGGTAAACCAATCACGCCTGAATATGTTTATGAGACTATCAAGAACCTTCCGCGCTTCTCATCTATGAGGGTATGTCATGCGAAACTGCTTATCAAGACACACTGACTAAACTATTGCTGTAGCGTGGTCATCAACAAGACGCTGAAGAATTCCTCGGCTTTCTTCTCGATGGCATGCATGACGAATGCGCCTCCGTCATCAAGAAGCAATCCGACAATGACACTGACCCGACCACGGCAGCTGAAGTTGCCTCGCCGACCGAGGACAATGGTTGGCTCGAAGTTGGCCCTAAGCAGAAGGCCTCTGTCACGCGAGAGTCCGGCTACCTCAACTCTGCACCATCACCCGTTACTCGCCTTTTCGGCGGCCAACTGCGCAGCGAACTCCGTGTCACCGGTCTGAAGAACTCCGTGACCCTCGAGCCTTATACACCCCTGCAACTCGACATTGGCGCACCCCACATCAACAACATTCGTGATGCTATGCTGAACATTACGCGCCCGGAAACCATCCCTGGCGACTTTGGCCGCGATGGCAAAGCCACAAAACAAGTCTTCATCGAGTCCATACCTCCCGTCTTGATCCTCCATCTCAAGCGCTTCCAGTACGACAACACTGGTGGCACTCAAAAGATCTGGAAGAAGATCGGCTACCCTCTACAATTAGAGATCCCCAAAGAAGTCTTCGCACCCCAGAAACGTGCGGCTCTCGGTATATCTGGTGCTCCCAAATACAGACTCATCTCCGTTGTGTACCATCATGGCAAGAGTGCCGCAGGAGGTCACTACACTGTTGACATCCTCCGTCAAGATGAACGCGAATGGGTGCGTGTAGACGACACTGTCATCCGCCGAATCCGCGCCGAAGACGTAGCCGAAGGTGGCGCAGAAGAAGACCCAAGGACGCTTGCGCGCGCACTTGAACAGCATGCATCTGACGCACCAGGCGCTAAGCGCAATCTGTTCGAAGGTCTTGACGGCAATGGCGATGAAGACACAGAGTCGGTCAGGAGCTGGAACGAAGTCAATGGCTCAGGACAGGTTGCTAAGAAGGCCGTCGGCGTCGGCGCGGGCTCTGGAGGCGAGAAGAAGGGCAGCAGTGGCAGGAGCACTCCTGCCAGCAAGACGTCGAGTGTGAGGGATAACAAGGTGGCGTACATTCTGCTGTACGAGCGTATCAAGGGTTGAGCAAGGAGACCGGGAGAGAGGGCATAGCACCCGGAGATTCCTGAGTCTCACAGGTTCTGCGAAAGAGCAGCTTGAGGCTGGCAACCACAACGACGAGAAAGGACGAGGAAAGAAAAAGAGAGCTTGGAGAAGTAGACGAGCGAAGAGAAGGGAGAAAAGAGAAGTAGACAAAAAGCAAGGAGGACGAAAAGTCATCGGAGCGGAGAAGTAGAAAAGCAGCAGCAGCGCCGAGGATGGCGGAGACGCGATTCGCTGCAATCAAATCAAGGAAACCATGTCGACTTCGTGTCAGCCATATGTGAAGTGGCTACCTTGCTTGTAGGGAGGAGGATGAAGAAGGGAAAGAGGGGAGTCGGATTAGAGGAGCACGTGCAGTATAATCTTGCATGAGTTCTGCATCATTGCATTGAAAGAGGACGAGAGAGAGAGAGTCAGAAACAGAAAGCATCTGAAAGAAACATTTACATGCGCCTTCGGATGCATACCTTGTAATGTAGCTCACCAAGCACAGCATAGCAAAAAAGCATCATTATCTTTTGATCTATTCAGACTTTGCTTTGGTTGGACTGATACGTCCGTCTTGTGTACATTCTAAGAGGAGTGCCTTTGTATGCTTCTGCCTCCAAGTACCTACCTAGTGAAGCGGGTTTGGTGCTTGTTTCTATCTCGTACACGCAGAAGCTGTCCACTAGGTCATGTTTGATCTTTTGTTGTTACCTTATTGCCCTTCTTTGAGTTTTCCTAAAGACATGAATAACAGATTGTGCGATGGCTTGATTTCTGAGTAAATTCATCAAAAGCAATAGAACTCTAGAGTACATTAAGAAATTGGCTTGTGCCAGATAAGAGCTTGAGTGCGCAGTTTCTCGAGAATAGTGATAGTGTTGTGCGTGCGTGCGTGCGTAATTTTATGACCAAGAAGTAGTCATATTCGTCGTCCATTCCTTTGAGAATTTCGAAGGCGGTCTCATGATTTTTTCTCTTTCCCCCCTCTTTGCTTATCTTCTTCTCTTTTCTCGGAGAAGAATCATGCGGTGCCCCTTTCGTGGGCACCACTCTTTCCCAACCAAGAGCAGTCGTCCAGTGTTCATGACATCTACACCCCAAGGCGTCCGACTGCTTACACATTCATTGAAGCTTCGATATCTTTCTCTGCTGACTTCTTCTTTAGGTTACGCGTTATTCATTGAGCCTGTGACCCCCAGACCTCGTGTCACTTCAGATTAAGTTTCTTCCAAACGCTGGGCTTGCAGAAGTCTGGCGTACCAACCATGCCATCCATTGGCTCACGCAATGCAGGTTGTCTGTTCGAGCTATGCTGCATGTCAGCTTTACGTATACAATTTCGTTAATTGTGAAGACCTACCGACGCTGTCCCTCTGGGGGTTGAGAACGGGACTGATTGCGAGGAAGCTCTCGCTGCAGTGGAATACCCTGCGTCTGAGTCTGAAATTGAGCTGGTGGCTGCAAGTCCTCGAGTTGCTGCTAATTTTCAACAAAGACACCGCGCGGTCCGTGTGCAGGTTGAGATTGAGGCCTAGGCCGTCTCGCTTGAGGTCGCACGAACGTATCGTCCTGATCCTCTACATCCCTCTGACGCTTCGCCTGAGATCTGTCAGCCCCTGAATGTGCTCTTTGACTCCAGCTAAGTGAGCATTCGCTCGGAGCCATCTCAGGTCATTACTGACTCCTCTACCATCCAATTGGTCGGCATGCGCACGGACTTTGAAGTTCTTGATCAAGTCATCGTTTGTTCTGGACTGTTCATTGCGAGTGACACCATCTCTCGCGGAATCTGGGGAGGGCCTGGCTCGATGTGACGCAATCTGGATGTTATCGAAGCCATCATCATCTCAGGGTCAGCGTCAGCCTGAGTGGCATTGAGAGAATGAAGAGAATCTTCAACACGAGGGCGGCTCAAGTGAGTGTCCTCTTCGCCTTGATGTCTGAAAGGTACCTCCTCGTGTCTGTTAGCAGAAGGTACGGTGGTAGCCTGGCTAGGTTGCCTAGCTGGGACCATGTCTACCTCAGACTGATCGTCTGATATAGGGTCCACGTTTTCGTCTGCGTTGTCATCTATATGACAATCCATGTCATGGTCCTCCTGTCTACTTGCCAAAGCGCTTCTGAGCCTCTCGGGAGATAACTGCTGACAGCTAAACATCAAGGAGGGCATGGTCCGTACTGGCTCAGCCGCTTCGTCCATACGTGGACCCGTGTACACGCTGGTAACAGGCAGCGTAGTGTCTTCGGTATCAGTGAAAGCGTGATGGGTAAAAGGTGACCCGACTAGAATCGTGTCTGAGCTGATTGCAGTTCCTCTGGGCATTGACTTTGGCAATATATTTTGCGAAGGGTCAGAGTAAGCCTTGGCCTGTTCCCTGTGAGGGTCTGGGGCCAGATAATCGCCATTACCATGCAAGCAATGGCGAAATAGCCTCTCAATAATTTCTAGCCTGTCCAACACACCAAGAATGAGATCAGTCGATGGTTCGTCAGATGGTGGCTGCCGATTGTGGGTAAGAGCTGCTTCCTCAATTTTGGTAGTTAAGGTAGTGATGAGGTCAGTCAGACGCGTCTCTGAGTGACTCTGCGGCTGAGAACTGCTGATGGTCGCCGAGAGAGTAGTGACAAGCTCAGTCAAGCGAGCCTCACACTGTTGCAATTGCTGCTGAAGCCGCTTTTCCGTCTCGCGTGCTTGTCGTTCTGAATCGCGTTGCCGATTTTCCAACAGCAGAAGACGCATGTTTGCGTCAGCTTGATTAGCACTAACAGATCGTAGCACCTCCTGTAGACCGGTAGCGGTGACAGTGAAGGCGAGCGGATGTGACATGATTCGTTGTTCGAAGAGGAGTGAAAGAGCGAGCGTGGTATAACAAGGGAACGTGATGAGTGTGTGCGGACAGCACTAGACTGTAAAGTGTAGAGTGAAGGCGAAATGCCAGGGGGTAAGGAGGAAGAATGAACAGAAGAAGTGAGCGAGTTGTGAGCGACACGTTGTTAGACGCGTCTGGTTGCACTAGCAGGAAACGCGAGAATGGAAGGAGTGCTTCTTGGTCTGGCAAGAGCGAGTGAGGAAGGTGCACGGCCACCAGAGAGACAATGCGACAGCAAGGAGATGGGACATGAGCGGAAAGAGTTGTGAATAGCCTTAGGTGTTCTTCATGTGCAGAAGCAACGCTATAATAGTGTTTAAGTAGGCGGAACCAAAACCTGGCGTGCCAACTGCCCTTACCAGCAGTTATTCAGGCGAACTCAACACTGAGCTTGCTCAAAATGGCGGTGTCATATTCTCGAGCTCCTTTCAGTTCGTTACAACTGCACTTTTACCCCCCCCCCCCCCCCGATGACTGCCTCGATGTCTGTTCCTTTTATCATACAGCAACCCCATAACCTCCCCAGACGCCGAGTGCATCGCTAATTTAACAAGTTCCCGCTACACAGATGCGAGTCTCTTCATGAGCTTTGCATTGGCTCTTGAAATTTCCTTGGGAAGGGTCTTGAAAGAATGACAGGCCTGTTGTGTGCGTATGCCTTTGCCCATGCCTCGGTGGCCATGGGGGAGCCTTCTGATCGAATGGTGGTACCGATACCCATGAAGAAGCTATGCCGTACTTAGCCTGCTGTTGTCGATGCTCTTGACCTCTTTGCTTCTTACCCAAAGGTCGTTGCAGAACCGATCATGTATTGGCCTAGCGTCCTGAGAGGGCCATTTGGACCTGCGCCGAATCTCATGATGTTGGTGGCACCGAAGATGAAGCCGATGATGAGGCCGACACCTTTACAGAGGGTAAGTCTCGGATTATACAACATAACGATTTAAAGGGGCAAACATACTGCCTCCCATCATGGCACCCATCTTAACTGCGCTGCGTTAGTACTTGGCGCATCGCAAAAGACGAGTGAGGCGAGATATGTACGTTTGTCGAAAGTAGATGGGCCATGAGCGACCGGAGCGCCAGCTGGAAGGGGCATGTTGAAATGTTGTGTTAAAAGTGCGGTTGCCTTGTATATTTGGTTGGTATGTACGGAAATAATGTCTAGTCCTCCACCTATGGCTGAGCTGACAGCTCAAGTCTCTCTCTCAAGATAGCAAGCATTTGCGGAGCTCGGAGGAGAGATTCCGGTCGGAAACTTATGACGATCGGGCGTATATCACGTGACGAGGCCTAGGGAAACCAAGAGCGAATCGCACTCCACTTTCGGGACGGCAAGCAGGCAATACTGCAGCTGGTGTTTGTTGTGGGATACGACCGACGTCCTACCTTCTGCGTACCACGTGCTACAGGTTCATGTAGACAGCAGCGACAGGTATATTGGCTATTCGACCATCCCTTATCCTTGAGCCGTTATCATACCTTATTGCACTCGCACGCACAACGGAGCCTTGGGCGGTGGTCTGTGCACGCGACTTGTAGTTTGGCAATCAGCGAGTCTCCTTTGGAACGCGGCCTTGGTTGTGCAACTGTGACGCCGACGACCTTTTATTCTCAGCCGCTCATCCAACCCATTCAGCTTTACATTTTCAGGAACCGAATATCTC
This sequence comes from Delphinella strobiligena, assembly GCA_009982845.1. NCBI lineage: Eukaryota > Fungi > Ascomycota > Dothideomycetes > Dothideales > Dothioraceae > Delphinella > Delphinella strobiligena. Next base: position 1,235,920 of record JAADKB010000012.1, read on the forward strand.
GACGCCGAAGCATATCTGTCTCTGGGCTGTTTAGTCCCCAACTCCCCATCAATCAACCGGCCGTTTGGAGCACAAGACGAGCGCCCTCGACCAAGGAAATGAGCAGCACACGACAATCCAAAGCTTGCTCGTAATCCATCAAAGACGACGACGCCAACTTTTTATTCTTTCCCCACAAAACGCACACGATATTGGGTACAACTAGCACGGATCCCAGTGGATATCGATCCTGAATGAGCAGGCAAAGTTGCACCTTCGTGTAACGTGCACCATTCGTCATTCGCCATTCTCGCTTCAGCACAGTCGAGAGTCTGCGTCTGCATCGTACAAACAACAAATTGTCTCTCGGTCGCTGCTTCCAATGACGGCAGTTGCTCCTCCCGTTCAATTTCAGCAACCTTCTCGGACAGGATGGACTAGTGGCAGTCTCAACGGCCTATCGCATGAAGGATTAAGGACTGCTTTAACCATGCAGAATCCACAACCCCGCAAGACCGCACAAAGGTCAAACTCCAGCGCCTCACTCAGCTCTTCATCTTCCTCGTCTACCATCCAACCATCCTCTGCTCAGACCAACGGGAATAGTGCCTCGGATGCCTATACTACAAGAAAACAACCAAAGGGAAGACAGATATTCGTACCTATAGGACCTATAGGAAAGTCGGAACCAACGGCCGGTCTATCAACCGCACGCCCACAACCAGTCTCTTCGGCTTCATCAGGCCCTTCAGCTGCCTCTGCCGTCTCGGCGCTACATGCCCCCATGCTCCCATCGCAACAGATGGCCAACCCCTCGGCCCAGCAGAATGGCACTATGAGAAATGGTAACCCTGGCCCTGAAGCCACTGCCATCTTGCACCTCTTTCCTATGAACGGTACCTTTGAGCGCAAGACCATCACTGTTCCCTTCTATCCTGATGTCCTCCGCATCGGCCGACAGACCAATGCAAAGACGGCCCCTACCCCTTCGAATGGCTTCTTTGATTCCAAAGTTCTCTCGCGACAACACGCCGAGATCTACGCCGAACGCAACAATGGCAGGGTCTTCATACGAGATGTGAAATCCTCAAATGGAACCTTTGTCAACGGCCAACGTCTATCTCCAGAAAACAAAGAATCCGAGCCTCACCCCTTGCAAGAGCACGATGTTTTGGAGCTCGGTATTGATATCGTCAGCGAGGACCAAAAGACTGTTGTACATCATAAAGTCGCTGCCCGCGTTGAACATGCAGGCATCTACACCCCGGGCGCCGAGATGAACCTGGGCGACCTGGACTCTGGATACCCGCCTCCTCACGCTAATAAGCGTAGCAATTCCGCCGCAAAGGCCAATGCTCTTGCTGTCGTCATGCAAGCCAGAGATGCTAGCGGTGGCTCCAACTACCAACAAGCTCGTACAATGTTTACCCCTATCACCACAGAGACCATTGTTAAGAAGCTCAATGTACGTGTCCAAGAATCTGTTCTCCATGATCCAAGCAGCCACTGACAAAGTCCAGCGTGAACTCAATCTTGCCAAGCAGCAATCACAGGACATTGCTAGGAGCAAACAATGTCTAGATGCTCTGATTGCCGGCGAACCTAGAAGGCCCGAAAAAGACAACAAAGTCGACAAGACGAAGCCTGTACCTACAAAACCTTTGACCGACTTGAAGTCTCACTTTTCCGACCCACCCGCGCCTCCGCCACAGCAGCCTCTCCCGGAAAAGCCCGATGTAGCAAAAGCTTTGGCGGATCCTGTCATTCAGCCATTGCTCATGCGTGCCGATACTACACGCATAGGCTCTCCTACACGCCCGGACCACTCGCAGGCACTGCTCATTCTTACACAGGAACTGAAGCTTGCTAAGGATCAAATACCGAGCCTAGAAGACCGTGTCAAGAACCTGGAAAGTGAGCTTCAGCTTGAGCGGATTGCCCGTGAAAGCGCCGAGGAGCGTGCCCAGAAAATTAAAGACGTGTCGGAGCCTGATGTTACCGACGTCTCGTCATCGAAATCGAGAGATATTCCAGCCGGCGATCCCGCAGAAGAAACTACATCTCTTGATGCCGATGGAGAAATCCCAGATCTACAGACTCAACTTGAGCGCCTTCGGGCGTCCATGGACGAGATGAAACAACATATGGAAGCCTACCGCCGCAGAGCCGAGAGTGCCGAATCTGAGCGCGACGAGGTGCGCCAAACCTTGGCTGAAATGGTTGAGCAAAAGCGCAAAGAGAACGCCAAAGCTGAGAGAAGGCGCTCTCGATCTCGCTCCAGCCAGAGTAGCACTCGGGCTGAGGAAGCTGTGCCAACTTCAAATGGCCATGCTCTCGAGCCAATCACAGATAGTGGTCTCAGTGTCGCCGCTCTCTTGGAACAGGCTGGCGTCAAGGAAGACGAAATGTTGACATGCGAACAAGCAGCAGCCCTTCGTCAACTGCTTGCCCAACACGCCTTCCACAATATCTCCACTCGTGGTTACCAGCCTGATACCGACAGCATCCTACCGGTCAGCAGGAGCGCCGAATCGAATGCAAACGGTGGACAATATGGCTGGTATTACGCTCCTGCCATTGCAGTCATGGTGTTAGGATACTTTGCTATGGTCGGATTGGACAAGATCGAGACAGTGCACAGGTGAAGTGGAACAATCTCAAAATTCCATCTTATTCAACTTGCACTCCATCACTCCTCCGATTCATCACATCATCCAAATAAATCATCGGACATCTCATCTAGTCCCGCCCCACCGATTATATATATATACTCCATTCTGGCTGCCGAACATGGTGGAGATGTAGTACTAACATTGGCACTTAGATTGATCCTGTGGCCTCTTTCCCACCTGTCCGCTTGGTGGGAAATCTTAGGGTTGTGTGCCAGTCTGCACCGTGAAGATTTATATCGGATCGCGTATCGGCAAGGCAGGAACTGGTATCATGACTATGCTCCCGGAGAATGACGGGCCCGCTCCCTTGACCAGCGAACCACAGTCTGGGAAACATCACCAGTACCGCACACCACGCTGCCGCTACACATGGCGGTGTAATACCTCCAAAAGAAGCTCTTGGAGACGCGAAGGATGATCACTACCGCGCTCTTTGCAAGAGGACGGCGGAGGAGGAGGAACCTAGGAACTGCGGGGCATATCTCTTTTGTCTCTTTCCTTTCATTCTTCTCTTGTGTTTTCTACACCTTTGATTCTCACGTACATGCTTGTGGACTGGATTCGGGCATGCTTTTGGTTGGGCTGGCAACAACGACACGGCATAAGCGAGCAAGCTACGGCTTTTGCTTTGGATACGATTGGCGGGCGTTCCTATCGGCGTTTTTTTGTACCACCTCAGAGCATTTCATTGTAATCGCATAATGAAGGAGCAAAAGTGTGAATAGTGGATAGTAGGAGAAGGATGCGGGAATCACTGTCTTTAGCAGGACAAAGACAATGAAGGACATTTTTCACGATTCATGTGGTTGATGATTGCAATGCTCTCTATTCTGAATGTCTTTACGCACAAGTCGATGATGTTGTCTACCTTTGAGGTCAGGCGGACAGGTTTATGGAGTGGCTGTGCAATTGGCACCCTCATCTTCGCCGTGTGGAAGTTCAACTACAATCAATCTATTTTATACATGTTTTGCAAAGTTATATCCATCAGCACACTTTCGTGCCCAAACACTTGTTATAGACTACTAATTTATGTATCATGCAGAGAAATTCTCAAAGCCTTGTGTACATTAGACGACACCATATAGAAGATTTATCTGCTGAATCTTGAGCATCAAACATCCACGAGTCCAGATAATAGGACCAGCAAAAGTTCTTTAACAGCCTCAAGACAAACGTCCCTACTATCGGCTAGAAGCGTACATGCCCATCTCGAACCTACATCTACACACCCTCACTTCCATCCGTCCAACACCGCACACTAGAGGTTGGCGAAGAGGTGGCGAAGAGGGCGGATGCTTCAGGGTTAGTTTGATGTGGGCGAGGGTCTAGGAGGGGGGGGGGGGGGGGAATGCGCGATCGCTGTATAGAATAGCATCGAGAGCAATGGAGAGGTAAGCTTTCATAGAGAATCGGAAACAGAGATCGTCTCACCCAGGCTCTCAATCGTAATTATCCCTCAACTCAACCACAGTATCACCATGGCACCCATAGCCACGATAGTCCAGTAGCCTCATGCGTTTTCCCATCTGCTGTTTTCGCGCCTGATACCACCTTCGACGTGACTCCCTCATCCCCCTACTGCCCTACTTATAAATCGACTCTATCACCCTACCTTAAATCCAGTAACAAACCCACCCCAAGCCTCCAGCCTCAAACGCAGTAATAAGAGTCCCTTCGCAAACCACCCAGCCCACCTTCCAGAAAGCCTCTCGACCAGGAAACTCCCCCCTCAGGCATCGTCCTCAAAAATCCTCTCTGCCTTAATCCACGAATCCATCCTCACGACAGCCGTACACCCCTTCATATCCAAAACACGTCTCCCACCCCGCATACACATACCAGTAGTGATAGAACGGCGCAAACTTGTCGCTTTTCCACGCAGTCGTTGAGGAGTGATGCATGCGGCTAGACGTCTTCATCCGTATTTGTCACCGAGGGCGCTCTTCCATGATCATCCACGTCGTTGCCGGCTGAAATGGGAGGGAATGGGAGGCGTCGAGACGGTCTTGTTTCGTAGCCGCGCCGCGTCTAGCTAGGTTGGGAGGGCGAGATGCACCATGCCGTCTAGGATTGGGTTTGGGAGGGCTTTGATGGTGGGATCTGAGGGTGGGGATATTGTGGTTGTACGGGTAAGAGTTTAGGTTTCTTAGGAAGACAGTAGTGATGCGAACTTGATTCTATGAAAGAGTGAGCATTTGGATTCAAGACTTGGGGGGATGAGAGAATAGCAAATAGAAAATTGTAGGACCAGATCTGTAAAGGAAAAAAGGACGGCTTGACTTATCGAGAGTATGTTGGTTTCGCTTACGTTTGGTGCTATATGTGTATAGCGCGCCTTTCTAGTTACGTTGGACCACTTGATTTTGGCTCCAAATCAGCATTGTGCTCATCCTCCAAATCACCATATCCCTTACAAGAATCCGAAGCCATCAAACCCTTGCGAAAAATACATAGCCATTCCAGTTTCCCTTCAACGCTTGATAGGCACATTGACATGTACAAAAGAACCCATCACACAAGAACATCACATACGCTAGAGCGACAGCGGAGCCAGAACCAAACATAGCACTGCACAAAAAGAAATTCTTCAGAACCCAGCCTTAAGCCAGACACCAATGAAAAGCTATTCGCGTCAGCTCGAGGTAGTGCAATACGAGCGACACTGTGGTAAGAGGGATATGCAAGCACAGAGCGCCTCCGACCAGTTTCCAAAAACTAGTATAATCAATAAATACTCCCGTAGGAGTGTTTCAGAGATTAAACTGAACTGTTTTCAAAGTTAGCGCTAAGTTTGACTTAAATAGGAAGGAGCGGGACGAACAAGAACAGATACTACACTTGATCTAAGCCAAAAGGCAAAGAGACTAAAGAAAGAAAGATGGAGGGTGAGGGAGGACGGGAGAGCTTATATACGACGAGGATGGCAGAAAATCTCGCTTGTGTGACCGCCTTTTATCCCGATGTGGAAGTGATTGTGCGAGACTGAGCCTTAGGACAGTGAATCCAGACCACAACTCGCACTTGGACCACGCCTTTGGTTCAGCCACAGTAGAATGAGATCGATCATTTCGAATGGGAGGACATGGAAAATATTTAGTCTGGAGTCATCGACTGCCGCCGATCCAGAACCATGTGGTTCACAATCTCGTGACCTTTGGGAAGAAATTGTGAAGAAATTGTGTCGCTCTTCCAAGCAATAAAAGCAAGGTGAAGGTAATAAGTGGAACACGATACCAGGTAATCTCCGTGCGTGGCGGACTTGTTACAGTGATAGACAAGGTAGATGAGCGACCACCGACTGGACTAGCAGTAGACGAAAGACTGTTGCCATCCTCGGCGTTTGTAACCAAGGTATGACTACAGCATCTCTTCTATATCTTATAACATTTCAACATGTACAGGGTCGGAAGAGTAGAGTTCGATGGGAGTTGGTTGGCTCGTGCACCAAGAAAAGCCGACCGGCCGAAGATATAACAAAATTGTAGGACTTCTATGCCGGTCCCCCACCCTAACACATACCAGTCACACAGAAGCAATAGCTGCATGGTCAAGTACAGCTCAAGTGCCTTAGGTAAGTCAAGTAAGTCTAGGTCTATTCCATCTCCTCTCATTTTCCCCTCCTCTTCTCCAGTCTCATTCGATTTGTTACTATGTGTGCGGCGGGATATCATTTGCGAAGAAACATAAACGAGAAAAAGGCAGTAGAAAAGAAATTACACCTGCCCTTGCATCCACCTTAGTTCCAACCATTACGCCGTGTCCGTCTGTTCTTCATAACCCATCAATCCTTCCGTATCCTACTTCATGTTGGCCGTCACGCTCAGCCTTTGTCCCCGGACTTGTCTCACATAGCAAGACCCTTGGGACTACCAAGAAGCTTCTCCGCCCTGCCAGAGCCAGTCCTGATGTTATCTGCCTTCAGATGACCACTTTCAGCTGCACTGGTCTTCCTGCTGTTGATAGGGCTGGTTCTTCCTCCTCTTGGAACAACACGAGCAGGCGTCACACCGCCAGCTTGCCTGATTCTGCCCATCACAATGCCACTTCGGTGCAAGCGACTGGTCCTCCATCCCTCGTACCACTTCTCTCGACTTGCAGCTCTCAAGTCATCCCTCCACTCACAAAAGACGCTCTCCCTCAGACGAACAAAGTCGCAGTGGGCAGAGTTGAGAGGATCAGCTTCTCCCCATGGGAAGGCCCGAGTGAGGGTGTGTGGTAAGGTGTATGGGTCTGGACTGAGGATTGAGAATGGGATGTAGACTTCATCACTGAGACCTGCAGTCATTTCTGTGGGCGATTCTGGGATCTGTGAAATGGCAAGGCCGACAATTTTGGTGGATACGGGAAAGTTGGCATTTGTCGACTTCGCATTCATGCCCTTGCCTGGGATTGCGTTTGCTCCTGGTGTCGAGTTTGGTGGTGAGCTAGCGGTGTGGTCGTAGTTATCAAGCAGGGAGCTCTCGTCATAGGAACTGTTCGCGTCAGATCCATCTTTGACGATGATCGGTCCTTGAATAGGGAGGTCAAGATCGGAGCCAGAGACGTCCTCGCTTGAGAGCTCTTCGGACGATGCTTCCTCGTCAGACTCTGCTTCGAGGCCAAGAGCTTCGAGAGGATCAAGCTTTGCCGCTTGGATGCCGGACCAGACGCTACGCTTGAGGGCGGCCATGTGGGCGGTGGTCAGAGTGTCAGCTTTACTGATGATGGGGACGACTGTTGTTTTACCAGAGAGGGCACGCATGGTTTGCAGGTCTAATTCCTCATCGAGCGTTTGTGGTGGAACGATGCCGACTGGTTGTTTCCTCGGAGTTGCAGCTTCGACGGCTAGCGTGTCAAGCCGACCAGGGTCGAGGAGCAGGAGAACGCAGTGGATGTGCGTGTCCTTTGCTCCGGGAGAACGGACGACTTTTTGCTCCTCTATGAATGTCTCCTCGAATTTGCTCTCGATGAAGGATGTTATCTCGCGGAGCTGCAAGTCGGCGACATTCTTCTCAAGCCCCATCGAGTCCCAGAGCGTCAGACCAACGCGCTCGCCTTTGAATTCAGTCTCGATGAATGCTGGGGTGAAGGCTGAGCCAGATGGGACAGCGACCTCTTCTTCCACTGGGGAATGACTCTTCGGGCCCTTTGAGACCGGTAGTGCGAGGGACGTCTTGAGGAATTCGATGAAAGATGTCTTGCCAGTCTTTTTCGCTCCAATGACTAGGATACTGTGGGTCTGTGGTCAGTAAATGGGTGGTACGCTTTCCCGATGGAAAGAGTGATATGAGATAAACTTACTTGAAAGGCGTAGGATCTTTGCGTCTCCTAACCCTTCTCGGTGAGTTGACGTGGCCACCTGCATTCAGTACAGGTGAAGCATAACTCTCCCTGCCCCGATTAGTCATGCTCTCCGTCATGGCGTAAGGATCGACCATTTCGCCATGCTTGACGCCGTCTACCATATTGATGGACGTGTAAGAAGGCCTTTGACGGAGCTTGGAAGCCGATGTAGTCGAATGGAGAGTGTTGTTCGACGGCGACTTGGCAACATAACCGGGTCTAGAGAAGTTATTGACGGGCGATCTCTCACGAAAGTTCAACTGATGCTCATGCACTTTGCCCGAGAACACGGCCACAGAGTCGGGACGGATGTTATCTGCTGTCAAGCCGCCAAAGCCATCGATGATGGGCATGGGTGCTGGAGAAGGTAATTGAGGAGGTTGTTTCGGCACCTGAGAAGCCAATCTCTGCTGTCGCAACGACTCCTCCTGCTCACGGACTTTGTGCTTTCGAAGCATGGTTGCCGTGCGGCCTGATTGTGATGTCGATCGTGTGGTAGGGATCTCGTGAGGTGCAGCGCGGGTAAATGCGCGAGAGAAGCTGCCACGACGTTTGCTAGAAGAGGAAGTAGCTGAGGAGTCTACGTCGTTAGTGTAAGCGTTGTATGCGACAGGAGGAGAAGTCGTGGCTGTAGTCTGTTGTGGAGGTGTTTCAGGGAAGCCGCGACTGTTTACGGGCAGCTCAGGCGCAGCTCTGGTAGGACTGCTAGGAGCTGAGCTCGCCGCCATGACTTCAATTGCGTAGGAAGATAGCATGGATGCTCGGGTGTGAGTGGAAAGAAACAACACGAAACGAGTAAATTATGAGGTGATAAACATTGACTAACTTTGATGGGCACTTTATCTCCAGGTTGCGATGATGACGGACCCTGAATGAGCTACTGGGTTCGCTGATCGCCGAGCCAGTAACACTGGTGCAGCTAAGTCTATAAGTGGTCATTCAATTCTCAATGTACTTCAGTTTACGAAGCGGTTGATCCTCATTCAATGAAGGTGTGTTCAGAGGCAGAAGAAAGGTAGGCAAGCACTGTAGTTATCTATGTCACGGACCAGATCCAATAGTCAATAAATTAATCAACGACTATCAACTGGGGGTCCAATCAAGGCTGAAACGTGGTTGCGACCATCCATTGCGGCTCCGCAAGGTGCCAACTGCCGATAAGCATGCGAGACAGAGCACCGTTGTTGCGGCGACACCCACGAGTAAGGGTAATGTCTCATAGCGTATGACTATTGGCAATAAGCAAGGTGAAATACGCTGAAATCGCTGCCATACATGCTCCATGAGAAGGTGGCTCAAGATTTCGTCTCATACCCTTGCAGTTCTGAAACAAGGAAGATCAAATGAGCTAGCGTATCAAGAATCAAACCACCTTAGGCGTGTGGCATACAGTTGTGACTGACCCCTTCAGTGATCTGAAAATCCATCATCGAAGACCTGGGAAAGCCTCATAGCTTTCATCTCCTGCACTCTCGGCTTGGCAAATGCGTATCGCTTGTGAACTTCAACCTGCCACTGACCTAGCCCAGCCCAAAACCAACGTCCTGCTGAACAAACCTCTCATACTTGCCCTTGCACATCCTCCTCCATCACTTACCGGAAATCATCAATACCCCAGCCAAAACCAAACTCCCAAGCACACAACACCCAAAGAACGTAAAAGTCCATCCATATCCCACCCTGTCGATAAAAGGTTGCACACTCTCAGAGATAGCAAAATTGATCAAAGAACTGCAACAAGCAAGCACAACTACCAATTCCCCTGCAGTGCCCTCAAAACACTCCATCGCACAAGCGGTAGCGACCGAAGTAGCAGTTATTTGATGCGCAGTCATGGCACCTAGTCCTACTGCCACAACCGGCCAGGGTGCTCCCTCCTGAGCGCCCCAACCATAGGCAAAATATCTGACCCCAGCGTAAAAAGCACCGATAGTCAATACCCACAATCGCATCTCCGGCTCTTTGTATCCTCCATTTCGGCGTGCCAGGAATAGGACTATACGATCTCCTACATTGGCAGTGGCCATGCCGATAGAACTGCCTACGAGCGCGGTGAGAAACATCAAGCCAGCGGGTCCATCAGCCCAGGAGTAAGGTGGTTCGGTCATGATTTCTGATATCGTGTTGAAGGAGACTATGCCTGCTGTAGACCAAAAGCAAAGATCAGACCCGCGATAAGGACGTTGGGGAAGAGGAAGAGGATGAAGGGCCGGACGAAGTATTGGATCCAGCGTGTGTGGTCGGCGGCGAATGTGTGGATTGGATTTAGTAGTTGGAGGTAAGTTCGTGCGGGAAGGTCTATTGTGCCTTCCGTGATGCTTGATGTCCTGGCTGGGACTGTTGCTGTCTTTTCGGTCGGCCTTTTCCCATCGGTAGTTGCCTCTGTATGTGTGACTAGCATCGTCTCATCTTGCAGATTGAGTGTTTGTTGAGTTGTTAATGCTGTTTCTGGTAATTGATCACGGAAGATGTGACGAGGAAAGAGAGAGTCGTCGAAGGTGAATATGAACAACGCGATAACGATTCCCTGGACAATGTTAGCATGCGACAGCCTTGATTTCCACATTCGAGGAGACTTACACTGAGAATGGCACTGATGCTGCACGTCCAACGCCAACCGACATCGTCGCTAATGTATCCACCGAGGATCAAGCCTAGAATGGAACCAAGCTGCATGCCCCAAACATAGACGGCGAGCATGGTACCCCTCTCGTGCGCAAAGAATATATCAAAGATCTTTAGCGAAAGTCAGTTCAAGTCAGCCATATCCAGCGACAGGTAACATACCGTAAGCTGAATGATAGCCTCATAGGCAGCAGTCCCGAAACCTCCAACAATACACAATCCATACCACTGCCCTGGTCCATCAAAATACGTGTTCCAAATCAACGCAAGCATATTGATCGTCATGGCACCAATATAGCAGAACTTGCGACCTAACTTCATAGCCTAGCATTGTGTTAACGTTGTCTGACCGCAAGTCTGGACGGAGTAGACTCACAGTAGGAACCCAGAGAATGTTACAAAAGCTCAACAACAGATAATTGACGGCCGAACCGCCATTCATCTACTCCAACGAGTTATGGGATCTTCCGCCACGGTCGTCCAAGCGGCGCCGAGATTGTTCTCACCAAAGGACATGACGCAGGCGAATAGGGATGCCAGGAACAGTGACCAGTATTTCTTGTACTTGGGCCAGTTCTGCAAAACTTCAGTCAGCAGTAGGCGGGCATGGTTTCAAAGGGGCAGATTATACCAGTGGATCATGCTTGGTTTTGAGAGGTTGAGGCACCGAGAGGATATCTTTGTTCCCTGCGTGTGTGATCTCTGTTGCTGTGCGATGTATATCGACTAGGTACACAGTGCCTGGTGTATCGGTGCCACTGATCCCAATATTGGGGGGTGGATGAGACATGATGTGTCACCACAAGCAAGGTAACACTTGTGTCTGCCCCTTTGTTTTGAGAAGAAATTGGAGAAAGCAGAAGTATGCCACGCGAATAAACTTTGGAGGAGAAGCATCCTATATAGAGATACATACCTGGTCGTGGCGTAACCAAGACGCATTCTCGAGATAAGGATGTCGAGCGGGGAAGATGACCCAACAGCTTGCATGGCATCTTCACTATAGGGACCTGTCAACCAACTTCCGCACTCGGATTGATGAAGGTACTTGCGAGCCAGTCAAGAAAGTGCTTGTACTCCACATGATGATGATAAGAAAGTGGGCTCGACTTACCAATTTGGGATAGTATGAGGCTACTTCCCAAGTTGCTGGCTATGATGGGGGTCTGGAAGGTCCACGCGCGATATGTTTATTGCCGATTTCGACCAAAATCTAGAACGTAGCCGATAGTCGGGCATGCATCTACCGTGCTGCACGAATCGCCAACACAGGCCTGTCCTGACGGTGAGTTCTTGTAACAATCACGAGGAAAGCAGACCGGACACCTCAGCGAACACTTGTTGGTCCTTCGATCGTATGACAAGTTTACAGGTTTCGAAAGAGCCTCAGACAGCAGGAGGCATAAGGCTTGCTTGATCGTTTCGACAGCCATGCCCATGGCGAATTCAGGCCTTGACACCACCTCATGAATGGGCGGGAAGTAGGAGAGTGCATTTTGCTGTCCGGTGGTGGGCAAGAGGCAAGCGTCGGTGTCCAAGCTGACACAAGCAGAAGGTGAGTGGACGAGAGTGGCGGAGATCAATGCCAGCATGTCGCATAGTTGGATGGTCCGAGAGGTTTTTGAACGCTCAACGCGCGCCTGGGGATGTAGAAAGTTTTGAGACTAGGAACAATGAAAGTGGTATGGGAAGAAGCCTAAATGGGAAGGATATAGTCATGAGATGAACAAGACGTGTGTATTTGTGCCGGCCTAAGGTATGGTGGGAGTGGCAGACAATATGCTCGGAATCCTAGAGGAAATCCAGCATTGAGCGGGAATTCAATATTTTGGGCTGTTTCAGACTATATGTCTCAGCACGTCACCTCATCGTCACAAGGACACCGAAGTGTGAGGAAATACATTCAAGGTCTTTCTCACAGATGATCAAGATCCAATTAGTATACCACGCACGGGCCATGATATCCGCCAAGGCCGGTCACATCTCCAGAGCCAAAAGTTCAAAGTCGTCCAACTTCCTTGAAGTCAATTTACAAGCAATGGCGTCGACAACACGATTACGGCAGGCCTTTGGGCCCATACGAGGATCTCTCGAGCAATCTCTGCCCGTGCAAAGATACATTCAACATGGCCTCTCTCCGCGCTCGCATGGCCGCACATTCAGCACGACTCGAGCATCTCTGGCTAGACCAGGAAGAGGCAACACTTTCATTCCGCAGATGCCAACCGTGAAGACGCCGTCGCAGAAGAGTATGAACGTGGCTTTTCAGGAGCAAAAGGCAATGGCTGTCATACCAGACGACATTGGTTTCTTGCCCAGTATGCTTTATCCTCCGGAACACAATGCCACCACCCCATCAAGAGTCACACACGATCATTGAAAGAGACATGGCACTAACACAAACACCTCAATCAGGAACCTTCATCATGCCTCACGGCCGCAACCTTCCCTCCCTCACAAGCAACTTCTCCGGTCGCTACAAACTAGAAAAAGCCCGCTTCATCCAACGCGTCAAGGACATGACCACCACAGGCGCAATCAAATTCTTCTACGTCCGAGACGCCGACCGCACTCGCTCTTACCTCCCCGCCCGTTTCAAGAGCTGGTTCCGCTTCCCTAACCTCTCGCGCACGAAGATCCCCTCGATCGCCACAGGCCTCTATGAGGAAATGTACACGAATTTCGCCAAGGGCACCATCGACAACATGCGGGCCAAGCTATGCGAGAGCATTCACGAATCTCTCAAGGGCCGCATTGTCTCGCGTCCTCCCAACACGAGTCTGAGGTGGACTTTGCATCGCTACATCGGCAGTCCTAGGGTTGTTTCTCACAAGTATATGCCTCTGTCTGCGGGTGTCAAGGATAAATACAAGCAGACTGCGTTGCAGCAGGCTGTGGTGCGGATAAGGAGTATGCAGTCGTTGGAGCGCGTGCGTAAGGTCAGGGGGAGAGATGGCAAGGTGAGCGCTGTGGTTGAAGAGGGCAGCTCGGGCCCCGAGGGCAAGGAGGTCGTCGAGTACTTTGTTGTGCAGAGAATGACGCGCAAGGGCAAGGTGGGCCCGTGGAAGGTTTGGGGAACGACAGAGGAAATGACGCTGGAAAAGCTAGAGGCCGAGGAGAAGAAGTAGCTCGGTTTGTGAGACTCGTTCGTCGTCTTGTATATCTCATGTATAAGAATTGCCAAAAGCATAGCTTGGCGTTTGTATAGTTGTAACAATAGCATCGACGTTCTTCACGCCAATTCGCAATGCGATCTAGACAGGGCAGTCACTGATCTCAAGAACATCAAGCGGTCAAGTGGAAAAGGATACTGCATTCGCCGCATCAAAGCGTGCTTGAATCGAATAGAAAGAATCATCGATCTCTGTGTTCATCAAGGCACACAGGCCTCAATCTGCGCAACCAAAGAAATGAAAGCAACAACTGCAACATGGAAAATGCTGCAGCAGCCATTAAACAAATAGGAAGCAGCAGCAACCGAAACACGCTCGTTTCCGTTTCAAGGGTATCTTCCAACGCCAATTTGCTGCACCAGCCCAACCATCATATGGTGTTTGTCTTTGTTCACCAAGTTCGTCATAGTATTCGTTACGAGAGTGTAGCCTGTGAAGGTGGCATGTCCTGTTCATGAAGAAGCGGGCGAGTTTCTTGTCGTCAGGTTCACCGGCTGCTCTCTCGTTCCGGACGAGTAGGCATGGCGCAGTCTTGAGCGTTTAGAAACCGTGAACCTGAAGCCATGTATGTCAGTGTCATGTGCATTTTTGAAAAGGGTATAAAACTGACCTTGATGGTCTTGGCATCAAGCTCCAGACCTTCCTTCTTGTCGGTCAAGAACTCCTGGACATCCTTACGCTGATCACCCTGGAGCTGAATCACCTCTCCCATTTCGGTGTCGACGACGATGGTGCCATTGCAGGCAAACTTCTTCTTGATGACCTTGAGGATCTTCTTCTGGTCAAACTTCTTGGGGAGACCTTGAACAGTGGTTAAAGTCTTGCGACCATTGCGCTCTGTGTATGACGTGTTAGTCATTGACTCGACATGAGAAGCGTTGATAATTTCTTCGGCGTTGCCCCGCTTTATGCGACAATAGGCATGCAAGGACAGTCGGGCGTCAAGAATGCGGTGAGGTGAACAAGGACAAGAGGCAACGTACGCTGGATTCGGATGTGAATGTAGTTTTGAGACTGCTTAGTCTCTCCTGTATCCTCATCGGCTTCGGCGAAGGGGTCTGTGGTGTTTTGTCAGTCATGCGCGTTGAGTCTAACTGACGACGACAACACTCCTCAACCCTTTCAGTCGACCAGTGAGATAGCAATGACCATGGTTGTGACATGTCAAGTCCAATGCGAGTAACATGCTGAACCATGCGACTGTATCCCACCTGGCACCGACTCAGGGTCGAGGCGTGAAGTCGAAGGAGGGGTTGACCGTACCAAAGGACTTCAAGTTCTCGATGGACATAAAAGCAGTGTCTTGTCTGTTGACTAAGTTGTTTTTGGTGGGTATACGCTGATTGAGATGAGGTCCCTGAAAGGTGCTCGGAGGCGATTATTTAAGTCGGAGTGGAGATTTGTAAAGTGTTGTTGTGGGTGAAGGTTAAGAGAGAGTTCGATGAGGGATAAGCGTCTTTGCGGCGGGGCCAAAAGGCGAGAACCGCGCTAGACATGCCAAGCCGCTAGCCGCTTGTGTGGGCGCGTCTGTGGTGTGAAAGAGCATGACAAAAGTCATCATTATTCACTGGATTAAGGTAGAATCCAATCGTCGCTTCATGGTCGCGATCAGTAGAGGTCTCAAGGCTGAGTCAGGCTGAGATGCAGGCGTGCAAGCAAAAGCCTGCTAGCTATCGATGTACAGTGTAGCGATCGCCTCAATCTGTTCCGTCGGCGTGTGACCCTCCTCAGTCTCACCCTCGTTTCCAGCAGTTCAGTGACTCTTGCTTGGCCAAGACTTTTGTCCAGCCCCACTTCAACCACATAGGTGCATGCGACACCTGGCCTGCTAAGCTGGTACGGTATGATGCTCCACTGTCTTGCCATCCCCTTTTTATGTCTCAAACAGTCATGTTTATCTTGGATGTTCACGCCGAGACACACGTCTGGAAACATGATATGCTGGCGACGCCCAGCGCTTTTAATGTTTTCGATTAATACAAGCAAAGACAAAGAGGCCTAGCATCATCGTCGTCGTTGCCACCGGATCTGGCAGACCATGGCAGGTCTCCTTCCGAGTCGAACGGATACAAGTCCACATGGCTGATCTTTCCAACCGTCTAATACTACAGGAACCAAAGAGAACCAGCCAGGGAGCAAACGTCTTTGTGTGTGTCTCCGCAGCCAGGGACCTCCCATGGCACAGACTACATCAGCTGGGATGTGTAGATGTCGCAAAAGGTTATAATCAGCTTCAAGCCCAGGTCTTTATGCTTGCTCTTCTAAATGCTGGTTACAAGGCTCAAAAGAGTAAACGCAGAGTCTCGCTATGCAAATGCGTAATGGCACGTCCTTGGACGCCGACCTTTACTCTTCTTCGTGACAAGGTGGCTCTAGATCTGGGAACAACACAACGAAATCCACTCTGGCCCAGGACCTTGTCTTATCAGGTCTCGACGAGACGGTATCAGAACAATCTCGTGTCACGCACAAACTGAACGCATTTACCTACCACGACGGTCCTTCCTCGGTCATCGCCAGGAGCTACCGTCCGCACCCACATAATGAGGCTACGAAGCTACAAAAGAGGTCGCGCCCGGAATCGAACCGGGATTTCCAGAAGATTGTATCACTGTACTCGTCAGAATCTGAAGTGATAACCATTACACTACGCAACCCGGCTGGTCCAGGACTTGAGAAGTAGTGATTTCCTGTCACGTGGTGGGCAGCGCCAACTCCCAGCCCTTCAAGATTGCATTCCTGACTGAGGAAAAAGGAAAGCTATAGTAGGTAACCGCACGAGTGAGGATGTGGCGTTGAGACGGATTGGCAAACTTAATGACCGGCTATAGTGTAAGTGAGATTTGCTATCATGCTGGCTTTTTCATATTTTCTAGTTTCGATGCAGAAACCCCACATGATACCAGCATACCAGTAGCTTATGCTGTATCATTT
The DNA here is from genome assembly GCA_009982845.1 of Delphinella strobiligena. Classification (NCBI taxonomy): domain Eukaryota; kingdom Fungi; phylum Ascomycota; class Dothideomycetes; order Dothideales; family Dothioraceae; genus Delphinella; species Delphinella strobiligena. The sequence continues at coordinate 1,252,628 of JAADKB010000012.1, forward strand.
TCAATTGAACTCTGCAAAAACAATAATCGTACTCAAAGGCTTTGCAAAGGAATGCTGCTGAGAAGCTTCACGGTCTGCACTTGCTTGTGTGAAATAACAGTCCTTAGCTAGACACACCAGCCGATGAAAAAGAAAAAAAAACTTGCAAGTCTATATATATATAGACTCTTAGAATGAAAGTAATTGCTGAAAGAGAATGCAAAAGGTTGGACTTGTTGGGGATCGAACCCAAGACCTTCAGCATGCAAAGCAGACGCGCTACCACTGCGCTACAAGCCCTATTTGATAGAAGCATGAATCTTACTATCCAAATATATAGTTACGTTTCACGGCTGCCACACTGCCATCAAGATGGTCTATAGTCCTTCATTCTCTCAAAGCCGACTTGTACAGCCATTTACAGTACCTGAGATGGCTTAAAAAAGTCCAGCTGCCCGAGACCATGCCAACTACCGCAAAATAGGCGCCACCGAGGGCGACCCTGTGCCTAAGTCGTCTCGTCCTTGCCCTGGCACTCGATCCAGCCAACTCATTGCTCACATGTGTCTGCTGCGCCAAAATTTGTGGTATTGATGCTCAGACTCTTGTGCAAATATGAATTGAAGTAAAGCTAGGCGATATAGCAAGTGGCTAGTATAATCACCGCTACCATCGTCACAGCGGCGACACCAAGCACATATGGAGTTCAAGATCAGCTACCTGCTATTCCTCTTTCAAGACTAGGATGTGATTCTGTCGTAGCGATGAGCACAATTGCGCTGTTCTCAAGGTGTCATCTGGGATTTTATTATGATAGGAGAGTCCATTGGCGGAGATGAGCCTTTCGTGAATTATCTCACCACTCTCCGAGACGGCCGGTGTCGCCATATTGCTCGTTCATAGTAAAGGTATACGCTCTGCGGTGGAAATGTGATGGTACAAGATCTTGTGGAGATGCCCCTGTTTCTTGAGTCGGGCTGTCCGTTATTGCCAGATTTACAACCATGATGGCGAGGGGCAGAGTTCAAATCAACAGAAGAGCTCATTTCCATTATGCATCTGACCCAAAGGATAGCGGTGGGAAACATGGGTTTATTCACCCACGGAATGCGTTTGCTTGAAGATTTGCACTATCCACACACGCTCATATCTTGGGCCTCTCCGATTGAAGGTTTGATGGAGCAAGTGTTTGTGTGGATGTAGGTTGCGCTGGTGGCTAGCGAGACGTCAACGTGAGGCGGTCCAAGTCGTCAAGGGAACAGTGACAGCCCGAGAAGGCGTCATGTGGTGTTATCTTAGCCGTTGGACCAGATGCCTCATGTCTTATAAACAGCGACGTCGATAGTGCTGGCATATCGGATCCTAGTCTCAGGAATTGCCTCTTGAGTCTCCTTGTCCGTGGCAGTTGCATCTTTCATGGTCTGATCATCGCCATCTCGACCCTCCGCGTCTGCATTTGTATCTTCGGGCTCCTCAACCTCGATATCATCAATGGCGCCCACAGAGCCAGTCTTGATCAAGACACCGAAGCCTTCCTTCTTGGTGAAGTACAAAGCCAATTTGAGCGCCTTCTCGATGGCCCTTCCTGAAGCCTTGAGGACGACCTCTTCCTTCATCCAACTTCCCTCCTCGCCTGCATCTTTTTCTGCTAGCTTTTTGGCAATCCGTCCGATCTCGCCTGCGTCGTCGTCACCGGTAGCGGCAGAGTACTGGCCGTACTTTCTCTTTTTCTTGTTTTCATTCTTGACATGAGCGGTAGCGGATTGAGTGGCTCGCTTTTCGACTTGATCTAGATGGCGTTCGACACGTTTGACGGCGCTCATGAATGGTGTGCGCGTGCCTATGTAGATGACCTTTTGCTGGTTGGAGCCTGCATATTTGGATGGTATCGTAGGGTGCAGCAGAGGGCGCTTTGTCACTTTGGTATCTAAGGAAAGAGAATGTTAGTGGGATAAGATGCAGGATTCTGTGGTCGATGAAATGATACTTTTGGGCAGTTTGGGCAGTTTCTGTCTCTGCGATTGCTGCTGCTTATCGGCCATGGTCCAAATAATTTAATCAAGCGCCTGGATATAAAGAATACGACGCGATCAGCATCTCGCTTCTCAGATGTGTGCGCAAGCCTGTCTTTTGTCACATGCTGCTCTGAGACAAAACATGGATGCGCGACTCCAAGAAAGTCATGACAAGGCACAAGCTTTGCGGATGATCTGCAAGCCACAGCCGGCGCCAGTGGGAACCTGCATGAACCGTTGATCGTCTTTGAACATCGATGACCAAAGTGGGAGATTCTGTGGATCAAGAAATATTGAAGCAGAAGCCAACGTGGACAACAAGAAGGCTTGAAAATCACACCCCAATCTCACTGTCGAGAGACTGCTAATTCCACTCGTTTCTGTGACCACGATCGTTACAACTCTACATCCACAAGCACAAGATGCTCCTCCGACACCTCAAACTCCCGGGCCTGACGCCATATTCGCGTGCCTCCGCTATTCAAGATAGATTGGTCCAAGCCTTCCTCGCCTCAAAAGCTACGCCTACTACAGTCAAACCTCCACCACCTACAATCATCACAGCCGAATTCAACCCAGTCTACACCTGCGGCAGAAGAGAGATAGGCACAGTCTCACCCTCACAACAAGCCTTCTTATGCGACAATGGCCTCGCAGAATTCCACGAGGCCATGCGAGGTGGTCAAACCACGTTTCATGGTCCTGGTCAATTGACTTCCTACCCCATCTTGGATTTAAAATCACATAACCTGACGCCCAGATCTTATGTCTGTCTGCTCGAAAAGACTGTCATTGCTACTCTGAAGAGATATGATATCAAAGCCTCTACCACTGAACATCCGGGTGTTTGGACTACCGAAGATGACAAAATTTGTGCACTTGGCGTGCATCTGAGACGGAATATCACGAGTCATGGTATTGGTCTCAATGTGAATACCGATCTCAAGTGGTTTGGTCGAATTGTCGCCTGTGGCCTCGAGGGGAAGAGAACCACTAGTCTGGAGAACGAAGGTGTCACCGGCTACCAAGTACAAGACGTAGGCAATGCTTTTGTCGAGGAGTTTGCACGCGCACTGCATGGCGTCGATGGCCTTGTCGAAAGGCATGAGAGCGAGCTGGATTGAGCCTATTGAAAGCTCGAAACATCGTTATCGGAAGCCTATCGTATGTGGACTTCGAAGGGGTCGCGTATATAGACTGGAGCAATCTGCCGCCGCCGGAGTCTGGAAAATTCACGTTGCTCGGTCATACCAAGGCCGCAGTGGCATTGCGGCGGATCCGTGTTATCGACCCTATGCCATCAACTTCATTTCTCGATAAACATGATAATGCTCTCACTCACAGCACCCGGCAGTTAGTCCGTCGATTCGGCAAAGGGTCATTACGCTCAGCGACCCACACAATGTTTGAGGTCTAGGTCCGATAGCTACAGTACCTTTCAGGGACCCATGCTCCAAGATCTAGCGGGGAGTCTCGGCGTTATAGTTTGTAGGCATTGGGAAATTACCGCTTGCTCCCGATCTGCTACACTGGGCCAGCTGGGAAGCTCGCTCTGAACCTCATAGCTTGGCTAGCTTGTGGAGTAGCTTCAAGTCCACCAGAGATTAATCAACCTCCAGCCAGACAAGAGTTGCGGAACAGTATGGGTGCTGCATCCACCGTCATCCATGCATCAAGACTGATGCTTTTTCGTCATCATGAGATTGCCATCATATGTGTATCCCTCTCGTCCCGCACCATCATCCATTCTGCAAAAACCACATTCTCTATGGCAGACGCAATTTCCCACACAATTGGCTCAGGGGTTGGACAGATCCAGGACAGAGCTTTGATCATGTCGCCAACACCTCAACAACAACAACAACAACAACAACAACAACAACAACAACAACAACAACAACAACAACAACAACAACAACAACAACAACGAGAACATCATTTGAATTGCCAGGCACATGGCCATACTCCATTCACGATCAGGAGAAAGAGTGTATCTATCTCTGATCCTCTGGATTCACTCAGCAGGTCAATTGTGAAGGAACAGTCACCCGAGGCCAATGTCTCCGATTCCCCGTCACATGATTGCCCCGTCGAGGAAGATATTCCACCAGAGCCACTAGACTCCAAGCAGGGAAAACACTCATTTGTCCCTCATGTCCCTCACCTACCTCATGGTGTGACTCGGGGTCTTCGTAGGATGTCTAGGCGCATATCTTCGCCTCGAGCAACCTCTCCTGACTTCGTGAATATTCCCGATCCTCTGCAAGATCGTGGGCCTGAACCTGAGTACCCGGACTCCCAGCCTTCAGAGGCTAACATAGCGATCAAAGAATGCGTTAGTTCAGAATCGCTGCCTGCAGCTTCGCCTACTAATGGCATTGGTCTCAAATTATCATTGAGGCAGCGAGTGTTCTCGAAGTCTGACCCGAAGGAATCCCTGGCTACAGCTCGCCATTCTCTTGTCACGTATGACGAGAAATTGATCCCAGAGGAAAGCTCTCGGATTGCCATAACGGACGACCTCGGAGGAGACCCACAGCCTAGATCAGATACATTCGTCGATTCTCCAACCACTGCTGCAGACCAGGCAGAAAATTGTAATTCTAGCGTTCACTCCGCTAATGGGATTTCGCCAACCAATAAGAGCGCTTTTCCGCGTCTAAACACTGCCGACCCCGAAATTCATTCTTCCAACATACCTTCGGCTCGGTTGTGCTCCCCCGCCGCTGCCACGCGCTCCCAAGGAGAACACTGCGGTCAGAAGGAGCATGCTAACCAATCACCTGACCACCCTCCTGGACCTAGCTCTTTCTGGTTACAGGATGAAGAGGAAGTGCAATCCTGGAGGAGACGCATGAGCTCTGCTAGGGAGAGAATGGACTCCGTGCTTTCGGTCGGACTTTATGAAAAGGTCAAGAAGACTAGCACAAAGGTTCGCAGGAGTCTCTCAAGCGCTCGTCAAAGTCTCACTTCAGGGGGCGAAGTTGACTCGCAGCTCATAGAGCCGCCAAGTGAAAGGAACTCACAAACACCTACACAACAAGAATCTGACCTATCACCTCCATCAGAGCAACACTCGACCGTGCCTCGACTTGGCGAAGCAGGTCCTGTCGACTGGGATAGCCCATCCTCACAGCAAAAGGCCCAAGCTATGCACTTGAGAAGACAAGGAGAGGAGACGCGGATTGAAAACGAATTCCGCCGAGCCCATGGCGATGAAGTTGTTGATAGTCTGATGAACAGCCAGGAATACCAGTCCGCACGTGCACCTGATCTCTCTCGGGCTGGTGTCAAGCTCCATCTCATGATGCCTGCGGTTCTGACAAGACAGAAGAATGACCTAAAGGTAGAGTATGGTGCCGAGCTTGTCGGCATGGTTGCCAGCGCTCCAGGGACCGGATGTCTACGCGAAAGAGTCGAGAGTGCCGCTAGCGAATGGCAAAGACCACTTCTGTTTAGGGAATATACATACGACTCTGCCAAATCGCTGCAAGCAAAGCAAGGCCCGATAGCGGCACACGACACGAGATCGCCGCCCAACTCTCTCGAAGGCTATAACGCGCGACGATGCAGGGGCGACCGACGGGGTAGAAGGCGTGAGGTCGTGGAGGCAATGCCGTCGCCCAAGGACAATTCTGTCCCTTATTTCTCCGCAGATGTTGTGCCTTCATGGCCAAGTAATGAGGTTGATTGAGCATTGGGTCAAGACGGCGAATAATGGGAACAATGGTATAGGCCTCATCCGTGATGACCGAGAGGCCATTCAAGATCGAAGACATTGGTAACGTAATATGGCAACGGAACATGACTTGGGACTCCTTCAACACTTTAGCTCCTAGCATTTTGAAGAGCTGGTCAATCCCAAAATCTAGTCATGTACTTCAAGCGCTTAGCATAGCAATGCCAGCGAGACACTCCGTTACCTGCTGGGTATTTTCTGCTCATGTGACTTGTCTCTTCCGGGGCAACGGTACCTCGGGCTCACTCTATCTCGACAATTGTAGGGCCTCAGAACCATGATTGGCTTGCTGAAGGTGAGCTTTCCCCGCTTACTCATCATCGGAAGTCTGTCTCCTAAGCGGCCTCGCCTCTCCCCTGAATAAGCTCTCTACGCACTTTTTCATGTAACCAATCTCATCACCTCGAGACTAAACCTAGTATTTTATCTTTTGGACAGCGTGTTGGAACATCCAGTGAAATTACGCTGAGAGACTCCATATGGCATGCAATGATGGGGATTCCCAGAGTCGACACCTCTTTACAATGCCTCTTCCAAGGCTCACAATTGTGCAATCTCGTGGCTTCCCGATTTCAATTGATTCCCTTGGACGCGTTTTCAGGGCTCGTACTACGCATCACAGCATCACAGCATCGCCATTTGTAACACTGACTTCCCGCAAACCGCCTTCAAACTTTCCTGAAGCCAAAAAGCGACCATGACCAGTCATTTGCAAACTTTGGTCAGCAGCAAGCTTGGCTTGAGTTCAATTACGATTTTCGACCGATTGGAGGGGAAAGACAATAGCAGTCCGATCCCTTCCTTGATGATGTACGCGAGCCTTGGCCTATAGCCGCGTGCGCCGTGGTGCTCGCGATAGGATGTACTCCGAGTATTGTTATTCTTCATCACGATAAAGGTAGGGACAACACTGCCACAGATGCATCAAACTTTTGTCTGTTCGTGTATATCTCAAAGGGTTTGCTTCCATCTGACTACCAGAACACACTCCTACAGCACTGACGACAGCTACGACCTGGTCACAAGACATAGATTCAATCTTGATTGTCCCACGACGAAATGGCACCTTTCATTTTACCAAACTTCTTGAAGCGCAAAAGAGTAGATAGTGGCATCGGCGACGAGCCTGATCTCCCACGCATCACTCTCCCACCTCCTGAAAATAAGGACCGTTGTCATGGGAGAATGCCAGACAGCTCAACTCCTTACCACCTCGACGACTTCAGGTATGATCCCACAGGAAGATGGACTGTCAGGTACAGTGACACCATCGCACTGGTTAGCGACGATGAACTTGGTGATCTCCTGCGCCTGTCTGCGAGCGGAAGATCTTCTGATCCACTTCCGCGACCCGACAATCTGATGGAAGTACCTGTTCGGCAATACAGCTCAGAGCCTTCTAGTGTCGCCCCGAGTATCTTAGGCCAGGAAGGCAAAGAAGTAGCGAAAGGATTCCGAAAGAAGTTATTGGATACGTTGGGATGGCAGGTCAAATACAGAGAAGCTACCTTTGATGCAGATGTGCCTTCAAAAGGGGTCGCCAGGCACCTGGCACCAGAAGTCCCTTTGCAGCACTTGACCAAACAACGAGTAGAACAACAGGAAGCAGCTCGCCATAGCGTCAAGAAGACTGGTAAGCTGCCCGATTTCCGGGCTCTGACAGAGGAAGAAGAACTCTTGGAGTTGCCTGCCAAATATCGAATCCAGCGACGTATGGATCAGTGGGAGAAGGAAAACAACCAACGGCTCTTGAGATTTGCTGAGACCGTCGCATCGAGTGACTTCCAACGGCATAGAGAATGCCGGACAATAGAGCTCGAGCAGACGTTACATCTCATAAATCGAGAGGAGGAGCCAGATATTTACTGCCCCTGTATAGTGCATCCTTCCGGACCTGGATTCTCGCGACGGGGCTCTGAACCTGCAGACCTCGACCACGCACTACTCACAATGGACCACTGTATCGAAGACTGGAGAACGCGCCTCCCCAGGAAGCTGCCAGGATCCAGAGAGCTCTCAGTAGCCCTGAACACTCAGCGTCATCGCAGAGCTGCGATTGCCCAAGAATTCAACATGGATCTCCGGTCTATACCGCGGGAACACGAGGCGCTCACACTCGTAGATACGACCTCCTTCCTAGGCACGATCGACGAAGAAGCCGCCTTCGCACACCACTTCCCAGGCATCACCATCCACAAGCATTCCCCGTCCCTGCTCGCAAAACCCGCCCACCGCCTCTACAATCTCCTCCGCAAAGTCTCGAAGAAGCTAACCTCGGGTCCACGTCGCCTGCGCACATACGCCACGCGCCGGAAATGCCCACCAGAAACCCCCCTGGTGCCAGAAAAACTCCAGGGCCCGATCCCTCAAATCGGCGAAGCGGGCCCCAGCAACTGGCGAACGAATCCCCGGCCCCCTCACGGCAGAGACCCGAACCGCATCTACAACTGCGAGTGGGCATGGCCAGATGCGACGGAGAGATATTGCGAGGAAAGCGAGCGCGGGGTCGGTGCAGGCGTGGGTCCAGGAGAGAAGACGAGGTATGGCTGAACAGAGTCAGGGATACGCGGATGCAGAGGAAGCGATGCGCAGGGTGATGAGGTCCGACTCTAGTCGATGTGATGGCCTTGCTGGGAACAAGCGGTAAAGAGATGAGAATGCAGGTACTGGTCACCAAGTCCTGCAGTATCTGATTCTCGCAGTAAAGCTAGCTGTCACCGTTAGTCCGTATTTACATAATCAATGAAATCAATCAAATGTAATCTCTACCACATTCGCCAACGGATAGACAATGGAACACATGAAAGACGATAACAAAGTCAAGAATTTTCATGGATTGATAAAATGCAAAATGCCAATATGCCCATCGTTACCGTTCATCTAAAACGCAGACTCAACAGCTCCGGTCTTGATGGTGTCGAGGAAAAGCCGAAAAGCCGACTTGGCTCTTCCATCCCAAAGACGCACGCGCACCACCAACCCATCTAGTCGATCGATTGTGCTGATGCAGACCACACTCCTGAATATCGCCCATTTAATCCTCGTCGAAAATCTGGAAAGTGTTTTCCAAAATGGTAGCAAGCACTCTGGCCTGCAATCCGGCGTCCTGGACGGCGCCCATCCTGCCCTCGCCGAGACCCATGAGCGTGGGCGCGAAACAAATGCTCAGGTTACTGGTTCCCATGCGGTTGATGCCATCGCGACTTCTCACGCGCTCGAGATGCAGCACCAGGGCGCGCAGAGTGGCGTAATGGGCGTCCGGTAAGTCGTTGATGACGGCGTGAACGGTGTCGCGACGGACGACTTCGTCATCGATGCGGGCGGCGTCGATGAAGCGTTGGTAGTTTGCGGCTGTCAGGAGGGGATCGGGGAGGTCGCGGAAGAAGGATTTCAGGAGGCCGGCGACGGAGTTGATGTCGTGGGAGAAGGAGGTAGGGTTGCGGAAATCGACAGCCGAGGAGTCTGTTGGGTAGTTAGCGCTGTGTGTATAGGCAAAACGACTTCAAGGAGGACGAACCATGGTCAAACAGTGCTTTGAGCTGTTGCACATGGGCTGCGGTACCGTTGACGCGGTAGATGCCTTCGACGTCCAGACCGAACAGGTCCACTGCTTGCATGCACTGATAGACGACCATTGGTACGGCAGTGCCATCTCTTCTGAACAGCTCTTCTAGATTCACGCCAAAGACAGGTTTCAGTGGTGGCAGCGAGGAGGGAGTGGCAGTGGCAGTGGATGAGGTAGAAGCGGCATGGTTGTGTGATTGCGGTTGACCCATGGGCACGCCCGCTACCGGAGCGCCGTTGGCGCCGTAAGCAGCAGAGTTTTGGCCTTGAGGGGAGGCTGGTGATGTGATGGGCAAGGCACGGACCGAACCGCCACTCGAAGGGTATGGCGGATTGCTGTACGAGGTCGATGAAGTGGGCTGAGAGCCAGGGTACGGAGGGCTTGCAGGGTAGGTGGGATACGACTGGGCGCTTGAGGGCGGATGTGAGGAAGGTTGTGGGGATACACTTCGCTGCGGGAAGTTCGTTCGGCCATTCAGCGAGTCATACTGCTGCGGTTGAGTGTCTTGGCTGGAGAAGGTTACGGGGGCAATTTGTGGAGCGGTCGGATGTGATTGTGAGGATGAAAGTTGGCGGCTTTGCGTAGTAGTTGTAGCAGAAGTTTGCTGCTTCGGCGCAAGAGTCTGGCAAGATGGTCAGATACGAAAGAAAGCGATAAGCGGGTGATGTGAACAGTGGGAGTATGGATTGCACACATGTGCGATAAGTGAGATAGATCGCAGATGCATGCACGTAAAGAATTGACATGAAATGATGTACTGATTGGCAGGTGCAGATGAATGAATGACGTTGGAGCTTAATCAAAGCGAGACGTACCGGATGTTGCTTATATTGAATATCCTCCGTTCGAACGGGTATTTTGGACGTGTGGTTTAGAATGAAGCCTTGGAAATCTTTCTCATTTTCGATGTCGAGAACAACATCTCGCATGCTGCGCTGAGCTGGAACACCGTCTGTGGGCGGGAGAGGGCTGACAACCAGACCGTTGCTGAGGAGGAGCTTCTCATTGAATGTTGCTGTGATATGATCAGTAATTGCTTCTTCGGCCAAGTGAGACGGGTGTGGGTGAGCGGCCTACCAAATTTCTGCAATTGTAGAGTCAGGGCGGAATCACACTCTGTTATGAGCTCCTGGAGATGCTTCAGAGCCAGTGGTCGAGCGGTTCTGAGCAGCTCCTCTCGCTGAGCCTTGGCAATCTGGACCTTTTGCTGGTAATCGCTATCGGCGGCCTGCAATTTCCGAAGGAGGTCCTCTTCGTGCTGTGCGGCGCTCTTGGGGCCCTTCAAGCCGAGTCTCCTGCCTCCTTTGGCGTCACCCGTCCTGGCACGATCATAATCTTCGGCAAGACCGTCGTATTTTGATTTTGCCTTTTCCATCGCACTCTCAGCATCACTGGCTCTCTTCTCGGCATTGAGGCCCTCGTGTTTCCAATGCTTTCGTCCAGATTCAATGTTTCGCGACAGCTCGTTCAGGTCCTCGTGCATTTGGTGAAGAGATAGGGCGAATTGCATGCCGTTATCTGCGATTCGTTCATGCAATGCCATGACTGAATCCAGCTGGCGCACATAGCTGCCTTGACGGCAGTCGACCTTGCGTATGCTTTCCTGGTGGGATTTGGCGAGACGACGTAGGCCGTTGGCGTGGTCTTCTTCTATCGAGGAGCGTTTCTTGAGGAAGCCTGCATAGTCCTGGCAGTAGGTATAAGTATAGATACGAGTATGAATTCGCCATGATTTGAAAATACTTTTGCAGAAGCGACACTCTGCTTTAATCGAGTCAGGAGTGTGTTGATACCGATCTTAGCATATCGTCAGCTGGTCTTGTTGTCAAATGAAACAGAGACTGAACACGCGTACATCAGAGTACAAGACATTTTCGACGCCCTTCTGCACATGGTCATCGTGAGAATTATTGATCGCCTCCGGAATCGCGGTCGTGATGGGCGCGGTTTCAGGTGACTGTCCGTTCCCGAATAGCCCCTCGCCGTCAGTCAGTCTATCGCCATCCGGTGATTCTGCCATTGCTATGTGGGAGCTGTGTGGGAGCTGTGTGGGAGCTGTGTTTTTTGGTGCAAGTTTATCTTCAACCTTATATCATATCAGGTAGCAGACACGATGGGCAAAGTGGGCACGCGCAAAGGCGGAAGTTTATAAAGTTGGAACCTTGTGTCGAGCGTAACACAGCCTAACGCACATGCATGTCAAGCCTCACACCTTCTACTCGTAATTCAGGGCAAGGCAGGCAGGGCAGGGCAGGGCAGGGCAGGGCAGGGCAGGGCCCAATGGGACCGAGGGCACCGCGGTCTCGGGGGTCCGATGGAGGCGGAGTAGCAATCGCCATTCGCCGCGCGTCCAAGCGTTGCGGCCCGCTGTCACGCTATTCGTCATTGCCAAGAATACCGTCAATCGAAGCTCGTGAAGATCGTGTGAAGGGCGGGGGTTGGTGGCACGATCAACACAGATTCACCTCTACGTGTACGACTACAATACGACTCACAGACTACTTTTTCTCCATCCAAGCCACAACCCAAAATAAATACTTCCACTAGAATGGCCGACACACAGCCCCCTCTCAGCTGGGAGACGTCGGATCAAACACAACCGCGACAAGCCACTTCTTTGCCTGAAGAAGTAGTCACATGTCTGGAGAATGCCAGATTCGTATGTACATTGTTTTGGAGACCGAATGTTTACAACATTCGTCTGTACACTCGACCTGACTTCTAACACAGCTCCACCTGGCGACATGTACAGACAATCAACCTCATGTCTCCCTCATGAACTACACCTACCTGCCAAACCACCCTTTTCCCTCAACCGCAGAGCTCCCTTCTGGACCAACCATAATCATGACCACAAACCCTAGCTCAAAGAAGACGGGAAACCTCCTCTCGAATCCGAATGTCAGTCTGCTGGTCCACGACTGGGTCAGCCACCGCCCACCAACAAACTCCCGCTCCATCTCTCCTGACGGCAACCGACCATCGGCTGGTAGAAGCTCGTTAGCAACTTTGCTCATGGGCATGAACACGTCAGCCATGGGCTCAATTTCTGCAACAATCAACGGAACCGCATACGTCCTCCCGCAGGGTAGCGAAGAGGAGAAGTGGTGCAAGACGCAGCATTTGGAGAACAACACTTTCAACGAGCCCTCGCCTGGTGGTGCATCACAGAGCATCCTGAGCTCAAGCCCGAGTCGAGGACTTAGCAATGGTGCCGAAGATGGAGGAAGACAGGCTTTCGTCGAAGACGGGGATGTTAGGGTTGTCGTTGTGCGCATCAGTGAAGGCAGGATAGCCGACTGGAAGGGTGGTGTCAAGGACTGGGTACTTGCTCCACAGCATGGTAGAGAAGGACTGGTCAACGGCGTATGAGGGAAGGAAAATTGTGCGAAAATAATATCGAGGAAGACTGTAAGAATGTGCGCCTGAACATTCAAGCTGTGCGCACCTTGAAAGGACGGGGGGAACGGACTGATATTTCCTTCACTGAAACTGTATTCCTACGAAACTCTTCAGGAATCGTCATTTTCATCCGATGCATCAACAAAACTGTAAGTAACGAGGGTCATAACAGCGCCACCCTTGACTATTTTTCTTTCTTTCTTGTCCACCACAACACCATTTCTCAGATGTTTTATGTTAAAGTTGCACTACACTCACTTGAAGCATGGACCATGGGATGACGGTCACATGCTCAAGCAATCACAATGGAGAAATCAGGAAGTTGGTGACCATGGTTGAAGTTTCGCATCCCCCTTCGTGGTTCCATGCAAGCCACAAAAATTATATTCTGTGGCTTATATAAGAGCTGCAGAGGTTGTGATAGTCGTGGATGTGGTTGGTGACCACAAGGGAAGATATGACGAAGCTCCAAGTCGCAGCCACGTCTGGCCCTCTGTTGACCGCGGTCTCCTACCAGTGTGCAATCCATGGACAAGACTTCTGATTTTTCATACCCGGCACAGGGAAATACAAGAAAGACAAAGAAGCAACATCAGTTCAAGAGCAAAGGAAACACCCCGATGAAAGCCAGAACACATGTGACAGCGAATCAGGCACAGAACCAGCAAACACAACATCAGCTGCTGAACATTTACTGGCTCGCATCATGAGAGTGAGGCCGAAATGTCTCAATACAAAATCTTTTCAGATTCTCCATCGTGCTAAAACATCTCCATTCCTCTACCACTACCGTGTTCAGAAACAAAGAAGTCCCAACTCACCACACAATGTCTTCCTTTGTCTCCGAATCCGACCGCAAAGCCATCCTCAAGGAGACTAATCCGACAGCTGCGAATACCACAATTGTGATGCAGATATCTACATCACCACCGCCAGGCCTGTCTATTCCATCGGGTCAGTCACGCCCGCCTAATGGCCAGGACTTACCAATATCCCAAGCCATGGCAACAACAACAACACCACCAAATCAAGACCATGCCTCTCCAACCGCCCACCGCCGCCAGTCTCTTGCTCCAGAAATCCCAATCTCTCACACAATGGCAAAACTAACCCGTCAACCAAGCCCGCCTCTCCCCCTCAACAAACCCAACCCCCCAACACATCTAGCACCACACCAACACCGCGCCCTAACAAACACGCTCCGCAAAGCAGCGCAAAGCATAAAACTAACCAAAACAACCCCTCTCGCCTTCCTAGACCAAGTAACCCTCATGCACAGCAACCTGCTCACCATCCCCTGCCTCCCCCTCCCTGGGACAGCAAAAGCAACCATCTACGACAAACTGACCCTCCTCCCCCTCCTCTTCCACAACAACCATATCCTCCTGCTCATCCCACCCCACAGCACAACAGGCTACAAACCCCCCGCCTGCACCTACAATGCTGCGAACATGAGCGCCGCAATCGGCACCACAACCATGACAGATATTCTGGAGTCGACTCTGACAGATACGCTGAGATTGCGTCCCGGACGCACGTTTATGCCGTTGGTGCCGCCTATTCATGAACCTTGTTTCGGTTCCCTTCGCTTGCCGGGTCAGGGCGTGGATGTCTGGATCGTGGCGCAGATCTTCGAATTCCTGCCCATGACTGAAATGGAGATTTCGAGAGCGAGAATGGCGCGGGGGGGAGGGGCGACGGGCAACAGAGCAGGAGTGACGGCTAACGGAGCCAGGGGAGCGATGAACATGGCCACGGCACACGCCGCAGATACAGGCATGCCCAGGCTAAGAAGCAGGCCCCCACGGACACCCAATCCGGAAAAGGTTCAGGTCATGCAATGGTTCGATGAGGATATGGTTCGGCAGAGCGAAGAGATTGATCGGTTGACTAGGAGGATTTTGTTGAATGCGTTTGAGGGGATGAGGAGGGTTGAGAGGGAGGTTGAGGCTGCTATGAGTATGCTTTGATGACGTGCTTGCTTTTTGGGTTGGGTTGAATTGGTTTGGGTTTGGGTTTGGGTTTGGCCTTGCATGGGCTGGGTTGGTTGCGGTCTGGCCTTGTTGGTTGGTTGGTTGGTGTTGATGAAATGGACTCCTTTTATGCGTACGAGGATGGGCATGCAGATGAACAAGGAAGAAATATGCACGCAGGAGAGTGAAGCGGAAATGGAATGATTTTTGGCCTTCTCGAAGACTTTACAGAAGCAATATACGACAGCTATGAGAACGTTATGATCTCTAGTCATATGGCCTAGACTAGGACTAGTATTGTAGATCGGAGTGGCGAGTTTCAAGGATTCACTGGAACGTCGGTCTCTTGTCTATGTCTACTGCTAGACATGGGAGAAGCGCGTGCCACAATAGTATGCTTTCCGAAGACGGGGAACATCGAGAGGTCCCCTTTCAACCGAAAAGACTTTTATGAATGTCTATCTATTCTATAGGATCTATTTAAGTGCCGCCATCCTCTAACCGCCATGTCCAATACAAATGGGGATATCTATCTATTTTATGAGTCTACCCAAGTGCCGTCATCTTCTAACTGCCATGTCCAGCCATGTCCAATACAAAAGGGGCGACCTGGATCACAAGAATGACCAATCAAGTGTGTAAGTGTTGAAGAACGCCATGGTGATACTAGTCGCATTGATGTAGTGGCCTTGGTTTTCCCAAGGCCACATATGGCCCAAACCCTCGACTCGATAGTGTGTAACAAGACCAGTAGCATTATAAGGACCGATAGCATGGGTAGAGGCACCGAACTCATACTTGGTGACGTTGCCACCGTCCAAAGATGTACTGATGTTGCTACCGCCAAGGCCATCGCGCTCTGCCCACTCAGTGACAAAGTGCGGTATGGTAGGGAGACAATGATTCTTGCGCGGACCACCGTAATAAGCAATGGTGGTGTCATTCGTGCCATGGATCTCGAGAATAGGGATGAAGGGACGCCCGGGACTGCAAGGGATAGGAACAGTAGCGGGATCGCAGCTGATATTGCTTGTGCCTTGATAGGCAGCCGCAGAGCCGCCCATAAAGGCAGCAAACTTGTTCGAGGCGGTCGCGTTGCAAGCGAGTTGATCCAGAGTAAAACCGCCGCCGTTGGATTGACCCGACGAATAGATTCTGGATTTGTCGATGCAGAATTCATCTTCGAAACTCTTCATCAGCTCGAGGACAAACGATATGTCGTCATAGTCTGTCGCGTTTGGATCTCCTTGCCATATCTCATTGATACCGTTTGGATAGACGACGAACATGTCGGGGTTGAACAATTCATTTGAAAACTGGGTGAGATTTTCATGCCAAGAGCCGTTCCTCCCATGCCCATGGAATGAAAACATCAAGGGCGTTGGTAAGTCGATATCATAGTTGGTGGGGATGTGGAGCAGCATGGTACGTTGGACGCCCGAAGTGGTTGTGTACGTGATGTTATTGCTTGAGCCGACCCCCCCTCTGGTGAGGTTGGCAGAAACAGCCTTTCCGCATCCGATACTTTTGATGGCATCGACATCGTTCCCGGATCTGATGATTTTGTTGGCATCGATATACTGTACGAATAGACAAAACATAGACATAAAGACTGGGATTAAGAGCATCGTGATGCGGTCTGATGAAGAAAAAAAAAGCGTCTTTATTCTTGGAAATGGAGGCTGAACCGTGATTCACGAGGAAGTTAAGGGTTTTTGTAGACAAGGAAACAACGATAGAAAAGCATGCCCTGGTTACGGCTTCGTATGGAGACCCGACTATTGTAAGGAACAAGCAGGGGGTAAGCATCAAAGCCGTTTCCCAGAGAGCATGTGATAGTCGATATTGACTTGTTTCCTGTACTTGGACAAAGGGAGATGCGACATAGGACAAAGCCATGGCGGCGTATACAAGCCATCTGTACGGAATGGGCGAATACATGATATCAGAACTAAATACAATGTATGAAAACGTGATGCCTGTGGGTCAGAGACGTTGATACTATATGTCGGAAGCAGAAACAAGGCAGCCAATGAGAAACCTGACTAGCTACGTGTGGCAGCCAAGCTGCACCGAGAACGAGTAAATACGATGAGCCAAGATATGATGTGGTAGATAGAGTACACGTCAGCAAAGTCCTTGCATGTTGACGAGTTCATGGGAACGACCGGAATTTTGATGTGATAATGCACAGACACAAACGAAACTGAGCATGTCGGCCCGGTCGGCCCGGTCGAGATACAACTGAAGCTAGCCATGACATGGTGATAATAAGAGAGAATAGACAGTATAGATATGTTGAGATCAGATAGACCTGTCGTACAGTATGATGCAGTACACAGAAATTGGCAGTGGAGTTCTGTATGGTAGACCATGAGCAGAACGTAGGATACGTCATCCATGTGTACCGCAAGTATCCGACTGTTCGAGGAGTACTTACAAATGATAGGATTGTGTGTCTTAATCTTGATCCAAAACAAAACAGCATCTTGGTAATCTTTCCATTGACACATTTCTGCCATCCACGCCACAAGATTTTTGAACCAGCATGCATCTGTAGAGTTATCACCAAGGTGGATTCTGAGACATGTATCACCATGGCATTTCTTCAGCGACCATGCGAGTAGCATCAACCCTGCATGTCAGACATAGAAATGTACTCGGACTTGTATCAATGCAGCCACTGAATGACGGAAAGTGTTTTATTTGTGGAGCTTCGGGCAGCCACTGTATGGCTGCAGTGAACAGCCCAGCTACATGTTTCGATCGACACAAGATAGAGACAGTGGAAGCCGTATAGGGCGTACTGAAGATCGGGCTATGCGTCCACGTGCTCGGCTCTGCAGATATCTGCCACACCCCTGAGAGCACTTTCGATAGCCAACTCTTGTGGAGATGCGAACGGCCTTGCTCCACATCGATGATGATTTGTGCCCACTATGCTTCCCAGTACCTGCTCAGTTCTGAGAGCTTGTACAGGCATGAGATGGACAAGAGGCACGCTTACGAAGACACTAGGCGGATAATGGAGAGATGTGGAGTACCGTAGAGAAATAGATATCCAGCCTTAAGTAGTAAGGCGAGGGGAAGAGGTGAAGGTCAGGGATTGATGTTGGGCAGGTAGAACAAGCACAGAGATGCTTGTATCTCGACTGATGCAGGGATAAGGCAACGTTGTTTCATCAGCAACTGGACGACTTAGAGTTGCCCCACATTGGCCACGATGCTTGTTTGCAGCGAGTCTTGCTGTGATGCCCAGCTCATAGTTCGGAATGTAGAACAAGTGACGAGATAGTGATGGAGTAACAATGAGAGAGCTTGACGGGTCGTAAAATGCTGAATGCGCGTCTACCGCTTATCTTGCACTTGCTTTCAGCTATACAATATGCTTCGCGAAGTATGGGCTTTGCTGTCCAGGAAACAGAGTATGAATGCTAAACAGGGGAGGTAAGATGAAGATCAACACGAGAGCCTTTCTGAATGGAGCGTGACCGTGCTGTTTTCTCGATCTCGAGACTCGTGCAGGCTTTACACTTTCGTATAACATGCTAGTATAACATCTAGCAGAGACTTCAGTGGTCTAGGTCAACTTTGCCTGCGCAAGGCAGTATGTTGTCAGTGCGGCCGAGGTTCGAGAACAAAGGGGTCCACTCCGAGGCTGTACCTATTGGTCGGTCGAGATTTCTTAACTCGAACTTTAACCCTTGGTCGTAATCCTTCAAGCAGTAAGATAGTTGACACAAGAAGGGTGAGGTCGCAATTTCTCTGTTAAACTCTGGCTAAAGAACGGAGCTTATCGATCTGTGCTAAAGCGGCATGCAACTGCATACAAACAATACCGTCTTCAACATCTCAGCGAGCCATGTGAAGCTGTTCAGAAACGGATTCCGTCGCTCATTGAGTTCTTTGGATAGCAACTCCAGTGGGGTCCGATCTCCTAGAGTAGAGCACACTGCAAATCCTGAAAGGAACGGAACAGCTTGCTGTCAAGATAGTAGCGACTCCAATGAGATCTATACATCCGTACGAAGTGGACTCCGATATAATACATGAATTCAGATTGGTCGTATTCACATTCACTATCGCTGTGCATTTGTTCTAACCGAGGGTCATGATTTTCTTCCAGGAGTTGCCACGACATCAGCATTGGTGTACCTTAGGTCGCGAACCACCTGCCCCATAGATAGTGCGACAGTATCGGGTGACTTGTCAATACAGACGACTGACTCGAGACCCTTTGTTCGCTTCCTCCGAGCTTTATCAGTGTTGTAACCTTGCAGACTACAAACTTCAAACTCGACTCGCACCTGGAAAGAATCGTTGCATCTCTGACTCGCCTTAGTTCAAGAGAAAGTACAGAATCTGAAGCAACGCAGAATGCTCCAAGAGCGACGACCCCATAGTTGGAGTCAGGGCCTATCGGGATTTGGCGACATCAAAATCCCAGCTGGCATGCCTCAAACCGACTCAATAATAGCGTTCGCGGCAGTGTTCTCGACCATAGGGATTTTTAGTGCAGACATGGCCAATGGTGGACAAGCACTGGTTGTCTCGGATCCTGTGACCACGTCGCAGATACCCATGACACGACGCAATTTCTGGCCGAAGTCTGTCTCGTCAGCCGAGCCTTCAATGCGAGGATTAACCTCACTGGCCTTTTTCTACTTGGCCTATAGAGACTACAAACGTACGACATGCCATCGAACAACATCCGAAGCCGACGTCGGTTTTGCATCCTGGAGGTGGAAGGCATGGACGCTATGTGGCACTATCGGACTAGCCGTCGGGCCTTTCAGTCCTTACCGCGTAATTCTGATGCGGCCTCTGGAGCAGCACTTACAAGACCAGGCCTACCTATCGGATGAGAAAGCGAGAAGACTGATTGCTAGATGGGGCAAATTGACTCTAGGTAGGGGTATCATCATCTTCGCTTCATTCCCTATCTGCCTTAGAGCTTTCTGGCTCAGAAAAAGGGGAGAACCATGATCGGAGCGAGTTTGAGATTATTCTTGCCTCATCTCCGAAGCACGAGTAGTTCAGTAAGAGCGAAACGATCCTGGCGAACAGCGGACTCGAAGCGGCAGTACAATTGCAAAAATGGGCGGCCGCTATACAAAATCTGTCGGGTCACTGAGGTATCGTTCAAAAGGCAGGTCGCACAGTGGAAGAAAAACTACATAGTATCTGTCCGGTCAAGACGGGAGGACGGGAGGCCTTTCTTCAAGCGATTCTACACTGTACGCCTTCAAGAAGCAGAGAGCATGGATGCAAATTATTGCTTAGGCGAACTATAACTTAGCTTTCTCAAGAAACCTTTTTATATTCATGTCCGTAGTATTGATCTTGTACTCTAGACAAAGCTTTACGCCTCAGCTTGTGTTCAGTCTGGCGACAGCCGCTCGATTGCGCCTTGTCAACTCTCGCACATTAGTTAGAGCCTGACACTTAGCTCACGCTGGCGGTGATGATAGGCACTATTTGCAATGTCTGAGCCCGCAAAGGAATGATCCGCTTTTGGAGAATGAACCAAGAAGTCAAGGATCACTTTCCTAAGATGTCATATCTACCGAATATCGCCCTGTTGACCATAATCGAATCAAGGACGTCAACCATAGTCGTTAGGATCTCCATCGAATATATATATCCCATGTTGATCTTGGTCTCAGTGGTTATTTGATCGTAAATATATATGGTATAGCACTGGAAACAAGTAAAAGCTCGAAAAGTATGCGCTCCTATTACGTGGGTAAAATTGTTGCAAACATCGGTGTATCCACAACCTCCTACCAGAGAGATGCACGTCACAATTGGAAGATCCGAATGCCGAGTATAAGGTATGGGGCGCAAAGATGCAAGAACAACGCTTGCTTGTGGGACAGCACCCCATCCTTCTAAATGCTCACAATCTTCTACAGCGCTGATTAGATGCGCAAATCGAATGGAGACGGTTATACAGGATGAAGATACGAACGAGTGGAACGTGCAGATCAAGTTGAGCGAATACAGTAAATGGTCCAAGAAGCTAAGGATTTTGCATTGCGGGGCGGACCCCACCCGTGCGTGGAGTCATGACACGGACACCCGAACGAGGAGTGTCTTTACATTTCTTGATCGTATAGCACCTTCCTTGTTGTGCTGTGATTTACTGCGGCATGCGTCAAATACTGCAGCAGTACTGTTAGTGGAATCAATCTCAGCCTCCTTTTCAATCATCTCACAGCAATCAATAATGAAGGTACCTTATCTCTAGTCGACCATTAAGCCATATGCATCAAAAGCAGACCGCTGTGCCAGGTATCTGAGCCGAAGGATTCCTACGCACACATACCAGTATCGGGTAATGACACGGGAAGTTCACTTCATTATTGCCGCTCTCCATGAACAAGGAAAAGATAAGCGCCAATCACACTAAGCGTTTCAGCCATCTGCGCCCCACGATATCTATGTCGATTTGCGATTGTGATTTTCCTCAGATCGACACTTGATGAAGCTCTCTTTTGAAAGTCTTGAAAGCTGACTTTCTTACTATTCCGGCGAAGCCTTGTATCTATTGTAATGATCTACCTGCGGAAAATAACTGGATGTCAGCCACATTCATGTGCTGACATGTTTCATCTGTGCTATTTTTCAACTCTGAATCTAAAATTCCAACCTTCTTGCATGTACGCTGCGGGCATTAGAGAGTTTCTCACAAAAGAGGGCGTTCCACTGATTCACTCTGTGACTCTTCACCGATCAGTGCCGTATGACTGGATATCCAACTATGACGACGACCAAAGGAGAGAGCGATGATATTCCATTCATTGCACGACAACCAGTGTCCGAGGAACTCAATGACTTGGGCGACTTGATCAACACCCATCTATCAGCGGCTTGGCGGTTCAATGTCAAAGCTGGTACTGTCGTCGCAAGTGGGGTGTTGATCGCTAACATAAGTATGTCGGCCTGGGCGAACGCTAGATTCGGTCTCAAAGATGGCTCCTCAACAGTGTTCGAAGGTACGTATGTATCTCAAGATCAGATTCATCACGTACTCACTCGTGCAGGATCCTGCTCATTAATGAAAAGGATAACGCTCTGGGCAAACCTCACAATCAACATCCTGAGTACTTTGCTGCTTGGTGCCAGTAATAATTGTGCCCAGCTGCTCACATCACCGACTCGCAAAGACGTCGATTTGGCGCATATCAAGGGGAAATGGCTGGATACAGGTGTTCCCTCTACACGCAATATCTCGATCATAGGCCGCTGGCGCTTCTTTCTGCTCAGTGTGTTGTTTGTTTCATCGATACCATTACATCTTCTGTACGAAACTGCAGTGTCTCAGCCTTGCCATGACTAACAGCTTCCAGATACAACTCAGTCTTCTATTCCACGACGTCAGCAAATGATTATATGGCAGCGATTGTCACAGAGGACTTCGTGAAAGGCGGATACTGGAACAAAACAAGGGCGACAAATCTCCTTGAAGCGTTAGGTTACTCGCGAGACGAGGAACTGTCCACAATCGTATCATTGCAGAACAGAACATCAGATCTGGAAAGACTGGGAAACGCCGAATGTATCCAGGCTTACGGAACTTCCACCCTGGTCTCAAATTGGCTCAAACACAACACGACGGCCTGCTGACATTGAATTTTCATGCCAGCACTACCTCTTATGACGAGGATTGGATATACAATGGGCAAGAACCGCAAAGATCCTGCGACACCAAATACATGATAAGCAACGCTGATAATTGGATCATCAACACCTACTATGTCCTCGACACTTACACTTACACTGACTACGATAACAGAAACTACACCTCATCCACCATCCGGCGAGACAGAGGATGCAGCGTTCCTGCCGCTTCAGTATGGAGTCGTCGAGAAGGATCGTGTGGGTGAGCTGTCTGATGAAGCTGAGCATGCTTGCTTCAGTAGTCAGGACGTCGTGCCTCTTCTGAAAGGTGTCACGTATATCTAGAGTGGAGGAGAGCATGCTGGCGTTGCGTTGTATAAGTCTTGTATAACGAAATATATCCGATTATTCTTCGGGGCTTGCCGCGGATGATAGACTTTATGATACACTAGAGTTGACAAGGCAGCTGGTCTCTCTTTATTAGAGACGCCTATTGGCCATTCTCTAGGAGATTAGTATGTGTGTACCTTATGCAAAGAATTCATCAACTTACCGTACGAACATAATCACGAATCCTGGTCGTCGGATATTTCTTTCATGAGACTAAAATCATGTCACCCTGATGATCCTATAGGAATCACAAAGTCAGCTTATGTGGCCGGCGTCTCATCCTCCGATCTGACGAATACACTTGCACTGATAAGATACACTTGCACTGATCCATGACTAGAATCAAGAAAACATTTAGTAACGAAGTACGTCCCACCACCAACGTGCTAGCTGTCATGACTGACCAAGAACGATTTGCCGTAGCAGGATTTTGAGACAACTTTTGTTTCGAGGTAACACTCTAGCCAAACGGAGCTATTCGTTACGAACCGCTAGTTTTCAGCTTTCTTCATTTCGAGAGAAAGGCTAGGGCCGCAGCAGCATAGGCATCAATCGCAGTCTTCATGGTCGGATGGATGGCGGGCGCAAACAAAGCGCTATGTGTACCTATTCACAATCTAAGCAAAATCTCCCGCTATCGAAAACAGAAAAAAGCAGCCTCACCAGCAATCTCATCGATGCGGCCAGTCTTCGCGGCCTCATCCCAGGTTTTTTGGTCGATGCCGCCATAATTCCAGAAGCAACAGGGTGCATTGACTGCGTTGGAAAGATGGCTAAAGTCCTCGCTTCCCATAGATGGGAAGGGGCTTTTGCTGAAGTCGCTGCCGAAATGGTTGGTCATTGCTTGAGACACCACGCTCGAGACCTTTTCGTCGTTGTAGACGAGGGGGAAATGACTGATGCTATCGAAGAGTGGCGCTTTTGGTGATCTAAAGGCTTCGCATTCGAGTTTGATCATGCGCTCGATGGACTCTTGGACGCGGCGTCGGTTCTCTTCGCTGAAGGTTCTCGTGTTCACTTTGAGGACTGCTTGGTTGCTGATGATGTTTTCGGTGTCGCCCGCTTGGAGAGCACCGACTGTGACTACCACCGCGTCTCTGGGATCCATCTCGCGACTGACGATTGTTTGTAGCTTCATGACAATACTGCTAGCGATGACGACGGGGTCGACTGCCTGGTGCGGCCGGCTTCCGTGTCCACCCCTACCGTAGACAGTGACTTTGAAACTGTCGGCTGCGCTGTTGAAGGGACCGCCTGCGGTTTGAACACTTCCTGCTCGTGAAGGCATGATGTGAGCACCGAGCACAATGTCGGGAATGGGAACTGCATGTCTTTGCTTGTCGTAGAGCCCGTCATCCACCATAGCCTTTGCACCGGCCGCTCGCTCCTCATTGGGTTGGAAAAGCATAACGAGAGTTCCAGACCAAGCCTCGCGAGCCGACATCATGAGTTTGCTTGCTGCCAAAAGAGTAGTGCAGTGCATATCATGACCACAAGCATGCATAACCGGCTTTTCCACGTTGTCGGCCACGTCGACCATACGTTTAGTACTTGAGTAGGGTAGTCCAGTGGCTTCGCATAACGGTAAGGCGTCCATATCGGCGCGGATAAGTACTGTCTTGCCAGGTCCATTCCTAAGGATCCCCACAACACCATGACCACCAATTGATGTCTTCACCTCGAAACCGATTTCAAGCAGCCATTCTGTGATTCTTTTTGATGTAGTCGCTTCTTGGAGAGATAATTCAGGATCAGCATGGAGCGTCTTGTAAAATGCCTCGTACTCATCAAGGTCTGGGCGGTGTGCATTAATGAGGTCCGAAAACATGGGGAGCACGCTTCCAGCTTCAGGTTCGACCATTTCGAGTCCTTCTCGGTGGTAAAATGGATACAGTGTTTCCTTTACGGCTTTCGGTGACGATATATACTTGTCGTGGTTATTTCAAGGGTCTGATATATACGGCGACCGCGGAGCGATCTCGGCCTGTGCTTTGGTGGGGATTTCTGGTGCTTTTTTACCTGTTTGACTCCCTCCATCACCATCTTGTATTTGTTGCTGAAAGGTACTTCAGCGTAGATTCTCGATAGGCGTACGGTCATCTGTCTATTCTGATACTCCACGATCGATAAGCCAGACATATCCTACTCTTATGAGCAACGGAGTTGTTCCGAATCATGAGTCATGAATACTGGCATGAACCCTTATCGCTTCGAGACGTGCGTCACTTGATGATCCCTCCAAACTGATCAGCTGTCTGAAGGACATAAGTTAAGCACATTCTCGCTCCTCACATTCAAGTTTTATACGAGTCATATTCGAGCATTTATCAAAGGAAAAGCTCCTCGTAGAGTACTCGTATCTCAAGCGTTTCAAGCCGCAGCCGTACCTGCATGATTAGCCCTAGAACCATTGACCAACATGAGTCACGTAATTGGTAGGCCGCCTGCACCTCCCGCTTTGGGCTAGCGATAAGCGCTCCATCTGTATACAAGGATCAAGTACGACATCTAGGCATGGTGAGCCGTTGCGTGGTGTAATTGTACGTGAGTCACTTGAGATGACACATTTGTGCTTCGTCGCGAGATAGAAGGCCAGCGTAATCAGCTATACTTGTCCTTCACAATTGTTGTCTAGCTTCAGCATAACAGCATCTGGATAGACATCTCAGGCAAAATGGCAGAGACATACCAGAAGACGGCTCTAAACTCAGTCAACCGATACAGACCTCGAGGTAAGCACCACAGCAGATACTAAATGCCATTGGACATTGGACATCCTGCTAACAGTGCAATGCCAGGGAAATACGACTACGAAACAATCCACGCATTGATCGACACCGTGCCCGTCCTACACGTCTCCTTCACAGCGGCTCCGAACGAAGAAGGCATAGCATATCCGACCATCCTGCCCATGATCGGATGCATGTCAGGCAAAGACGACGACGAACCACCGGTACTCTACCTCCACGGATACGTCTCCTCACGCCTCATCAAGCAAGACGGCCTCCCCGTCTGCGTTGCCGCTACCATCCTCGACGGTCTCGTGCTGGCATTGACTCCCAACCACCACAGTTGCAATTATCGCTCTGCAGTCGCGTTCGGAAAGGCTTATCTCGTTACTGATGACGCCGAGAGATTATATGCCATGGAGAAAATCACTAATAATATGCTACCCGACCGCTGGGCTAACAGCCGTGTTCCCCCCAACAAAGTCGAGATGCAGAGCACAGGCATCTTGCGTGTGGAGATTGAGTCGGCGAGCGCGAAAGTCAGAAGTGGTGGGCCGGGCGAGGACAGGAACGATCTCAAAGACGAGGCTCTGAGGGAAAGGGTCTGGACTGGTGTCATCCCCACGACGCTACAGTGGGGAGAGCCGGTTCCTGCCGAGGGTAACAGGGTGCAGAAGGTTCCAGGATATGTAGAGGATTGGAGGACCGCTGCTAATTCTCAGGCGGATGAGCATGCGAGGAAAAGTGCTATCTGAGAAGCGAGTGCTCGTCGGCCCGACCTGGGATGCTTTCTACAGTCTAAGTCAGTCTGACACCATTCCTGTCTGTGAATGGTATTGCGTTCGTCGGCTCGGTATATAGGAGAACAAGTTTGGAAGAAAAATGGATAGTCATACAGCAGAAACCACCACAGTAAGAATAAGCCTTGAGAACAGTTAAATTGAACTTGATCACCGTGAAAGGCAGAAAGACAATGCGCAAGATATGGTTGTATCACACAGCCTTACAAAGCGGAGAAGTATTGAATAAAGAGCACGAATCCTCGCAATTTGGAGAGCGCAAAGGCATGGTGTTGGAAGGGGGAATTGGAAAGCCTTCACCTAGAACGCCGAACCATGTAATTTCCAGGACCTATCCCAGAATGAAGAATGCCATGTTCCGAAAAAACGCCACTTGAAGGCGCCGAGTAATGCATGCCCCTTTATTTTTCTTCAGCGGCATTCGCCTTTTTCGCCCGTTGACGCTTTCGCCGTTCATACTAAGACTTCGATGGTTTAGCGTCATCTGATTCCAAAGGAGTGACTGGAGCGCCGGGCACTGGCAGTGTCACGAAAGTAATTGGCGAAGTGCCAGAAGTCTACTCTGGGCGAGGCCTCTTCGCGCCGTGAGGATTGCCTTGTGGCATAGATGAAGATTGAGAGCCGACTCCAGGAGTGGCACCAGCTTGAGGATAAAAGCCAGGATTGACGTAGCCGCCGGCTGCGAATGAAGGTCAGAAGCTGGTGAAGAGAAAGAAAGTGCAGCACACTCACCCATGTTGCCCATGCCACCCATCATGTTAGGCATACCGCCCATGCCCATGTTTCCCATCATGTTGGGCATGCCGCCCATGGCCATTGGGTTGTTGAAGCCGCCGCGACCACCTCTGCCTGAGAACCCACCACGCATGCCGCCCATCATTCCGCCACGATTGTTAAAGCCGGCGGCCATGGGGTTGTTAAAGGAGCCTCCCATCATGTTACCATTGAAACCTCCAGGCACAGGAGCATTGAATCCACCGCCCATCATGGGGTTGTTGAAGCCACCAGCGCCACCACGGCCCATACCGCCAACCATGCCTCCCATGTTGCCCATGTTGTTGTAATTTCCGCCTCCACCGCCACCGCGGTTGAAACCTCCTCTGCCGCCGCGGAAGCTACCACCCCCATTGTATCCCGGGCCACTGTTGTAGGCACCGCGGTTGGCTTCCTTACTCCTCTGGGGAGCATCCTTGGGGTTTGTCTTGAAGATGTTGACATCTGGACGCTGGTAGATGACCGTGTACTTCTTTGCGTATGGTTGATCACCACCGAAAGTACTGATGTGACGTTTCAGTGCAGTTGCGGCCTGCACCGAAGTCATCTCAAGGAAAGCTTCTCTGTTCGCTCCTGTCAGTATTGCCATCATTTGTGTCACAGTAATAAGTTACTACGACTAACCCCTTGGATTTGCCATTGACCTTGTGCTCGTTGAAAGTAAGGTCCTTGACTTCATCCTCGACACCACACTGGTTGGCCCAGCCACGAATATCGTCCTCGGTAGTCCACCATTGCAGTTCGCCGAGCTTCAAGGCGGACGTGGCTCCAGGATCGACATCTCTATCATCGGTCTCACCTTCGCCCTTTCTCTTTACACCCTGCTGGGTCGGGGCTTGTCTTGGTGCGCTCACCTGAAAGCCGGAGCTGCCACTGGTACTAGCAATTTGTTGAGCCGCATCCTGTGATTGCTCCATATCGTGGTCCTGCTTGGAGGTCTGTTCCTGAATGACGTGTGACTCATCCTGAAGATTCACCTTCGAGTGCTCGTCAGGTTGAGCGTCGGGCTTGCTGGCAGGTTGATCAGATTTCACACTTTCCATTGTTGACGTGTTTGTGTTTGTGTTTGCGGTGGGGTTGTGCTCGGCAGGTTGAGGCACATGCTGATAATCTGGGGCCTCGTCGCCGTAGATGTCGATATCGAAAGCTTCCTCGTCAGCCATGGTGAGAGTGTTATGGAATCTGCCAAGGAGGGTGGATACGGGGTATGGGGTACGGGGAAGAAGTGTTTGCTATTCAAGCGGAGTATCAGAGTCAATGAAGTACAAGGACGTCTGGCGCAAAGGGTCAGCGTAGGTTTGGGAGTGCAGCAAGGTCGAATATTGTTATTTCTGCCATGGCTGTCTTGTATTCCCAGCGAGTCTGACTATTAACAGCAGAATACTGAGCACTGCGCGAAACAAAGGCGGAGAAATGAAACAGGTAGGTGCTGCTGCCACGACAATACGTACAAGATGTCCGCGCGACTCTCAACCAGGCTTGCAATATGTTTTGCTTGCTCTTGCAATACAGGACCTCAGACGATGAAGAGATTAAAAGAAGAAGGGGTTGCGCTGTGACTCGCTGTGACTCGCTGTGACTGATCCAACAAATAGTGGCAGTGCGGTACAGGCAATGGTTCCCGCAACAGAAGAGACAGTAGGATAGCAGGTTTACAGGCTTGTTGGAAACAGCAGCGTGATTTCAAGCAATCGCCTCAATGCAAGATTCGACTTGCGACGTGCAAGTGCCCTTGTCCTCCCTCTGTTACTCAGCCAAATGGTGTCTTGATGTCGGTTGCGAGGAGGGAGTAGCCTTCCACCTCCTTTGATGCGGCGCGTATTGTTTGCTGCTTCAGTCTTCAGATAGTGCGCGGGTGGATGCTGGAAATAGTATCAATATGTTATCCCCGAGTTCGTCTGTGGTCAACTGCAAAGAGCACTCTCCAAGATATCAAAGGCTCGATGATGGTTCGGATGGATAATATGGCGCGCAGCAGATGGAGTTGACCGAGATGTGCCAGGAAGGAAGGCCCTTGGCCCTTGGTCGGAAGCTTGGGGCTCAGCTTCGAGTCCACTTCTCCACATTTGGCAGTTTGATCTGGTTTGATTTGGCATGTGATTACGAATATTGTTGACGGTCTCATCTTGTATTCACAATTCCCACCACGATATTAGTCCAGTATCCTCGTCTCATCAACCATGTCATCTCAAGATACAGATTTACAAGAGAAGTCGACCGAATTCCAGGGAGATGGCATATATACGGGCTTGACGCACTCAATGTTGGATCCCGTTGCCATCATGAACAAAGTGCGCTCTCCAAAAGCTGGCGCAATCGTCCTCTTTGCCGGTACTTGATGCACCGCTAGCGCTGTCATCATTTCAACAATGCTGACATGCATCTTCCCTTGTTCCAAGGCACGACGCGGGATTCTTTCGCAGATAAGACCGTAGTCCATCTCGCCTATCAATCCTACGCTCCCCTGGCAATACGAACGATGAAATTGATTGCGCAGCAACTAAAAGAGAAGCATGGGCTCAATGGGATAGCCATGATCCACAGGCTTGGCGTAGTTCCAATAGGTGAAGAGAGTATCCTGATTGCTGTTAGTTCTGCGCACAGACAGGCAGCATGGAGAGCAGGTGAAGAAGCACTGGAGCTCTGCAAGGAAAAGGTCGAAATCTGGAAACTGGAAGAGTTTGAGGACGGTAGTGTTTGGAGGGCAAATAGGGATGGTCAGATGGGTATCAAGGTTGACGATGGCAGAATCGAGGACCAGGTGAGGCAAGATTAGGAGTATATGAAGCATAGAAGACGACGCAAACATACGGGAGACATGAAGTGGACGAGAAACATGAAGTGGCCGGGATACGGGAATTTGAAGATATTACGCTTGATTCATGAGTAGAATTGACTTCGTTATGTTGTACATATTTTACAGCGAAAAGAGCACTGATTGCTCCAGGGTGGGATAAAAGCCGACAGAAAGAGAGCTTCCATGTGGCATCCCGATTCATGCTTGATGGTCAGACGAATGTCTCATGCGGAAAGGCTTCTTCTGTGAAGAGTTTGGCGGCAGGAACATTCCACTGCTCGAGGCCTTTGCGTGGTCGAAGGCACGAGGAGTTAGGCGGTAATTCTTCCCAAGACTCTCACTTGCCCTCGTCCTTCTTGTCGCCCCCAGACTTAGCCTCCTTCTTGGCCATCATACTTGCCAACCTCTCCTTGTCTTCCTCTTTCCCAGCAAGCGCTCCGACCAGAGCAGTCAAGCTCTCGGCGACGCCCTTGTAATCACCACTTTCGTTCTTGCCCAAAACCCCTTTGACCCACTCTTCAATCTCCTCGTCAGCACCCTGCTCCCAGTTGTCTGTGAAGCCCATTCTCCTCTTGTACTTCTCCCTCAAGTCCTCTGCATTCACCACGTCAAGCGCAAACATGGATCCTCCAGTTAACATGATGGCCAGGGAAGTGACATTGATCGTGGCAAGGGCAAAAGCCTCGGCTGCCTCGACTGCGCCGTTCGCATCTGTAGGTTTGTAGTTTGACGGTGTGTAGAACTTAGGTATTGTGGAGACATGTTTTCTGCTTATTGCGCGGCGAGTAACGAGTACACTGGCAGCGAGGAAAGTTGCACCGCCAAAGTAGATCGAGAGTTGTTTTATCGTCCGTGCTCGAGGATTTTGGTAGAGATTTCGGGCTTCTAGCTCTGATGATGCTGTGGGCGCTAAGGTTGTTTGTGTCTTGTTGCTTGCTCCCACTTGTCTGATAGGTGCAGTGCCAGATGTGGAAGCATTGGGCTGTGTTGACGGCGGAGTGGATGCAGATGCAGATGCCGATGCTTGTTGTTGTGGGCCTTCCTCAGAGGCGTACCTTGACTTTAAAAAGTCCGACAAGTAACCCATCGCGCCGCTAACATTCGAGACAGTGCGGGATCACGGAGGGGTGAAGAAGGTTGAGACTGCTGAATTCGACCATCAGGCAGCCACCTCAGCTTATTTCCACCTGCATATTATTCCAAAAGCGGAGCAGGAGCTCGGGAGGTCCGTTCGTTTCTCCGCTGACTGCCCTGTTTCCCGCATCGGGCCGCATCAGTCCTTGTGCCTGACGACGTCAGCCGGCATGTACATGTTTCCATATGCACATCTCTTGGTTATTGTCCCTACGACTACCATACACTGCAGCTTTCATGTCGTGCAACCAATCCATGTGCTTAGCTCAAGCTCAGGTCCCGAGTCACCATTCACACTCTGCATCACCAGTCTCTTTCTCTAGCATAGCATGCTGTCCAGTGGATTCGACGGCTCTTGTCTCTGGTAC
This sequence comes from Delphinella strobiligena, assembly GCA_009982845.1. NCBI lineage: Eukaryota > Fungi > Ascomycota > Dothideomycetes > Dothideales > Dothioraceae > Delphinella > Delphinella strobiligena. The sequence continues at coordinate 1,283,916 of JAADKB010000012.1, forward strand.
CTGTTGCAGCCTGCAGGTCCTCGTTGCGACCAAGGAGCGCCCTTGTTATTCTCAGCCCGAATATTACAATACAGCTGAAGATGAGCCTTTTCTTGTATCTCTTACGTACTGGAATCTGTCCAATTCTGTCAAACGACCCCTTCTCTATGTATAGCCAGCTTACCACGCATATGCACTCCGCACCACGCACTCCGCACTTCCACAGCGGCACCCCTGTACCATGCCGTATTGCCATGCACCTTTCGCGTTCCTTTTCTGTATCGGTCCCGGCTGCTCTATACTGACCCCCCCAAGTATCGAGTGGCTGCGGAGCTTTCAGTCTCCTTCGGACCTCAGCTCATCGTTGCACTGACACGATCACTTCCCATTGTCTGCTGATTTACGACATAGTAGATGGTTACTGTACACCAGTTGTGTACATGTAAGTCGTGCTCTTGTGCAAGACTTTATGGGCGACTCGAAGAGCCCGAATTTCTGTTGTGATCTCTACATCACACGGCGGGACAAGCTTCAGAGGATCGATATGATTTTGCTAGTTCGTCGAGGAGCAGATATGACTCGTTTCCGCTTGCCAGATCAAGCTCATCATGGCATGATACTGGAAATGGATCGCTATGTTGAGGCAGTCTCCACCTCAGGTACCTCGTGTAGTGCGGCTCTATATTGGTCATGCTCTCGGTTCTAGGATACCTTGTACCTCATTAGTCGGAGCCTTTTAGTCACGACGTGATTCCTGGTCGTTTCAGTGCAGCGGACTCTCTCCCGCCCCAAATGTCGACGGTAAGTACCTCATGCTCAAAAGACGCATCGTGGTTGGAGCGGACATCGTGTCGCCTCGGGCTTGTCCCAATTCATTGGGTGAAAGTGTTTCACTGCTTCAGACCGACAGCCGTGAGCTCTCGATACGAGGGCCGTGCTGCAGGTATTCTATGCCTTATTTCGATAGTCTGCCATACTGACCGGGACGGGTCCTGGCGAAATGATGAGCTAGAATCTAGCAATGCTGAGGTGGGGTATAAAAGAGCCGTTCATGCCACCATCTGCTGCTCCTCGGACAGACACAACAACCAAGTCTCTTAGAAGTACAACTCCAACAATACTCGCTCTTCCCTCTCTTGCCGCACACTCCATCCCTAAGGCTACTAGTCCGATACAAGATGCTTATCATCGTTGCTGTCCTATCTGTGCTCGTTTCAAGGTCAGTCTGACTCCTAGAGTTCCGCATACTCCTGCTCACACCCTTCAGCGGCCTTGTCTATGCTTTGCCAGGAGGCTCGGGTGGTTCACCAAATTGGGCCACCACAACATCCAGCTGCATCACCTCTTCAACCTGCAGCGCATCCACCTGGACGACAAACTCCGTCTTCTCCACTCCAAAAACCTGGGTGCAGACCAGCTCCACTTGTAGCCCAACTACTGCAACCTCTTACGTGCCCTCGGTCTACTACTCGGAGACTGAAGTAGGTGCCGTGGACTATTCTCCTACTGTCTATTACAAGACCGTCACCGAAACCGAGACCTACACCACCTGGAGCACAATTTGCAGCACTGTCCCAGTCACCAGCACCGAGTGCAGCACATCAGTCCAAGCTCACTCAACTAGCTACCCCGTCACAGTCAGCAAGGAGGTCACGGACACCTACACGACTTCTTCCCCTGTTCCGTACACTACTTGTGTTCCGACTACTACCTGGCAGACCTACACCACCGAGGCCCTTTGCACCTCCGCCGTTGTAACATCTGGATCCAAGTGCGCTAGCACCACTACTTGGACCACCTGGGGCTGGAGTTGAAGGTCAATCAACACTGAAGTGTAGCAGCTCATTGATTGTCGTCGTGTGAAGACGCTGTGTTGTGGGCAAATGGCTGAAAATTCGAGTGTAATTCTTCCATTCTTTTCTGCATCTTTTCCTTAATTACCACTCAATTTACCTCCGCAGCTTAGTTGACCTTGACTATCATTCATTTCGACTTTTTGTTCTCGATGATCTAGTCTTTTCCCGTCTCTGTGCTTGTAATACGTGATGACGAGTTTTCGAAGCGATTTCATGCTACTAAATACAGATCTCAACCGAGATACCGTTCGTTCACAATGGAGTACTGATGGCTACGAATGCTCGAGTGGTGATGGGACTGTATACCTATTCCAGTCGCAAGCACAGCTCATAGTATAGATGACTTGGGACTTTGACTTTGGCACTTGAGTATCATCAGGTCATACTTTACCATGGACCTCATCGCGGCCCGAGGGTTCGCAAACTGATCATGGCCCATCAAGAACTATTTTCAGTGGAGGTTAGGCCATGATAGGGAATGATATCATCACACAAGATACTGGTACTAGATTCGTTTTCTACATGTCCGTGACTGACTTTTCAGAACCAGAAATCAGACTGTTCCTTGGAACACATCGTCTGTACCAGGAGTGATGAATTGGGTTTTGGCGGCCTTTACACCTCCTTCCCAGCCCCCGCCCTCTTTCTTGGTCCACTCTACTGTATCCATTGCGGTCGAACGCAGGATATTTGCCTTTAGACTATTCAGCTGCTTGCACTTTTCCGACAGACTTTCCACATCTTCCTGCGATGGCATGGATTTTTCTAGCGCATTGGAACGCGTATTTTGGACCTGAGCTCGGTCGTCAGCGGTAAGGATCAGAGTGGCAAAACTGATAAGAACTTACAGCCATGAAGAATTGGAGACTCGGACTCGCCACCACCTCGACTTGCTCAATCTTCTCCAGCAAAGGCAGTGTCTCGATCAATTCTTTCCTGAAGGCATCATGATCGTCGACCTCGACCGTGGAGCTCAGCACCATCAAGCCTCTGTGCGTCTCGGCCAGCTGTTTCAACGTCGCGGCCGTGATAGTGTACAATGTCGAATTCAACACCTTCAGGTTTCTCGGTCGAGTCTCTTCATCCGTCAAGGCTTTTATCAAGCCAGACGCCAAAGACTTGTTGAAAGCCATGATGCCATCTTTCGCCTGTTCCTCAGCAGATGTCTCGCCCGCATTATTGGGGTCCTCGGGATCATCCGTCACATCAGCCTCGCTCACATTGAACGAAGCAGTGATCAACCCGGGCCCGATCAACAAGGGTAACTCGGTCGCCTGAATCTTGGGCAAGAAGTCAGGATCATGATGTTGAACTGTATAATTGACCTCGAGGAACATGAGGCCCCGCCGACCATTTTCCCCCTCCGAATACGTGACGTAGGGCGCGATGGCGGTGAAGAAATTGGCTCGGGCAAAGACATCGAGAAAGTGCAGGGCGCGAAGACCGGGCAGTTTCTGGAAGAATTCGACGCAGTCCAGGAGGGAGGCGTCGCTGATGCCGCCGAAGAGCTGGCTGTACACTACTAGGCTTTTGGTGTTTGGGAGGCGATCTGCTAGCTGGCTGAGGAAGCCGGCCGGGTATCCGAGCGAGAAGAGCTCAAGGGTGAGCGATTCGATAGAGCTGGGTAAAGGGGGGATCTCGAAGGGTTGCGAGAGCAGGTCTTGGTACTCGTCGAGCTTGATGTCCGATGTCAGGGTGAGGGCTTTCAGTCCGCGAGCTTGAGGTGGGAAGACGGGGATATTGAATGATTGCAGCGGTATCTGAGCGCCTTGTGCTTGTGCTGGGTCGACATATTGGCCCTGTGGTAGTTGGGGAGCGGCTGCCATTGTTTACGAGGGTTGAGAGGAGTAAAGAAAAGGGTCGAAATCAACACATACCTTGGTCTACATTTTCTCCGAAGGCATTACTACTATTTAACTCGAAAGCTTATGCTTACATCGGATTGTCGGAGAAGGCTACGGAGGATGAGGGGTGATTTGTGGATATGCGGGGTAGAAGTGGGGGTGCAGGGAAGTTCAAGGGTCTGTCAGTGGACTGTTACATGTACTTGGCTATATAGTATATACGTCAAACGATGGACTGAACTGTTTTGTTCTTATGCAGTTCTTGAGGTGGCCTGAAAGTGTATACGTCGATCCTTGATCCTATCTTTCGGTCTGTCTGCCACCTCCTTTAGAAAATCAATTCAAAGATTCAACCAAGAAATCAAAATAGCTACATTAAGCATGACGACTTTGTTTGTTCATGCGAGTGGGTGTGATGATGACTTTCCTATCAGAATTAATCTACCATGGAGATGATCGTGCAAGATCTGCAGTCATACGCTGAAAGTGAGGGGGAAGTTTTCTGCTATGACGCTGGGTCACATATGGTCACTTACTCAGAACACCCTTCAAGAACCTGTAAGTGCCGAACACAGTACCACGAGCCCGTTCCGATACTCGCCCTCGATGAATCCATATCAAATGTCCCGCGATTCCCATAGTGCCCACTAAAGTCGACAATGCCAGCACTCCAATTGCATACAGATCCCAGTTCTTGGCCTTGTATGCCGGCATACGCATATCTGCCGTCTGGAGGTGCATAGGCCGTAGCTCGCGATTGCCCTCGTCAGTGAGTCGCAGCTCATTGTCGTACAATATTTCCTCGACCAGGTCGGCGGCGTGATTCTTCCGATGGCTGGCGACATGGGCAATGCGCTTCAACCTTAAGACGTTCCGTTGGCAGACGCCATCTTCGCCGGCATCGAGGATTTCCCTTGCCTTTTCATATAGCTCATCGGAGGTGAAGTGAAATTTGCTCATAGATTCAGCCACGCCACCTTCCACCAGCCGCGTAGTGTTGGCAATTTGATCGGCAAAAAAGCCCATCGAGATCATTGGCTTTCCATGATAAAGACCTTCGTTGGCGCTGGAGCCGCCACCGTGAGTGAAATAAAACTTGACTGATTCGTGCTCGAGAATGGCGCGCTGTGGTACAAAGGATCGGAAAAAGATATCTGGATGCTCAATGTCCAAAAGACCGCCCATTTCGATATTGAATTTCCCATTGAAAGATTGGCTCCGATCAAGACCTCGTCGACCGTCCTGGCTGATAGCCCAGATGACTCCGTCAATCGAGTCTTCCTGTATCAGACGGAGAATGCCATTCACGACCTTGACGGCATCCTTGTTGGTCAGGACGATATGCGTTCCAAGAGCTATGTACATGACGTTCTTGTGTCTGCTTAGGAATCTCTCACACTCAACGTCTAGAGCTGGATATGTTGGACTCAAGAGCGGACCAACAGGAGCACAAGTGGGCGGCAAGTCCCGCGAGATTTCCAAGCCAAAGAATGAATTGACAAAGATCAGATAGTCTGGCTTCACTGGACGATGGACAGGACGATAGACACCATTGTCATGCCGCATCTTCTTCGTCCATTTTATCATCTTTAAGATTGCTGGTAAGTCCGGCAAAAAGAGCAGTTCGTTTCGAATTCGCAGCCAGACTGACGCATGTTCTGAGGTTGTGGTACCCTCCAGCTGGAAGCCAGGTTGACCTGGGATATAGGAGTAGGGCAGCATGAAAGAAGGCATATTGGGCCACACCATGGCGATGGGTAGTTTGACTCGCCACATGAATGTCGATAACAGCCTCTACGAAGAAATCGGCTACCATCATACTAGGCCGTGATCCTGGATCGTTCATGATCCCCTTGAGTCCGTGGTAGGTCTGGGGCCAAAAGGAGTCCCAAAGGTATTTCGACTGCATGACGGGTGTGATGCCTTTGGAGATATCCCACGCCCGCATGCGTTTGTAATGGCCATCCTGCTGTTCTTTTGTTGGTCCCGGGCCCAACAGATGGACCTTTGTGACGAAGCCATATTCATCACTTGCAACCCAATGCTCTTGGCCTTGCAGCGTCGCGAATTCAATCGTGTGGCCACGCTTCCTAAGTACCCTACCAATTTCTAACACTGGGGCTGGAAAGTAGCTGCCTTAGTGACCACTTTTGATCTCCTCGATGTGACACTCACCAGCATGGGTAAAGCCGCCTGTCGTCACGACAAGCAAGATTCGGCGGCACGGATGCACTTGCGATCGGTCCATCGTTAACACTCTATACCTTGGTCAAGCTTCACCAGAGCGGCTAAAGACAGCTTGCTCGGGCACTCACAGCAGCAAGCATCGAACATATTAAATGATCTTCCCCGGACCAGCGATCATCCGAGAGAATCGGTTCGCGGATTCGAGAGTGCCGAGCAAGCATTCTGTGATTGCGAACGTTGACGACAATCCTTCTCCTTCAATCCTTCTCAGGTTCTGTGTTCATTGTGGTGTGACCTGCCCTGGCGGTCATGTCAACTTTCGGAAAGCTTCCGCGACACTAGTCATTCTATAGAAATTATATACAGCATATGCTATATTATCCTATTCACTGTGCGTTCGCGATAGTTTCGAGCGATCTAGATAGAATAATCAAAATTGATATGGTCGTAGCATACTTTTTCGATTATTGGGTTAATAGTCTACCAGTCCATCTATCGACACAACCGAATCTTTGCCGCCTGTGTGGATCAAACCTGCCTTTTTATGAGTTTGATTGCCGATCAGACGTAGCATAAGTTCCCAATTGATCAAGCTGTGGAGACTAAGGCAGGTTCCACATAGCTAAACACTCCTTAGGTCATAGAAGCTCAGTTTGCGGATCTGCCCATGTATGCAGCTACCTCCGGTTTACCCGAGACGTCATTAAATATAATGATGGAAACCAAAGACTATACACTCGCACGTTAGTGAGACAAAGGTGGAGCTCGCTATCATCGGTTCTGTTGATACGTACAGTATCCAGGAGGTTTCCAATGTGGGAGAAAACGCGTATAGCACACCACAGGCCATCAGAAGTACATCTGTCCTCTCGCCAACCTGCCCCTCTTAGAACTAGCATACATTCCGGCCTTCGCCGTCCTTCCACCCATCCTGATTAATCCGGACAGATGTTGGACTCCAGCCAGAACTCCATCAATAACCATGACATCTTCTCCGACAGCCTCCTCAACAGCACCCTTCAACATTGTCATGCCAGCACACCCAAGGGTCAAGCAATCAGCCCCCTGTAGTACTAACTCCTTCGCAACGTCGCACATGATACCCAAAACCTCCTTCTCACTTTTACTTTCAAGCTCAAGCACACCCAGACCACAACTGCCCACCCCTGCACAAAATCCCGAAAACCCATAATGTCTTATCGAGTCCTCATGCATGGCCTTGCTCCGCTTGCTGGTAGCAATCAACCCGAATCTGTTGCCTAGTGTTCGAGCAGCGAAAAGGGAAGCTTCCATTATACCAATTGTTGGTTGTGTGAATTCCTCGCGAAGCATGCGGATCAGAGCGTGGTCGCTGTAACAGGCAACAAGAAACGCATCGTAGGAGTGCGCTATGGGCTTTACAGCGCGCATCGCGGCTGCAGCAGACATGACACCATCGAAGTTTCCCTCGACTGCTGTTGGGGCTGGGTGGGGAGAAGTGAAGCCTGTTACGATCACATCTGGAGGCAATTGCGGCTCCACCATTTTTATGCAATTTGCAGTCATGGAGGGCGTCGAATTCGGGTTTATCAGTAAGACACGGATTTTCTTGCCGGCCTGCGGAGTGGTAGGTGTCACGATGACAGGACTGCTGCTAGTGTCGGAAATGTTCTCAAAAGATTCATCGGGAGTTGATAGTTGAGGCGGCTCGATCACTCCTGTCTGTTCGAGAATAAGGCTGTAGTGTTCCGGTCGTCTGTGTTTCGCAAAGTTGAAGATGCGAGTCTTGCCTGCTCGACAAAGATCTAGATCGACTTCTGCGATCACCACCTCGTCGTCGGTGGTTTTCGCCTCTGCCAAAACTCTTCCTTCCGGATCAGTGATACAGGAACCACCAATTAGGTCGTACTTTCCATCATCCAGACCGCAACGAGCTGCACTCACTGAAAAGCATGCATTGGTGTAAGAGTGGCCCTGCATAGATAGCTTGTGCTGGAACACTGCCAATTCTCGCATAGCCTCTGGCTCCACGTCTCCACTCCAACCCCAAAGCTCGGGTGCATAGCCAGTGGTATTATAGCCGCAAAGGACGACTTCAACACCCTGCAGGCCCAGAACTCGCCAGGCTTCCGCCCATCGTCTATCATTGCATATCATCATGCCGAAAATGGGCTCGCCGCGTTCTGGTGCTGTGGTTTCCGCCAACCCAGGGACACGGAAAGCTTTCCAGCCAAGATTGCCGACCTGGAAGTATCGCTTCTCGAGCTGTTGAACCGTGTCTTGGCCGCCAATGGGCTCAAAGTCACCGGGCAGATGTATCTTTCTATACTTGGAGAGTATCGATCCTGTCTTGGAGTGGTAATATATAGTGCTGTTGAAATGCTGCCCGTCTTCAGTCGCTTCCGCAAAGCCTACCGCGATATCGACTTGCAGTGCTCTTGACTTATCGAAGAGTGCCTTGGTTTGTGAAGCGGTCGTGACATCGCCGTGCTCGAACCACGAATCAAGCTCTTCGGGGTCATTGATCAGATACCTAGGAAAGAAAGTCGTAAAAGCGGTTTCGGGAAAAAGTACTACGTTGGCTCCTTTGCCTGCGGCTTCCTCGAGAAGTCTGATCATGCGTACAAGAGTCTCCGGTCTTGTATCTGTGCGATGTGTCGCGCCCATCTGCGCTGCTGCAAGGACGATCTTGCGGGCCATGACTGCTAGACCAAGATTCTGAGGCTGACTGGCTCTATTGGTTCAACCTTCGTACAAATTTCTATCACTGAGTGAAAGAGTGATATATCAATAAAATTCAAGCCAGACGTGTGCAGTATATGATCATAAGCTTGGCCGGCTACAATGAAATAGGCAGGCCTCATTGAGTACGCTATGTCACCTACTAAACCTACTTATCTCGTTGTCTTCATGCATATCGCGCTCAACGGACCCTGGATCTGGTCGTGTATCTCACGCACATGCTGGCGAATAGCATGACTGAAAAATCCAAGCAGTAGAGAGCAGCTTATCTTTCTGTGCCGCCGGCCCCTATCTTGCCGGCGGACCAGCACGGCCGACCTTGCCGCGGCGGCCTAGATTCTGAAGCTGGCGTGAAAGGCATGCTGTACGATGATGGTCGTTCAAGCGAGCTTCCTCCCTCCGACAAAGGCAATCAATCTGATGTCTGTCTTGGCTGTTCATCCTGGCAGATGAGAAGTGTGATTTAAGGTAAGATATTTGTCTTTGGTTTTATGTAAAACGGTTGCCGATCAGCTTGTGCCAAGCCCTCTCACTACCATTGCGTCGATTCAATGGGGAAATTCAGGACGACATGCAGGGTCCATTGCACGCCCTGCAAATGCGCCCCACCGCCCCCAAGCAAGCCCCCGCCTTGGACCTTCCCAGTGGGAGCTATTACCCTGTTTATCCATCCTACCGGTACTCAATTGTATTGCCGAGTTCGCACGGAGGTCTATAATAAGTCACTGACTTACTGTACAAGGCGATCATGCTAAAGAACGGCGCTTCAAGGTGCTCTTTTGACGGTTCTTATAGAGATTGACTGTATCGTCAATTCGTCTTCCACCATACAACGAAGGCACTCGAAGCTATCAAGGGCCATGGATACATGCAGCTGGTGTCTCAGCTTGCGACCAGCCACTTTTCAACCACCAATACGCTTCGGAAGCTATATAGTGCCGCGGGTTGAGGTCGGTTCGTGCGGATCCCACGTGGCTGCCTATAAGGAAGTGTTAACGCGTCGGACTGCCCGATAACGATAGAGATAAACAGTGTCAATGCGACATCGCAATACAACTGGAGCTATGTAATCGCGAACCAATTGAAGGAAAGGTGATAACCGGTCCGGTGCCATGGTCATCTTCTGAGTAATCGTGTTCTTCGCATCAACTTCTTCCCAACAACACTCGTTCTCATTCACACGAATTGTCAGACTTTGCTCGTTCATGAGGATTATATAGTCGCTTCGGCCCACTTCCGCTCCTACCACCACGGTCACTGCGGGCAGATAGGTCGCCGAAATCGCCTATCGGACAAGCTCACCTAACACCATGGACATGAAGGTCGCCTCAACTCCACATAAGCAGATGCATCAAGATGCTCTTGATAGGTCAAGGGCTTACAAAAGTCGCAACAAACGTCCCTGTGATTTCTGTCGTTACAAAAAGGCAGCTTGTCACCTTGAACACAATCCTCCTTGCGAATTATGTGTCCGATATGGCAAGGAGTGCACGTTCGTTGAGAGTCCAGCAAAAAGACGCCGACCAAACGAGCATCGTCGTTCATCGGATCTGCTTTTACCCCCAAGCAGTTCCTATGATATCAGCAACGAGTTGCTCAGTTGGGAGCAGTCGATGCCTCCCTTCCTCCCACCCCTTCACAGCGACTTCTCCTTCGACCCACAAGTCTATGAACCTTTAATGTTTGAACAATTCGATCCTGTTCAGGCAGGTTTGGCTCCCGCTTCTAATCCTACGCCTGAATCACTGCCTACGGACGCTTCTAGTCCTGGAGAGCCCTCGCTAGATGCGCAGGCATCATGCAATGCTCAATTGGTGGGCTTGAGCGGAGAGCAAGACCCATATCTACTTAGGCACTACCGATTTGACGGAAACAATGAGTTTACGTCTCAGCAAATACGAGTGCGGAGAGTCGGAGAGAATGATTGCGTCCCGGTGCATTTTATGATACAGCATAACAAGCTTGCTGCAAAAGCTCAGCCGGCAGAGTCTCCAAGCAACGCAGATACATGGCGGAGAGAGATGAAGGAGATGGTCAGTGACGAGGTTGGCAGAAGGCTTATACAACTGTATGTGGAGATGTTATCAACAATCCTTTCCCTTATCGAGACGTCGCAGTTGACCAGTGTGCTCTACTTGGCAGATTCTTTCGATATGTTCAACCTTACTTCCCTGTGCTTTCACGAGAGCGTAGCACACGCGATGGCGACTACGATCCAGACAGCATCGAAACTCCTCTGCTTGCAGCGATATATGGACATGCGCTTCCTTTCTGTATATTCGACGATCAGCTCTGCGTCGATGTATATACTCCTCCCTCAGCAGACGCGTTGTTCACGCTATCATGGTCAGCATGCCAGCCTAGATTTCACATCCCTTCTCTTGCTGTAGTGCAAACGCTTCTCTTACTCGTGCAGAGACGACCGACTAACAAGCACGTGGCGGACACCCCGTTCAAGTGGATACTCATGACGAATGCTGTCTCTATATCACAGGCCCTTGGTCTCAACCTGGATCCTTCGGACTGGCCCATCCCTTTGTGGGAGCAGAGGCTTCGGAAAAGGCTGGCGTGGGCTTTGTATTCCCAGGAGAAGTGGCTGAGTCTAAATTTTGGCCGAAGTTCGCACATTTCTCCTGATGACTGGGACGTGCAAGAACTCCGACATGAGGACTTCGAAGAATATGACGATAGAGGCTCTTCAAATTCAGACTATTTTCTACATCTATGCGTACTGTCTGGCGTGGTCGACAGCATCCTCCGCAATCTTTTGTAAGTGCTGCAAAGTCCATCAAACCAGGAAAAAGTCGCTGATATACTTTCAGCTCTCTCAAGTCTACCCGGACTCTTTGCAATTCTCTCGAAGCTACCCTCGAGGTTGCCAAACCTCTCCGTCTCAAGCTTGCCCAATGGTTCAAAGACCTCGATAAGGACCGCTCGTCTTCTGCCAGTAATCACAACGTTCATGATCTCGATGGTGAAGGATCGCTTCATCTTGCATACATCACTGCAAAAATCGAGCTGTTCCGTGCAATGATGCGCCCAAAAGGAGATGCCAATGCTCAAGCTGGAGCTGCACTTCGTCAGGGCGCGATCTCTCTTGCAAAAGAAATGTTCGAATTCCTTGAGGGTCTAGGTGCCAGCCATTTGGAAGCATTCTGGCCATCCTGTGGGTCACTTCTCGATCGCTTCAGAGTATCACTGGTTACTGACAAACCCATAGACTCGCGCACAAACTTCACTATCGCAAGCAACTTCATGGTTCAACTATTCGTGACATCACCTAATGTCAATGATGCAACGGAATGTCTTCATCTTCTAGGAGCTTGGAGAGGCCTCCTTCGTATCAAGTCCCGAAGCTGTGACCTTCTGAACCTTGCACTGCTCAGACTTGACGCGACATACGTCTTAGGTCTTGATAGACTGATTGACCTTTCGCCTTCTGCCCTGCAAGCATTCCAGGAGCAAACCAACAGGTCTTAATGTCGTTTTCTTTTGCTTCAAGCGTTTGACATAATCATTTCTATGATTTCATTGGTCGTATATAGCGATGGGTAATAAATGAGGACATGCAGTCATGAATATAATCTACTATATATAAAGTAGCAATTACTATTCCATTATTCGTCCACCCACAATAAAGAGCACGTCAGAGCTCAAGATCGAACGCTTTCTTGTTCATCTCGACTTCTGCGGTCCCTACTTCCGTGGCAATTGTGTCTTCGACGCCATCCATGTACAGTTCTTGACTCGGCGACAATTCTATCGGGAAGACCTGCGATAACAGCCAATACACCAGGCCGGAAATGACTATAGCTACCAACCAGGAAAGACTATATAGGTATGACACACCTTTAGGAATTCCTTTTGCGCCACAAGCGGCAGCCAGACCCGGCAAATCAGGAGCGATGCCGCAGATGAAGGCAACAAAGGCGCGGATGTTTACGCCGTGCGTGTATCTGTGTACACCATGCATCTTGTATAATTGACGGACGTCGAGAGCACGGCGTCGAACAATCCAGAAATCGGCGATGATGACGCCTGCAAGAGAGCCTAGGAAAAGGGAATAGCCGCCAAGAAAGGATGAGAAAGACTTCGCACTGAGATTATTTGTCAGTTGCGCAAAAAAGATCACATGCAGAGACACATACCTGTACTGGATGTTCCATGGTGTGGCGGCAATGCTGAGGATACAGCAAATGAAAGCGCCCCTTCTAGCGTTGATATATTTGGGAAACCACAAGGCAAGATCGTTGGAAAAGGAGACACTATTCGCAGAGATGTTGGTTCCAATGACTGCGAACATCCAGCAGAGGGCGGCGAAGAATTGCGCAGCACGGTTGTTCCACAGGACTGCGACCTCGAGAGGGTTCCAGGTCACTTCGCCGTAGACGACTTCGGCCGCACTTGTGACAGTGGCACCTAGAACGCCGCACATGGTCACCAGAATGATTAGGCCAACGGCTTGTGTCCAAAAGACCTGCTTTGGAGACTTGGCGTATCGTGTAAAGTCGAGCATGTTTAAGGCTAGTGTGGCCTTAGGGCCGATCGCGGTCGTTACACACTGCAGGAAGACGACAACCACCGGAGTACCATCCTTGATATGCGTGGGCTTGGAGAAAGTAGGCCCGAAGCCCTTTGCAGCCATCAATGCCCATATGAAGAGGGTGAGACCAAAGATGGGCATGATGACCGTTTTGGCCATGAACATGTATCTCAGACTCGAAACTTTAAGCCATAGCAAGGGTGCCTGAATGACGATGAGAGGAAAAAGCAGAGCAACTGCGCCGAAGTTACATGCGCACTCGCGGGAATATGGTTCTCGAAATGGTTGAAGCTGGGCCAGATTGCCGATATCATCGTCTGGATACATTGTCCACCTTGAAATGACTGTGTGCCGAACCAGATGCAAGCAACCACGCCACGCACGAAGACGGCAAAATAACTTCCTCGCATACCAAAACTGGCTCTTGTAAAGATTGGAAAATCGATGCCGAATGTTGCACCAACATAGGCATTTAGCATGGCTGGGATGCAAACGAGGCAGTGTCCCACCAGGACGGCCAGGATGCAAAGGCCCGGATTAAGACCTTTACTGACCGAGCTGGAAGAAACTTGATACATCGAGATAGAGAATGCCTCTGCTATCCAGAAGCCCAGTAGTGAAGGCCATGTCCATGTTCGCTCGGGTGAGCCCAAAGGCACTGGACTTTGTTCAGAATTGGTTGCCGTCTGGTCATTGGATCCATTCGTCCATGCCGGTTGGATAGCGAGTCGGTTTCGGACACCCATTCTGCTCGAGGATCAGATGCAGCGAAAGAGATGAGATGTAGAAAAACTGGCAGGAATGCACGAGTTGGACATGAAAGCATGAGAGTGGAATGAGCAGATATGTTCAACCTCATACACTGTGAGCCATGTCCTGTGACACATTCTTGCTCGAGACCTCACTCCAGAATACCTTGATCTCTACACGACAAGTCCCCCGAGATAAGATACCCAGAGTAGCATGCCCTTTAATATGAGAGCAGATATTGAACCAGTCCTCAGCCACAAGTACCTCTTGGGCAATCTATTCTTACTTGGCGCAGCTGATAGGTCTGATGATACAATGTGCAGTATTCTTCGATGTAACATTTACCGATGTTAGCCTATCTCGGTACCCTTGTTTAAGATTATCAAATGGATATGGATTTGCAGATAAGAAAGTCTTGGCGGTTGAAAGGCACAACTCAGACTCACCCGAATCGCCTCGGCGGAGCCTCACTACCCGCCCCTCTTGGCCGAAAGGTGAAAGGCGGCCAAGGACTCAATGTCCTATCGTATTCGTGCCGGGAAGCGGGAATAATGATGGAGATCTTGGCCGCAATGCGTTTACAAAAACTACAGTGTCCAAGAAGGTTACTTGCATCGGAAGACCTCAAAGTTGGAGCAAACAATGGCACCCATCGCGATTGCGGACCTTGAAGGAGAGACCAATGATGTCTTGCATACCACAGACCCAAGTGTTTTCCCTTCTCCAAATGCGACTATTAGGTTGAAGAAACTCTGGGCACAGCATGGTAGTATTGAAAGTTCCAGGTTAGTTCGAAACCTCCGATCGACTTATGCCAAGGCTCATCTTATCAAGATATCAAAACCCCGAACTCACTAGCCTCTCATCTCTGGTCAAATACAATGTTCAGACTCGTCCGAGTGACCTTGCATATCTGGTCCCGAGGGGAGACACATTTGCATCAATTACGTGGCAGCAGTTTGATCATTTAACGGAGTATGCTGCAGCACATTACTCGCGGGCTTTCCAAAGTCAGATCGAGACCGGCACATCATCTGGGACACAGCCTACCATCGCACTCCTTGGCACTGGCAACACTTTCAGATACTGGGTCTCCCAGATCGCATTATTGAAGCTTGGTGTGAGATTGTTACTCTTGAGTGACAAGAATGCCGATGTAGCTCGTGATCATCTGCTTGAAAGTTGCAGTGCAGTCGGAATTGTGGTGGAGCATAACTATGTTGTCTCTGTCCAGCACTTGCAGATGCCAGTCGTTCCTTTTGTGCCTGTCTCGTTGGTCTGGGTTTTCAAGCCTGTGACGGTGGTTGCCCGCTTTGAGTCTGAAGACGTCTGGAATCAGCAAGCCATGATCATTCACTCAAGTGGTTCGACAGGCTTACCGAAGCCCATCATCCATACCAACAGAAGTATGATGCTTATTGCACGAATGTATAGGCTCTTTCAGAGCTTTATCGTTGAGAATTGGTATCTTTGCTTTCCACTGTAAGTGAGCTTCACCGCTGAGTCAACAGATTTACAACTAAATGAGTCAGCTATCATATCGCGGGTGTCTCAATAATACTGGGTGGATTACCCACTGGTTTATCCACGTCTTTCCCTCCTGAAAATTGGCCGCCGTCGCCGAGCAACATACTGAATTCATGGCGCACTCTTCACGAGCTTGGAACACCCGTTGACTGTCTTCATTGTGCACCGGCTGTTATTGAAGATCTCTACGAACACCTTTCTATTTCAACTGTACAGGATTTCTCCCCTTTAACCAATCTCAAGATATTGCAACCCGGAGGTGCCGCGCTGTCTCCTGCTATCTTACAAAAATTAGTTGCCTTAGGAGTCAACGTTAAAACAACCTATGGGTCAACAGAGATCGGACCTCCATATCGTACGATTCCTGACACCAATAATACCAGCTGCTATCAAGTTCGCTACCTATTCCCAGATGATCCTCACGTAAAAATGGAACCTCAGGCTGAGAACATGTATGAATGTGTGGTTTACAAGGGCTTTGGGATGGCGGCCGAGCTTTGGACTGACTCTGAGGCGGCAAATCCCTACCGAACAAACGACTTGTTCACACAAGATCCCCCTGGTAGCGGACTGTATGTGCTGCAAGGCCGGAAAGATGATATTGTCATTCATTCGAATGGAGAGAAGACCAATGCTCTGCCCCTGCAAATGGCAATCCAGGAATGTCATCCTGCCATTAGCAGTGTGGTGGTTTTCGGTACTGACAAGCCTTGCACGTCTGCAATCATCGAAATCTCCAAAGAAGTGCAGGTTGACTTAGAGAACGTTTATAAGGCGATTGATCAGGCTTGCAAGTCATTCCCCTCATATTCAAGGGTTGACAGATCTTTGATCTTGGTTCTTACACAAGAAGAGACACTGCCGGTCACACCCAAGGGCAACGTTAGGCGAAAGGATGCGCAAAAACTGTATGGCGAACGTCTGGAAGCCCTCTATGCCAAATTCCTCGATAGCGTCGAGGAGATCCAAGAAAGTGATGAGACGGCCTCTCTTAACGATCTTGAATTTGTCCGCAGAAATGTGGCCATCATCTGCAGTATTCCCGCGGAGAAGATCCAAGATACGACGAGTTTCTATACAGTGGGTATGGAATCCCAGAAAGCGGTCCGATTACGATCACGCCTATCACAACGTTTCGGCAAATTTCCTTTGATGTTCATATTCGAGTACCCGTCCATCTTAGCACTGTCTAAGCATCTGTCAACTCCCAGAACGGTCAACGAACCGACAAAACAAGTGAAGAACACAGTATGGATCGAAGACACTATTTCAAGATACACTTCTGAAATCAGGTCCTGGTCTATGAATGTATCTTCTATCCCTGCCGATGAAGATGCAGGAGAAATAATCTACTTAACAGGTGCGACTGGCGCTTTAGGCAATGCACTTATATCAACCTTTGCCATTGCTCCAGAGATATCAAAAGTCTATTGCGCAATCCGCGAGCCCTTCGCTGAGACTCGCTTGAAGGAATCACTTCGCCAGCGCGGCTACGCCTCACAGATCTATACCAGTGATAAGCTAGTCTGCATACCCTACGACATGTCCTCGCCTACCCTCGGTCTGGATGAAGGACTTTATGCAAGTCTAGCGTCTGAGATAACAATAGTTGTTCACAACGCATGGAAGATGGATTTCAACCTCCCAGTCGACTGTTTCGAAGAGGATTGTCTACGTGGAGCCATGAATCTCATGCGTCTCTGTACCATTGCAAGGAAAAAGACATTCGCTTTCACCTCCAGCGTAGCTACAAATTTTGGCAAGTCAGCTCTGGGCAAGACCATCGCCGAAACCCCAATCGCCAATGATCCCTCACTGGCACTGGAAACGGGCTATGCACAGAGCAAATTCATCGTTGAAATCATCACTCAGATATTTGCTGAAACCTGCGCGGCAAATGTCCAGATGATGAGGGTTGGGCAGCTCTGCGGTCACTCTGTTCTTGGAAAGTGGAACACGACGGAGATGTTCCCGATTATGATTTCCACCGGGCTCGGATATCTAAATGCTATGCCTAGGCTGGGCCAGAGGGTTGATTGGTTGCCTGTTGATGTTTGTGCTGAAGCTGTCTCCACGTTGCTGCTTGGTCAGATCAAGGGAGAACAGGGTTATGAGCTGCATAACTTGGTCAATCCCGAAGCGATGTCTTGGGAACAATTTCTCGATGGCCTCGAAGAGGCGTCTGGGGTTGCATTTGAACGCGTCAGTATGCCTGAGTGGGTACAGCGATTACAGGCAGTATGTGAGGAGAACCCGAATGTGCCTGGAGGCAAGCTTCTTGGCTTCTTTGAGGATATGGCTCAGGCCAAAGAGGAGGGGGATGTGGTGTTTGATGCACAGAAGACTGCAAAGTTGGTGCCTAGATTAGGGGCTTGTGGGAAAATTGATGTGGAGCTTATAAGGCTCTATCTGGCAAAGTGGAGGGAAATTGGATTCATCTGATTTTTACTCAGAACGATAATAACATAACTATATTCCTCCCATTCATCTTGGAGCTGACAAGCAGCATCCCCAATGCGTCATAGAGTCGTTACAACTACTTTGACACTTGATTCCTCTCGTCGCATTTATTGACAACCGTGAGGATGACGTGGACATCTGTCACTCCTGTGATTAAGCCAGTAATATCTCCTATCTCTGCGGCAGAAAATGGCATCTCTAGTGGTGACATCATGAGCATTTGCCTGGCCATGTCTGTGATCATGTTTGCGAGGCATGTTTCGAGAATTTAAAAGGTTCGATGCTATCAGACTGCTGAGCGCCGGACCGAGGATTGAAGGGGCTGGAGTCGAAGATTCGGAACGAAGAAAGGAGCAGTCGCTGGTGCGCTGTAGATATTTAGCGAATCCGAAAACTTTCACGTTGTAGCTTCCCGAAAGCCTGAATTGGCAGGTGCTGGCTACTTACCTGGGTAGTTTCTCAGGTGTATCCTGAGTGTGACTGTGTGATTTGTTGAACAGAGAGTTATATGCACTGCAACCATGTTTACTTATACTATGCCCGACCCTCCAGTACTCGGCTCGTGCCCTCAAGACTCAGAGGTAGATGTTCCATGGACAGAGAAGCATGTGAGACGTGTTCGCGTACAGACAATGGGTGGAAGAGTCTCCGATCTGCAACACACATTGTCTTAAGCCTACAATGGCAAAGATTAAGTGTACAATGGGGAAGCATCGTCAAGCTGTCTCAATCAAATGATGCTGAAGACTTGGGTGCTCGAATTCTGAATAATCAGTGCAGTGCCTGAAGTCTTCTCGAAACGTGAATTCGACACCATGTCTCGACTTCAGCATGAACAGACTTGGGGAGGAGGACAGAAGTCTTGCATACGCCAAAACAAAGCCATTACCTGAGCTGTTCACTAGTGCTGACAATTCAACCATCTGATGCTTTTCGGATCAATGATACAACGAATCTCCGAGCTATAACGTCGTATACCTAAGGCTATTATACAAAGTCAGAAAAGCATTATGTCATTGAGAGTACCTTTGAGAAGTCGCTCGTTCAGTGTAGGCAGGACAATCGTCATCCGCCCTTGGACACAAGCAAATACCTTGATGTGATGCTCGGCAACTGGTATCTAATAATCTGAGTTTGGCTGGGGGAAAAGTATATCTGTGTATCTCATGTTTTATGCAAAGGCGATGCAAACCGAAGTTATGCGAACCCGCGGGACCATGCCGCCCCCAGATTTTGAGATGAAAACAATGACGTATGGTTTCGCGCATACCTTCCACGCGACAACCAACTAACCAACTAACCAACTAACCAACTCTTTCTTGAGCATTTGAACCAATTCTTTATCATCCCCACACACCAGTCAATAGAAGGAACATCAAGATGCTTGCGAGTGACAAGATTCGCGACACGGCTCGCCACGAAGCAGAAAGAGTCGGCGGGCTTGCTTCTGAAGCTGCCCGCTCTGGAGCTTACCTCTACCCTTTGAAGGTGCGATGAGCGAATGCGATCCAGACTCTCTATTTAATTCTTCAAGAGGAACTGGAAGTAATACTAAACACATTACAGGGAATCATCTACTATGCCACACATCAGGCACTATGGCAGCCACTCGCGTCGAAGCTTCTGCCAACTCTCGGACTCGGTCTCAGTGTATTTACTGGCATGTTCTTCTTCACCTACCTTCCTCAGGCAGCTGTGCTGGCCATCTTTAATGGACCACTGGCTGCAGTCAGCGCCGCTCTGCTCGTCATGAGTGAAAGCAGCACCATCTTCAACGTCATGGCTAGAGCACTGCTCGTTGAGGACAGTCTGATTGACACGTTCGACGGCGTGAGTATTCTTGAATTTTCCCATATATCTGGGAGCCATACTGATGACCATGCTCTTACAGACGCTTCTTTCCAAGGGCGAAACATCTCTTGTTTCAAATGACCGCCAAATCAAGTCAGGCAGCAACCCAATTGCACGCCTTGGCAAGATGGCCGCTAAACCTTTCGCTAAATTCACGCCTTCGGCCATTATCCGTTATTTCATGTATCTCCCACTCAACTTCATCCCAGTTGTTGGTACTGTCATGTTCGTCCTGCTCCAAGGCAAGCGCAGAGGTCCAGCATCCCACGCTCGCTATTTCCAGCTCAAGGGCATGTCTAAGCAACGTCGCGAAGAATGGGTTGAGAAGCGCCAAGGTGCATACACGAGCTTCGGAACCATCGCTACACTTCTCGAGATGGTGCCCATTGCAGGGATTCTTTTTGCCTTCACGAATACCACTGGTGCTGCGCTATGGGCTGCTGAACTGGAGAAGACCAGCAATGATGGTACAAGCCCTGAGCTCAGACAGCAAGCCAAGAAGGCGTCGTAGGCTTGTCGTTGAGAAACTTGGTATACACTCGGCGACTCGGTGGCTTGGTCAAAACATGTCTCCGAGGGACTTACTCGGCCTTATGCCCAACCTTGCTCTTTGACACTTTACCAAAGACACGACACATTTCGCGTACAACGTCAGCATGCCGGTAGCTGAACAACAATCGAATCATCATACCATTCTGCTATGTCAGCGTGTCATGTCAGTGATCATGTCTTGAAGAAACATCCAATCGTTGTAGCAACCTAAATCAGGGAGATTCTTGTCATGTCGTATGCCAAGTCGTCATTTTTTTAAGCTCTGCAGGTGGTCCCTCGCTGTTCCGCACCTTAGCCTTGGGGTGAAGGTGACCCCTCGTGCCCCCACCCCACTCTCACTCGTTTCACTTAGCGATCATGATTACAGGTGGGTGCGTCGACAATATCGGGTGATCTTGTTGGTTCGATTAAAATTGTACCAAGTGACTGCCCAAGACTGCTTGCTACATATCAGCCGGCCTGTCTCGGCTCCTGTGGTATGGGATTTGCCGCCTCGGTCATTCCATTGTGCATCTTCCCCCCTTCTCCATCATGTGGTAGGTGTGCTGTTCTGCAAGTTGTAGTCTTGGTCCGCGTTTCACATCTATGCTTTGCGAGTTGCAGGTCAGTGCGACTTAATCACATGTATACAAGAGTTCTATAAGACCTCTTACTGCCTCCGTGTCTCTTGGATACCAACACTGCGCAACAATGTTTATCCGCGCCTTCCAAATCTGCGCCGCTGCCAGCCTGGCAAGCGCAACAAACCTCTTTGCCGCATCTTACTCTGGCAACATTACCACTCTCTCTTTATCTGAGAGCAATGGTTCATACACTCTTGAGCCAATCCATTACAACGATGGATGCTCTCCAAACCCTTCATGGCTGACACTGGATGTCAACCATAGTACCTTGTACTGCATGGATGAGGGGCTTGAAGTGACAAATGGCACCCTCAGCTCCTTCACCATCAATGATGATGGCAGCCTCAATTTGGTGGATAAAGTCGACACCATAAGCGGTCCAGTCAGCGGAGTCATCTACGGCAACCCGGCTACTAACCAGAGGGCAATTGCTTTGGCTCATTAGTATGTCTCTGCCTGCTTCTCATATTTTGAGGACATGGAATCTCCAAAATGTCATAAGTAGATCACTGACACTCCCTCTAGCGGTGGCAGTGCCATAAGCGACTGGACTCTGTCTGGGAGCATCCCAGGCAACTTCACCTATAACCAGAACATCACCTTCACCCTAAACCACACTGGACCAGATGCTGAACGCCAGGCCGCGTCTCACATCCATGAAGTCGTTCTCGACCCAACAGGCCAATACATCCTCTCTCCCGACCTCGGCGCCGACCTCGTTCGCGTCTTCTCTTTCTGCTCCACGACCCTGCGCTTGACTGCCGAAACCCCTCTTCAAGTCGAAGCAGGTCAAGGGCCCCGCCACATAGTCTTCTACCAACCCTACGGTGATGTCAGCGAGAGTGGCACCACTTACATGTTCTTGGTAACCGAGCTCGGTAACGAGGTCATCAGCTACCGCGTCTCTTACCCCGATGCCGGAGGCATGGAGTTTGAGAAGGTGGCCAATTACTCCCCCTATGGGAACTCGACTACGCCCGTCGGGAACGCGGCCGCCGAGCTACAGATTTCGGTAAGTCTCGAGTCATTCCGTTCTCCTTGAACTCGTCCTTTCCTTTCTTTCAAAGCACAAAAGGCTAGAGGTGATGGTTATGCTGATATTGAGCTTATAGCCCGACAACCGCTTCCTCATTGTCTCAAACAGGAACGACTCGTCCTTCTCCATCCCCAACCCAGATCCCAAAAACTCCACCGCCATCCTCTCGGACACCATGTCCACTTTTGCCCTCAACCAGGACGGCACTCTAACCTTCACCCAGGTTTGGCCGGCTGGTGGATCTTTCCCCAGACACTTTTCCTTGAATAAGTGGGGCACTCTTGTGGCGATTGGTTTGCAGGACAGCGATGAAGTCGTTATCCTGGGTAGAGATGCGGCGACCGGAAATCTGGGCGACCCAGTCGCTAGGATTGTACTGGATGGCAACATTGTTAACGTGCAGTGGCAGGAATGAGGCCGAGAGGGCTCTGCTCTGCAATAGTGCGATTGATAGTTAAACTTGATAATGATGAAATGCTCATTGGGCATTACTAGCGGTGAAATTAAAAGTCACTTGCCCTGATCCTTCTCCTGGTTTTTGTCGGCCAACACTGTTTTGTGGGCGCGATCCTGTTCGATGTTGATATGGATATGCCTTGACTAGGAATGAAGGCCTCAGATTTATCATGAGGGTTGTTTGCTTGACTTCGAACAAGTCACACCCCTGCTGTGAGCTAAAAAAGAGTATTTGGTAGAGTAGCCAGATGGACATCGAGTCAAGAGGCCTACTATTCTGACCACCTCTTTGATCACGACAGCATCAACGAGGTGCATGACATATTCCCAAATGGCCAGGAAGAAAGCACTGACAAAACATACTCATAGCAATTTTCGAAAACAACGCCGACGACCTCTCGGAGTCTATCCAGGTAGAAGTGAACAGGGTCGCCTCGCAATTATCGCTAAACCAAATTTCGAGTCACGGACCAAGCGATCATCACGTCACCCAGTACATCTCTCCCAAGGCTCCCTATAAACAAGTCCAAACGCCTTGAAAACCCTCTTCTCAGCCTCCTCCATATCCGTAGCCCTGGTATCCTTGTCCTCCCACCCCTCAACATCGACGACTCGGCCACTACCCCTCTCCCTGACGCCCGAACTGTCGAATTTCCAGCCCTTGACGTTCTTGGCATAGCGTCTCAGATCGCGCTGGAAAGTGGTTCCGCTGGTCCAGCCCGCGACCGCACACCCGACCGTCCTCCATGGCGAAATGATGATGTCGACTCTGCGGTGGATATTCGGGTTTTTGGCTTTGGGGTTGGCGGCTAGATCTGCTGTTTTGGTGGGCCAGTGCGGGTCTTGCCAGACGACGAGGGCTTTGTCCAGGGTGTCGAAGCCGGAGCCGCGGGTGCCTTCTGTTTTGAAGGGGAGGGTTTGCTGTGCGCGATTGCTATTCGTTAGGGTCAGCAGGAGGGTGTGGGTGATCCAGCCTTCTGCTTCCAGACTGGCGACGATGTCGGTGACGATTTCGTGGGTTTGCTTTTCGGATGGGTGCGAGACTATGATGTCCACGTCTCCGCATTCCGCTTTGCCTCGACGGTAGCCTCCGACTACTAGTGTTTGTATTCCTGCATCCCTGACTTTAATGGCGTGACGGGTTATGGTTGCGGCGATGTCTTCGACTTCGGCTCGTGGGATCGGGGAGAGGAATTCGGAGTAGTATTTCACGCCTATTTGTTGGACGCGGCTCAGATCTTTCCAGCCGTATTCCACTATGTCGTCTAATTCTCGCCAGCCGCGGTAATAGTAGAACTCTCGTGCCGTTGTCGCGCCTACGCCCCAGATGTTGTAGAAAAGCCGGAGGACCTTCAATTCTTCGTTGTCCTCGGCATCCTCGGCTGGTTTCATTTTTCCGGTGTTGATGTACTCGATGTACAGATTTGCTATCTTGATATCGCAGCCTGGTAGCTGGAGAATCTCTCGCGGATTGCTAATCTTGTAGGGGTAAGCGGCGAGAGATGCTATCGATGTGCTGTAGGCTCTGACCCCGATTTCGTCGTTCGTCAACAGGCGAGCGAGCTTGATCTTCTTGAGCTCTTCGATGAAGTCCTTGTTGGGTGGGTCTGGCGGCGTACTTCGCTCACAGGCATACTTGATGTTTTCCTTTACCCAATCTGGCATCTCCGGCATGTCAGAAGACACGTTTCCTTCATACTCAGATGTCGTCTCTTGCAGCAGGTGAGCAAACTTGGTCTTGTCAGTGCTGCTAGTGCCTCCGTGAGAGTATGCTGTACTCGAGGAACCTCCACTACCGAAACGGCGACCGAAACGGCGATGACTCTGTGCTTTGTAGCCATACGAAAACTCGGGCTTCGCCGGTGCATCTGCCTTTGCACGTTCGAGTATTGACTTAGGCGTCGAATGTTTAAATGATGACCCGAGTATGGAGTTCGATGCCGCTGGAGGTGTCCCATCATCTGCTGGCCGCTCGATTACACGGCCTTCGTACGTAAAGTGTTTCTCAACAGGAAGAAGTTTGCCGACTTTGAAACAGTCCTCGAACCATTGAACCTGGATTACTTTGATGTTCTCCCCAGTAAAGAATGCCCGTATTGACTCTTCTTCGCTTAGCTTTTCTGTCGTGAGCTCTTCTGGTTCAGGAGGTGAGCATTTGCCGGGCTCCGGTTTTTCTCGTGCTTCTTCTTCATCTTCGGATGCTGTACTTGCGTCCTCGTCTATAACGATGGCCTGTCCTTCGTCTTGGCCTGTGGCTCCCGAATGTGACAGTTTTCGTCTCTTAGCTGACCTTTCAGCAGCCACAGGCTCCTTTTCAGGTGGCTCGCATGCTTTGACTTCAATGACTTGCTCTGTAAACAAGCCTGCGCTGCGCAAATCAAGCTCAATGCGGCGCTTTCTCTCGGCTTTGCTGAGGACAATTCTTGCCTCGGTAATGTCGTATGTCAGGATTCCACCAGACTCAAGTATTTGATCTTCCAGGTCGTGGAGGTCATGGTCATCAAGGTGAGTTCTTGAAAGAAAGATGGGAGGAAGTTGATTGAGATCAAGATGCGCCTGAGACGAGGACCATAAAGTAGATGGACTGGAGTCCATTGATGACGAAAAATGAAAAGCTCTTGAGCTATCGAGCGAGACGTGAAAGAGACTTTTAACTTGATAATAAATCTAGATGTACGATGCTTTGGTCATAGTGCGAATGCTTCTGGTAGCCATTCCATAGGCGAGCTACAGCAGCCTTTTCTTTTGTTTTTACTTACTGGCCGCATGAAGCTGCGTTTGAAGATGACCGCTGCTGACTGTCTGGTGAGCATAGTGCGATGTAGACAGCATATAAGCTTGAAAGAAGAGGTGATGGTGCCGCCGTTTATGATAGTTATGTCACGTCATCAACGAGCCTCGGCTAGAACTTCCCGTCGAGGACCCTGCATTTTGTATCTCCAAGTCGATCTGTTTGTCTGCACGTCTTCACATGCGCCCGCTAAACACTAGAAGGCGCAATACGACATCGATGCAACAATGTCTGAAATAGCGGTAGACAATACCAGTAATAAACATGGCCGCATTCAAAGCACGCACGGTGTTTCCGCCGCTGGACTCTTTGACCAAATCATACTTCTTGGGTCATCACCGCGCCGGATTAAGCAAGATGAACTCCATGCTGTCGCAGATCGACCTGATCATCGAGTGTCGGGACTACCGAGTTCCGTTGACATCACGAAACCCACTATTCGAACAGAGTCTGGCTGGAAGAGAACGTTTGATTGTCTATACGAAGCGTGATCTAGGAAGCAACAACAAGCAAGAGGATGCAGAAAGAGAAAATATAATTCGCCGCTGGCATCAACCGTCAAAGGTGCTATTCTCTGACCACAAGGAGAAGCGCGATGTACGTCGTGTGCTCGAGTTTGCCAAAGAGCACTCCAAAGACAGCACGGTATTGACGGGATCACGCATGATGATCGTGGGGATGCCTAATGTCGGCAAATCCTCCCTCCTTAATGCTTTGAGGAGAGAAGGTGTTGGAAAAGGCAAAGCTGCACATACAGGCGCTCAGCCGGGCATCACCCGCAAGATATCCACGAGTGTCAAGATTGTTGAAGGATCAGAAAGCATGGAAGGCGTGTATCTGCTGGACACCCCTGGTGTCTTCATTCCTTACGTGCCAGACGCCGAGACTATGCTCAAGCTCGCTCTCTGCGGAAGCGTCAAGGATACGATCATTCCACCTACATCGCTCGCCGACTACTTGCTCTACCAGATCAATCTAGTAGATCCAAGCCTGTACAAGGAATACTCTGAGCCGACAAACGATGCCATGGGCTTATTGAACGCCGTCGCAACGAAGACTGGCCGATTACAGAAGGGTGGCGAGCCTGACACCGAGGCCGCTGCTTTATGGATGATTCAAAGATGGCGAAACGGCCATCTCGGGAGGTTCCTTCTGGACGAGGTCACCGAAGATGCCTTGAGAACAAAGATCATGGATGACATGGGTATGCCATCCAGTATGAGCCAGGCTAGAAAAGCCGACAAGGAGATGAGGAGGCAGAGGTCAAGAGCGAGGCATATGGCCACTGGAATGTAAGAGGCAAAAACACGTTCAAGGTGAAAGAATTGTCAAATATCAAATAAGCATATTCTATATGAAACTATAATAGGATAAAAGCCTCCTTTCTATTCAGCTTATTATAAAATAGTATAATGTATTTATTAGAAATAGCGCTATTTATTGCTTAAAAGCTTTTATTAGTGTTCTATAGTCTTTAATATTTCTTAGCTAGAATCTTGTTTTAAAGAGTGTTTATATTTACTTTACGCTGTTTAGAATTGCCTTGCTTACTATTATTTCTATAATAGGAGGTTTCGTAGCCTGCTTAACTAATTGGTTTGCTTTAATATGTTTTTTAATAACGAACTTCTTTAGAATTTATTAAATGGCTAGCTGTCTCTTAAGGATTAAGTAGTAATTAACTATATAAATAGCTATTAGCTATTAGACTATATTAATACTTAGAGAATTAGCCTTTTATAGTTATAAAATATTTCTAATAAAATTCTAGCTAGAGTTATAGCTTCTTTAATTGTAACTAGTTTTATTATTGTGCTATTAATATTACTTTTTAATTTAACTTATTAAAAGAGAATAGATAGTAGTATAGGCTTTTTAGAGTATATAGCTACTCTGACTTCTATTTGTTTATTAGTAATAGAGCTGTTAGTAAAAATATTTAAATACTAATCTTTTATTTTAAAGTAGTTTTATATGCTTTATTGGAGCTATATTAATTAGATTTATAGTTAATTGTTGTTATGCTCTATAGTAGAGCAATTTATATTAAAATAATTTCTATACTTATTTCTATTTTATTAAGCTATATTTCTATATTATAAAAAAGAAAAATAAACAACTTTATTTTAGTTTTTTTAACCAGTTTTCTAAGCTATACTTTTAGTAAGTTAGTTTCTAATAATATATAAAGTTCTATTTAGAATTTGCTAATCTTTAGCTGCAGTTTAATATATAAAAGAAAAAGCAACACTTTAGCGCTAGCTGCTTTAATTAAAGTTATATAAAAGCAATTAACTATTATTTAAGCTTTTATTTATTATATAAAATTAAGAATCTTAGTAATGCTATTATTAATTTTTCCTTTTAAGAATTGAGAATACTATATTATAACTATATAGTCTATTTTTAAAGCTATTATAGCTTAGTAAAGTTAATACGCTAATATAAATAAAGTATTTAAGTTAACTAGCGCTTTTTCATTTTCTTATTTTAACTTTAGCTAAATAATTTTTAAATTGCAGCTTAAAGTTAAAAATGATTTTTAAGATTCTCTCTTTTATTAAGAGCTTAATAATGTAGTTACCTACTCTTAATAGAGGGTTAGTATTATTAATCTTTCTATAATTTTATATAAAATAATATAAAGATTATTTTATTGCTTTTAAACGTAGCTCTACTGTTTTTTACTTATTAAAGGGCTTTTAAGACAACTTTATTATTAAGTATTGACATATTTTGTTCTATTAATTTTAAAATAGTTTAATAAGTGTAGTTGTTTATAAACTCTATATTACTATATTTTCTGTTAATTTTCTTTTTTATTAAAAAGGTATTAAAGAAGATATATAGAATTAAAGCAAGCATAGATTTTTATAAGAGACTTAACTTAATAAGAGTAATTTAATTTAACTCTATTTTATTAATAAGTACTATAGCTAATTAATTAATATAAAAGGAGTTAATTTATACAATTATATAAGCTAGAATTCCTTCTATATATAGCTTATTAATAAGTATTTACTAGAGAACGCTATTATATACTCTTTTTATATTAAAATTAATAAAGAAAAGGACTTTCTTTTATTATTATACTTTAAAGATTTTCTTTATAAAAAGAAGCAAAGCTTAATTATATAATTATTATAGTTTAGCGCTAAATTATATTTTTAAAAAGAAGTTAAAAGTCTTTACTTAGTATAATATTCTTTTTACTAGTATTAGTTCTATTAGCTTGCTTAATATAACTAAGAGAGAAATAGAATAGTATGCTTTTGCTATATAATAGTCAGATTTCCCTAGCTTCTATAATAATAGGATTTGCGCTATTTTTTATATAGCTAATACGTATTTAAATTAATATAACGTATTAAAAATATTAGTGATTTAATTGCTTAAAGTTAGCTATAAGCGTTTCTATGTAATGTTTAGAATGCTATTTATACTTAGAGCTTTATATAAACTAATTTTAGCTATTACTTTAGTTACTTTTTTAATAGAGATATTCAGATTGTTTGTATATTTCGCTATTAGATTTAGAGCATTCTTTTTCCAGCTTTCTAAAATTAATGGAAAAAAGTATTAGAATAGCTTAATTGCTTTAGCATTGTTGCTTTTAAAAAAAGATATTATGTTAGTATATTTATTAAAGTACTAGTTCGCCTTCTTTTATATATTAAAATTACAGCACGTTAGTTCCTTTTTATATAAAGTTATAGCAATTAAAGACACTTTTTATTATAATAAGGAGGTTTTCTCTATATTTTAAATATTAATTAGCTTTATAACTAATATTAGTTAATATAGCTAGCTTAATAGTAATTGTCTCTTCTAAATTCTATTTAGAAAAAGCATGCTAACTATAATTTAGAATATAGATTAACATAATGAAAATATATTTTGTTAAAGTGGTAATGACTTCTATTATTATGTTTAATAACTGCGTAGGGAATTAAACAAATGAAACGTCCTTATAAATATATAGTAATAACTAGAACACGTAATGCGTTAGTTCTTTTTATCAAATAGACAGAGTTGCAGTAGTCTAATACTAATATTAAGAAATGTATAGTTTACTATTAATATTAGTAATACTTAGTTTTATAATTATAATTGCTATAAATTGATTAATAGATTAATTGTTAAAAAGGCTGAATTGGACTAAGGATTATCTATTCACGTTTGCTAATAGGAAATAAGTATCTTTTATTAAACGTTATTTATAGTGATTTCCTGTGTAGCATATTAGCTAGTAATTACCTATTATTCTTTATTTCTGCTTTAAATAGATTAATTAATAAATTGGCTTCTGCTTTAAATTCTACTAATTTTATTATAGTACGCTAGATATCTAGTATTTATTATAGTATATAGCCTTTACACATAGCGTATTTTAATATAATAGCTTTACATTTATTAGTTTTATAATTTTTAGCGTATTTGCTATATTTAAGTAATTAGCTATATTTAACCTAGTAGTAGCTATACTTATTGTAATTATAGCATTTCTAAAAGCACTAGATTTTGTAGTATTTATTGATAAAAGCTATATTACTCTTAATTTTAACTATTCTTTTACTAAAAGCTCTTTAAGCATTCTTTTTTATAATTAAATAAACTATTATTAATTTTATAAATTTCTCTTTTTTAAAGAGCTAAAACGCTTTAATAACACTTATAAACGCGTTATTAGCGCTAAACGTAGCTATAAACTTTAATTAGATTTTATAAATACTAAGCATTAAAACTGAAGTTTTATATATATTATCAATTTTAATTAGAAAGAGATCTTCTTTACAGGTTCTAACTATTTTAAAAGTCTTATAAACCTATTTATTATTAAATTGTAGTTATATTATATCTTTTTCGTTTTAAATAATAATTCTTATAGCTCTTACTTTAATTTGAATCCCTTTAACTAGAATTTTATATATTAATAGTTAAATAGCAATTGTATTCCTAACTTTCTGTTTAGTTACTTTACTATTTTTAAGCAGTTTATGCTGTTTAGCTAGCATATAACTAAAGTCAATTATAACGCTTAGGAGTTAACGTAGTTTCTTTAGAAAAGTAAATAGAATTGATAGCATACTGTTATTTAAACAAGGTTAAGTAGCTAATAATAACAGATTAATAGATTCTAATACTATAAAAGCGTAAAAAATTAGTAGTAAAGCTGCTATATTAGAATTAGCTAGTAATAATAAGCTCAATTATTTGAAAATGGAGAGGACTGTTCTTTTATTGTTAATATTAGAGTTAATAGTCTTAATTTTAGTATTAAAGACTTTTAAGTAGTTGGCGCTTATTATTTTAAGCTTAGCGTTTACTATTCTAAGCTCCTTTTAAAACTTCTTAATCTTAATATGTAAAAATTCAAGTTTTATAAATAGTGTAATATTCTTTTAATAAAATAACTTATTCTAGTTCTAAAGCTGTTTAAATTGTTTATTTTAATTACTTACTTATTATGTCTCAATAGGGCAGGCAGATTGATATGCAGTTTATTGGTAAAGCAGGGGCTTGTTCACAAGAGCAGAAGGTGTTGTTCAGGTAGGTATGAGATTGTTAACATAAGTTGACTACAAACTATCTAAGAGACTAGTAAGGATTAGGAGGCTATATACTTAAAAAATGTTATAAAAACTGGGTTAATTATCTTGATCACTGGATCACTATGATTACAGTAAATAAATAATTATAGTATGCTTAGCCTAATTATTCAGAATAAGTAATCACTAATCCAGATGCCAAGCTGTGATTATAGTTAATCATGTGCAGAGCATAGTTGTAACATTACTGCTTTTTTTTAAAAAAAAAACCTTTTAATATTCTTAATAAAAAGAGCAGTATTATTTAAGCTAAATAAGCAAATAGGTTGAATCAACTCTTTATTACTCTGTTTAGTGTTTCTAGCTCTTTTCTGAACTGCTATAGTAATATTCAGTTCCTTTAGGAACAGCGTTAATATGACTATAGCAACAGTATTGCTAAAAATACCTAAGCGGAACCCTTTCCCTTAACTAAAATTGATAAGAGTTAGATAGTCTGACTTGTTAAGTCGACTTGTAAATGATACTGTCAATAAACTAATAGATATAAATAAAAAATATCGATAAACGTTTTTCCTCTTATTAAATACGCAATTGATTAATTAATTAATTGATTTCTTTATACGCTATACGCTTATTATAGGAAGTATAAGCAGCTATTATTTACTTATTTGCTAATTATATAAATATTTATAGAGTCTATGTCTCATTCTACAGTTTAATCTATTAGAATGCTTATGTATCTATTCT
Source organism: Delphinella strobiligena (assembly GCA_009982845.1). NCBI lineage: Eukaryota > Fungi > Ascomycota > Dothideomycetes > Dothideales > Dothioraceae > Delphinella > Delphinella strobiligena. The sequence continues at coordinate 1,315,391 of JAADKB010000012.1, forward strand.
ATTTAAGTATTCTTTGGCAAGTGCTGTATTAATATATACTGTATTTTTTTTTGTTTCTATTCTCTAGCTTGCCTTTGCTATTTCTTAACTTACTCTTTTAGTTCTCATGTTCAATTTCCTTCTTTATTTTCCTATGCTTTTCTGTAAAGTTTAATCTTTTTATATCTATTACGTACCTAATAGTTATATAGACTATATTTATCTCTGCTTTCTATTAGTCTGTTAGTCCATTTTTATAAAGTTGCTCTATTACTATATAGGGGTTCTGTCCTCTAATTATTCGAGATATATTACTATAGTTAGAGCCTAACGTTTTAACAAGTCTCTGTCTTTAAGCTGTGTATTTAGAATATAGTAATACAAAGTGTCAGACTGTCTCCTCTTTTTAATTACATTTATATTAATTTGACTTTGTAATATTAATAGTTGCTAAAAACTTATTTAAATAGGCATATTCCATATAAAGCTATAATAGAATAGAGGTCTCCTTTCTGTTTAGCTTATTATAAAGTAACGTAATATGTTTACTAGAGATAGCGCTATCTATTGCTTAAAAGCTTTTATTAATGTTTTATAGTTTTTAACGTTTTTTGAGCTAGAATCTTATTTTAAAAAGTGTTCTATATTTGCTTTACACTGTTTAAAATCACTTTGCTTACTATTATCCTTATAATAAGAGAGTTCATAGCCTATTTAGCTAGTCAGTTTACTTTAATGTGTTTTCTAATAGCGAACTTCTTTAAGATTTATTAAATAGCTAGCTGTCTTTTTAAAATAGAGTAATAATTAGCTATATATAAAATACTTTATACTATAGTAGCTCTGCTCTAGCTAATTTATTAATTAACTATGCAAATAGCTATTTAGCTATTAGACTATATTAATACTTAGGGAATTTGCCTTTTATAATTATAGAGTATTTTTAATAGAATTCTAGCTAGAATTCTAGCTTTTTTAATTGCAATTAGCTTTATTATTATGCTATTAATGCTATTTTCCAATTTGACTTATTAAGAGAGAATAAACAGTAATACAAGGGTTTTAAAGTACATAGCTACTTTAATTCCTATTTATCTATTAGTAATAAAGCTGTTAGTAAAAATGTTTAAATACTGATTCTTTGTTTTAAAGTAGTTTTTATATACTGTATTAGAGCTATATTAATCAGATTTGCAGTTAATTATTATTATATTTTATAATAGGGCTATTTATACTAGGATAATTAAAAATTAGAGTAAGTATAATTTTTTTATAAAAGACTTAACTTAATAAGAATGACTTAATTTAACTCTATTCTATTAATAAATACTATAGCTAGTTAGTTAATATAAAAGAAGTTAACTTATATAATTATGTAAGCTAGAATTTCTTTTACTTATAGCTTATTAATAAGTATTTTTAAAGAACGCTGTTATATACTCCTTTAATATTGAAACTAATAAGAGAGAAGACTTTCTTTTATTACTATGCTTTAAAGATTTTCTTAATAAAGAAGAGCAGAGCTTAGTTATATAATTATTATAGTTTAGCGCTAAATTATATTTTTAAAAAGAAGTTAAAAGTCTTTACTTAGTATAATATTCTTTTTACTAATATTAGTTTTATTAGCTTGCTTAGTGTAGCTAAAAAGGAGATAAGACAATATGCTTTCGCTATATAATAATCAGGTTTCCCTAGTTTCTATAATAATAGGATTCGTACTGTCTTCTATATAGCTAATACGTATTCTAGTTAGTATAACGCATTAAAGATATTAGTGACTTAGTTGCTTAATATTGATTATAAGCATTTCTATACAATATTCAGAATGCTGTCTATACTTAGAGCTTTATATAAACTAATTTTAACTATTGCTTTAGCTACTTCTTTAATTAAAATATTCGGATTATTTATATATCTTGCAGTTAGATTTAGGGCATTCTCTTTCTAATTTTTTAAAACTAATAGAAAGAAGTATTAGAGTAGTTCAGTTACTTTAATATTATTATTTTTGAACTTTCTTTTCTAGCTTTTATTATTAATAACTATAATAAAAATGTTGCTAAACACTAATAGTTGTAAGTTAAAGTATTTAGCTGCTTTTCAGATATAGTCTATTTATGCTAGAAAGTTGTTTTAATATAGCTGTTTTTTATTATAAATACCTTTATAGAATTGATGCTTAGCTTATTTAATTTTATAACGACTTTCTTTTCTATTTAGTCTTATAGTCTGTAATACGTTGTTCCAATTCTAGTATTAAATATATTTATTATAAAGTTTAATAAGCTCGTTATTCTATTATGCTTTCATATATAGGGATTTCTTAACTATTAAGCTAAAATTGCGAATGCATTAGCTTATTATATTCTGGATTTCTATAATTACTTAATTGAGTTTAATACTGTTATTAATATAGACAATTAACAGTTTCTATATTTTAAATACTTTAATAGCTTTATTTCAGTTTGTTTTTTTAAAATTGTATTTAGCTTTTAATAAAGCAGTAATTCTAATCTTCTTAAGTTAAAATGCTATAGCTTTATAGTCTAATCTATATTAGGTTAAGTGGATATTGTATTTTGTAATCTAGTTTTCTAATAAATTAGACACTAGCATAAAGTTAATAATAGTTTTAAAGCGTCTTTAAAGGAATGTAATAATACTGCTTAATAAAGCTAAAAAAGTGTTATATTGATGTATTTATTAGAGCACTAGCTTGCCTTTTTTTACGTATTAGAATTGCAGTTTATTGATCTCTTTCTATATAGGATTGTAGCAATTAAAGTCACTTCTTATTACAATATAGAGGTTTTCTCTATATTTTGATTTAGCTTTGTGAATAGCGTCTGTCAGTATAGCTAGCTTAATAGCAATTATTTCTTTTAAATTCTATTTAAGAAAAAGCATGTTGACTATAGCTTAAAATATATATTAATATAATGAAAATATGTCTTATTAAAGTAGTAATAACCCCTACAGTTATATTTAATAACTGCATAGAGAACTGAATAAATGAAATATCTTTATAAATATACAATAGTAACTAAAACGCGTAACGCGCTAGTTCCCTTATTAAATAAATATAGTTACAGTAGTCTAGCATTAATGTTAAGAAATATATAGCTTACTGTCAATATTAGCAATACTTAATTTTATAATTATAATTACTACAAAATGATTAATAGATTGATTGTTAAGAAGACTAAGCTAGACTAGAGATTGTCTATTTACGTTTGCTAATAGGAAACAAATATCTAAGCTATTTTGAATACTTAATAAACCTATTTATTATTTAACTATAGTTATACTACGTTTTTTTCATTTTAGATAATAATTCTTATAGCTCTTAATCTTGTTTAAATCCTTTTAATAGTAACTATATATATAGATAGTTAGAATGCAATAGCTTTCTAAATTTGTTTCTCTATAGCTTTACTGTTTTTAGTTGACTAAAGTTATTTAGCTGATAATCGATTAAAGTTGATTATAGTGCTTAGGAGCTGGCATAGCTTCTTTAGAAAAGTAAGTAGAGTTAACAGCGTAATGTTACTATATTGAAGCTAAGTAGCTAATAACAACAGGTTAATAGATCTTAACGCTATAAAAGCGTAAGAAGTTAGTAGTGAGGCCGCTATATTAGAGTCAGCTAGCAATAATAGGCTTAAATATTTAAAGCTGAAAAGGACAGTTCTCTTATTATTAATATTAGAGCTGATAGTCCTGACTTTAGTGTCAAGTATCTTAATATTAGCTCTTATAGTTTTTTAACTTTATTATTCAGAGCTTTAAAATCATTATTAACTGCTTTTAGCCTTTTCTTTGTAATATTGAGTTTCTTCTTAGCAATATTAAGCTTCGCTAGCAATGCGACATTCTCTAAATAGAATGTATGCAACTGCTTGCTTAGCTTTTCGAGTTTGCTATTCTAGGCGTTCACTGCTCCTTTAAGGAGACGTTTCATTATGTCTTCTGTAAAGACAGTATCGTTACTTAGGCTAAGTAAGCGGATAGGTTGAATCAACCCTCCGCTACTCTATTTAGTGGCTCTAGTCTTTTATTAGGCGGCTATTGCGGCTCTTACTCTCTACAGAGATGAGATGGGAGCGACTATAGCAACGGCGTCGCTGAGATGGTCAGGCGGAACCCTTTCCCTCGACTAAAATCGACGGGAGTTGGATAGACCGACTCGTCGAGTCGGCGTGTAGATGGTAGTGTCAATTAATTGATGAATATCGATAAAAAATATCGATGTCGTTTTTTTTCACTGAACATGCAAGACCCGATTGCCAAATCCCTTTTTCGTGATCCTGCTCCAATCGCCCCCAGGATGATTGATTGTATACCTACCGTAACCATATTGTTCTTGGCATCTAATTGGTCAGATGGCCGAGCGGTCTAAGGCGCTAGACTCAAGTGATACAATAGCTTCCTACCTCTGAAGGTAGGTGTATTCTAGTAGAGCAATCTGCGTGGGTTCGAATCCCATTCTGATCATTTTGCATCCCTGCTGAGCTTCGTGATCAGTTGCTTCCAGCGAGAGGGAACAGAGGGAGGTCGGATGTTGGGAATCCATGTTTTTGTTTGTGTTTTCGTGGACGGCCGGGCCCTAGATCGACGTGAAAGCCGAGACATTCCGTGGATTTGAAACCTTTTCGTTTTCTCGAGGCTTCGTCTGTCCGATTGTGCGATTTTCTGTCCAACAATCCTTTGCTGTTTTGGCCATTTCTTGTTCGATGTTGAGAAGACTTGCCTGATCCGCCTCACAGCAATCACGCTCAAGACGCCATCCGATTATTCCTTCAGTTCTATGCACACGATCTCAATATCTGACATTGTTATTGCGGTGAGGCGAAGTATTTTCACAAGAACAGGTCAGATGGCCGAGCGGTCTAAGGCGCTAGACTCAAGCGATTCAAAGCTTTCCGGTTGAAAGACTGGGCGAGGTTTCTAGTAGAGTAATCTGCGTGGGTTCGAATCCCACTCTGATCATCATTTTTAGTTTTTGCTCTGATCTGTGACGATAGACCTCTGTTGCTCAAGTCCTTACCTTTAGCAGGTCATTATTGTTTTTTGTTTTGTTCGACGGTAGGGTGGTCTCTTCATGAAGAAGTCGTCATTTCTACTACGACGGTGGGATCTATTTCCTTATCCAGCATACGCAAGTTTGGTCGACATTTCTGCATGTGCATAGGACAATAAGCAAATACTGGATTCGCTTTTCCAGACTGCCTTGTACCTGGGCACATGTACAAACAAACACCCTCTACATGGAAGACCACTCTTGAGGACGTTAGGGAAGGATCCTGGCGGGGCTTTTCTAAGGTATGCTGCAAGCTAAATGGGAGACGGCTAAAGCTTGACAAGTAAGGTATTGGCCTGCAACAAGGCAGCCAAAGTCCCTTGATCTTGCCCATGTCTTTCCATCAAGACCATTAATGATACCTGGAACACACTTGCCGAGCTATGACTGATAAAAAACGATGAACGCTCGTGTCATTCCGATGACCTGGGTATGAATCCTCCAAACAGCGGTCGTACTTTCCTTCAATCACAATTCCAAAAGTTCAAGGTGGGACATGACGTAGGTACAAAGATGTCCATCGGAATTTATAATCCCTTCTCTACCTATTTGTACGATCCGCACATCTTACCCGACTCTCAAGTTATACTATTCTATTTCTTTTCCCATCGTCACTCCTCGCATCCGGCATTGCTACTTTAACGCCTCCTGTCATGCCTGGTTCTCTTGGCTTCACCGGTCCTGCGGGCGCGCTTATACCCTCCCCTCCGATTGTGCAAAAATTGCTCGTTGAGATACACCCTCTTGTTGCAGAGAAGGACAAATCGATTCATTCACTGCATGGAGTCATTCACTATCCACTATAGTATGGAGGACTAGCAAGCTGCGTGTCAAACTGTTGCACGCAGCCTTTGGGCGTCGGTAAGCTACGAATGCTCAATCTTGTAGATTCAACTCAGACTGATCCCACTCACAGCCGGGGTACGAGAGCTTCCATACTTGTTATGACGTGCATTGCTGATTTGTTGAAGCTTCGATTACAGACTCACCATTATGAAGGACCTCAACTGGGAATGTTCGGCATATGGAGCAGGATTTGGAAGACAGAAGGTGTCCCTGGGCTATGGAAAGGAGTATGTCTAACCGTATTGATAATTTTGACACAAACGCTAAACTCTTGGTAGCTGAGTGCCTCTCTTACGAGAACCTTTTTCTACTCTGGTATTCGGTTCGGCATGTACGAGAAGCTCAAGGAAATGTCAACCACACCTACGCACGCTCCGGCCGCTGGAAGCCTGGCTGTTTTGGCTGCGACTTCTGGTGCCTGCGGCAGTGTAGCCAGCAACTTCGCAGATGTCGTTTGCCTCCGCATGCAGAATGACCCAGGTGTACCGCTTGAGAAACGACGCAATTACAACAACATTGCACATGGTCTGGTCAAGATGATCCGGACTGAAGGATGGGGCAGTATCTGGACTGGCGTCGGAATAGGTGCAGGAAGATCAGCCGTCGCCACTGCAACACAACTCGCAGGCTACGATGTCATCAAGAGAGAACTCATGAGACGAACATCGATGAAGGATGACATCCCCACACACATTACCGGTAGCTGTTTGGCAGGATTTTTGTCCACTTTCATATGCAGTCCTTTGGATGTGTTCAAGGCTCGGATCATGACACGAACTACCGCTCATGATAGCATGGGGGTCATGCTTCGACGTATCTTCAAGAACGAGGGGCCAACATGGATGTTTCGAGGACTGACACCAGCACTCATCAGTAGGGCACCCTCGACAATAATCACTTTTGTCATTTTCGAACAGCTCAAGGCAGCATATCGGCGCTTACATGGACTTGAGGAGTAGGACAGAGCTGTGGAGTCATGGATGACTATCGATACCGAGTCGCTATCCTAAAATAGCCTCAGAAATGGAAACATACCTGCGCTGAAGTTAGAAATCTTGACAGAAACCAATGTCTGTGAGTGAAGTTTTGTCATACTAAATGCACCGCTACGATGAGGGGGCCTGGAGCGAGTTCGTTCTCTTGCATGGTGTATGGTCGGACAGGACAATTGGTCCTGAACTCCAATGACAGGCGAAGGACGAGACTTAGTATGCTCCCGACTAATCATGTGTTCACCGATCCAACTCGACCTCAGCGCTTGCGAACATCTCAAGTCAGGCACACCGTGACACATTACTTTGGGTAGCATTCAGTGTTATTCTCCGACGGCAGATCCTTCTACACGAAGGAATGATGTTCCATTGTGCAGAGTCTTGGCACGAATACAGCACTCTCGAACGCATCGAGCCGTCGCAATCTACAGCGTCTAGCCCAGATGATTGATCGCAAAGCCATTCACGCGTGTAAGCTCGAACACGAAATCTCTGCTTATTCTCGAAGATGTCTAATAAGTGCCTCATCAGACCAAGATAGTGCATCTATACACGACCTCGACATCCCGCCTCCGCGAGATTGACCTCTTCTGAGATCTTTGGTGCGAATTCGCATTGCCATGCACTAACATCACCAGAACCCCGCCGACAATTCCAAGGCAACGATGGATATCCCCGCATTGAGGAAACCTGATGTACAATGGCCAAGACCTACCCTAACCTCCAAATGCACCTCGCACCTTGCGTCTACATCTCTCCTCGTAAGCAAACCCCATCCCCAACCCACACCATCTCACCCCCCTCAGCGCTGACACATACCCGGCCCCTCCAAAACCCGTCTCGTTCCATCCTGTCTCATATCCTGTATCTCCAAAACCCCGGCTTCGGCATTCTTCTTCTGCCGTCGTCGACGGATGAGGTAGAAAAGCAGGACGGCGATCAGGAGGACGCTTAGGGTTACGCCTACGCCTATCCCGGCTTTTGCTGCTACTGATGGGCTGCTGCAGGCATTGGAGCTGGAGCTGGAGCTGGAGTCGTGGCAGGAGGCGTGGCAGGAGGCGTGGTGGCTGAATTGGCGGGGTGAGAGGGGGGCTGGGGTCGTCGCAGTGGGAGTCGTTGCTGTTAGTGTCGTTGCAGTGGGAGTCATTGCAGTGGGAGTCGACGTCGGAATAATAAAGATGTTTCCTACTGGAATCTGAGCTGGGATCTGAGGAAGTGGGTGTGACTCATGGGTGAAGACGGCTTTCCCGGGAACGACGAGCGATGCTATCGTCATGCAGAAATCGAAGACATGCATTTCTCCGGGCTTTTAAAAGGGCTGTGCGAGGGAGGGGTTTGGTCAAACGTTTTGGTTTCGGGTGGTAACTTGTGATATATGAATAGGAATAAGCGCATAGAGGGGGTTTTCCCATTTCGAGGGTGTGAGCGCATGATAGTCCTGCTTTGCATCATGATGGTTCGGGGACTTGCGATGCAATGCCTTGCAGCGATGGGTAGGAGTTGCGTTCAGGATGCATATTTATGCACGCATGGACGTTTGGACAGCATATGAGGTACTTTAGCCTTGGCAGTAGCGCACTGCTTGATGATCAGTGAATCGCCACTTTACTCCTCGAGAGCGGCAGTCCATCAAGTGACTATAACGGCGGAAGTGGTAATAAATACAGAGACGACGAGGACAAGAGTGTAGACAGAATTGGCAAAGTGGAGAGTGGATCTTCGTAAAGACTAAGGTACCTGACTACTTTGCGGGGTATAGAGACCTGCATATCGGGGCCTGCATGCGGGGAGTAGCGGCATGCATGTAATGCGCCTGCAGCGTAATTCCAAAGTAGGATATGCGCATCGTGACGATAGGTTAACCGGGATCGGAATCAGGTCCGCTTGCTCCTGTACTTTGCATATACGAACGTAATACACTGAGAAAGGTCCGAAACTGAAGAGCCTGGATTTAGTCGATACATCGTATATTCAGTCAACACTGTATCTATCCACTGTCCGCCTCGCGGTTTCAAAGTTAATCTGATTGAGTATTGCGTAGATGTTCGAGATTGGAAAGTCGCTGTTACCAGTTCTTCGCCATATCTTTGCTCGAGGGTTGCGTGATATAACAGCAGTCCTTCTAGCTCTTGTGGGTTGGATCGGATGCTGCGAGTGGCTCTGTTACGTGGTTTCTGACTTGAATGGTGGATGGTTTATCGATGTATCGATGGAGTGAGATTTGGTGTGCTTCGAGTCTGGTAGACCTGTTGACTTAAGAATTCTCCTAGCTGATAAATAGTAGCTTAGGGCATTAGCGATTTCGTAGGGTATGCAAGATAGAGTAGAGGATCCGCCTTGCGCGATAGTGTAATGTGCTTGGCAGAAACTGGTGACGGATTCATGCATCATTGCGTCGATGGATGCTTGATGCTGAGCTATAGACAGGCTATCGGTATCCTTTCCAGAAGCATTCCTCAAGATCCGGATGTTGTGTTTAACTGGGTGCATACATTTCAGGAAGATCACGGATCTGAGGAGTCTAGTCAGCTGCGCAAACATTCCAAAAGCATTCCTTGTGCTGGGTATCTCGCTCAAATACTTTCAGGGATTGTAAACAACGTTTGTATAGAGGTGTCGAGGCTTCCTACTCTCTCAGAAGAAGGAAGAAGTCGTATGTCAGGGACCCGGTCGCAATGAGCCATTGAGTCGTCTGGGTTCCTTGGTTTTGACCGTGAAGAGAAGGATCGGGTCGTGCAGTCTTAGTATGCACATCTATCATGTATTCGTTTCAGGTCTATGTGATTCGGGCAGCCTAATGTCTGGTTCCGTTGACACCCTTCTGGCCAGAGCCCAACAAAGAGGCAACAACGGTAGCTTCTCGTACGGCTCTCGAAACATGGCCTCTGACAGCACCCTCCTCGAGAACCAAAAGGCCACCGATAGTGCAACCTCCAGGGGTGGAAACCTTCTCTCTCAGGATAGCGGGGTGCTCGCCGGCCTGGATCAAGCCCGTAGTACCCCTGACCATCTGAGCAGCCATCATGTTTGCCTCGGCTCTGGGAATACCCATTGCGACACCACCATCAGCCAGGGCCTCGGTAATCAATGCGACGAAAGCGGGACCTGAGCCACAAAGCGCAGTGGCGGCATCAATGTTAGAGGCAGGCAGCTCAGCAACCTTGCCGATTCTCGTCATCATCCAGTGAACCAACTTCCTGTCGTCGTCCTTGATTGCGGGAACAGGAGTAGCGATAACAGTCATGCTCTCGCGAACCTTGGAGCATGTGTTGGGCATAGTTCTGACGACAGTGATCTTTTTCCTAGCATCCTCGTGGCTTAGGTCTGGGTATAATATGGTTTCGATTTGCTCTTCCGTCACACCTGCCAGGATGGAGACTACGAGCTTTCCTTCGAGTGCTTCCTTGATGCCTAGCTCGGAGAGTACGTCTTTTACATAGAAGGGCTTGCAGGCAAGAAGGATGACGTCTGCTTCTTTGCAGGCTTTTACGTTTTCGTTCGCGAGGACGGTGAGAGATAATTTGGGGTAGGCGCTGAGTTCGGACTTGATGCGATCCGAGGTGCGCTTGGTGCGGACACAGGCGTTGAAGGTGGAGGGAAGACGGGCGGGGAAGTCGGAGTCATCTTCTTGCTTGGAGGAAGGCGAAGAGTTCTGAAGATCGTCCATTATTCCGGAGAGAATTGCGATACCCATTGTGCCTAGCGGGGTTTGTCAGATGCTTGTTCAGGCAATCTTCCCTTCAAAAACATACCACAGCCGAGGACGGTAAGGGTGAGGCCATTGTCTTGAGCCATTGTGATGATGTGAATGCTTTGCAAAAGAGCGAAAGAGTATAATAGCAAACAGTCAAGGTGAAAGATCAGAAGGGAGAAGCGAGGGATGTTTAATAAGTAGAAAGATAACCCCACCGAACTTTCGGACGAAGTTGATCACTGTAACCCTCCAACATTTATCTGACTCGCAATCTCTCTCAGGCCGAAGATAAGCGGACCCTAACCCACAATCATGACTCGCGGCGGACCTTCGTCTCCTCCACATTCTGGTCTCCAAATGTCGCAACGACATGCGAAGGAACATTACTCAAACATCGTCGTGCCAAATAATTCCCCACACCCGTCACATCCTCCTTCTCCAACCTTTCCATTATTTGAAGAACTGCCTCTGCCGAATCTTATCAATCATCTCGACCCGAACACGCTTACCGGCCAACACCTGATCTCCAACCGCGCAGCATCCAAAGAAATAGAGAGAGAGGAAATGGCGGATCCCTTCGAAGTGCGCATGCGCTTCACAAGCCAATTACAACATCTGAATGCCTCCGTCACATCTGCGCAAAAGGCCGCTCATTATGCCCTCAAACACCGAGAAATGGACGAGGATTTGCATTCGTGTATTCTGGAGCAACTCGAGCGCGTGAGTCAACCTACCATTTTCCTCTCAAATCCATCCTTGCCGCTAACATACTGTTGTATACAGAACAATATGAACAATAGAGCAAATATCATGTACTTTTTCGAAGCTCTCTGCGACCGCGCCCGCCACGAAGCCCATCCGGAATTCATCCGCATGATGGAACGCGACATCCTACGAATAATAGACCTGGTCGCTCCTGACGATGGATCTGGTGCTGCAAATGTCAAGGTTGTCCGGAAAGTCCTCCACTCGCTACAAGCGAAGTCCTACTTGAATCCCCAAACAGTCGTCGAATTGGAGGATTGCATCAAAGATCGAGATCAAATTGCCGGTGTGCACGTGGCTGAAGGCGAGGAGGACGATGGGAAGGGCAGACGCCACGACAAGAGGCAGATTGAGCAGAGAATTGAGGAGGACAGAGAACGTCACAAGAGGCTAAGAGAGAGCATTTGGGCTGTTGAGCCTGAAGGTGATCATGAGTTTTTGAGAATGCTCGACGACACTAGTGATGTGGGCGATGATGATTATATCATGGCTGCCGAGGAGGCTGACGAGAAAGTTCGCTGCGCCGAGTCGCATCGTCTTGACATGATCACGTCTTGAATTGGGGTGCGAACAAATTATCGATTAGCGATGGAGTTTAGGAGTACACCATGGTCGAGTCTTCAGCTTCACCTTGCTGACATGAGACCGTGAAGATTCACAACATTTCAATTTGAGCTTCTGCATCATGACTGCTTCTCGAGAACTCTATTCGGGAAGTTGCCATTGACTTTAGTATAGGCAAAGTATCAATCAACGAAGATCGCTGAGGGGAAAGCGGAATGTAAGCAAAAGACCCTTCATTGGCCGCCTTTCTCACAAGCTTTTTGATAACTCATGTCACAGACCTGTGTCCACTTCCATAGCTGCGCCGTACTTCTCGCTCATGCCATGCATAGCTTTCCCCGGACTTGGCTGCTCGCCCCCTCTGTAGGTGTCGTTTTGACACCAAGTTGAAAAGTGCGCCCTGGTTATATCCTCTCTTCTCGACAAATCATTAGCATTCGAATATCACCATGGCTGAACATATCGACCCTATAGGCGATGTCATCCTAGTCGTTGGACCAGAACCTCCGAAGCGCTTGCGCGTCTCATCTGCTTGTCTCAGCAAAGCGTCCTCAACGTTCAGAGCAATGTTCTCCGGTCGCTTTGCCGAAGGTCAGACGCTGTCATCTTTTTCCCCGGAACATATTTCGCTGCCTGACGACAACGCCGAGACCATGCGCATCTTGCTCGGAATCGTACACAACCAGAATCCCGCCTTCCCGCTGGCCCTGGACCCCGCCACAACAATGCTCCAAATTGCTAGATTGGCGGATAAGTACGATCTTGCGTCTGCGGCCAGCTCCCCCTTTCACCTATTGTTCATACAGATCGCCCATGCTGGCGGGTTGACTCCTATCCCTATCAGCATCGACGACGTCACTAAGCTTGTCGAAGCGGCTTATCTTTGCAGGAATCACTACGCTTTCAGGGTCTACACTCGTAGACTGGCGAGAGATTACAGTTGGACCGTTGGTAGCCTCCTGGATGAATTCCATGGCGCATATATCCCCGATGGAACCCTACTCAGAGCCATCTGTGAGTATACAATTGCCGTGAGAGCCCAGGTGGAATCTCCAATATACTGATGCATCTTCAGTGTCTTGTGACAAGCAGCGTAACAACGCATTCGAGGCGCTGGAGGCAGAAATGGCCATGCTCTCCCAACGCCTCTGTTGCTGCTCTAGTCCATGCGGCCTTGCGGACACCATTCTCTCACAATTAAAGTCCTGGCTGCGTGGGCTGGCCGGGAAAGACGAGTCCGTTGGCTACAAGCAGGCATCGTTGAGTGAGGTACTGGATCGTATGAGCAGATTCAAGCTCTTTGATGGTGGGGAAATCCCTTCATGGTTTAAAAAACACGTGCATAGCAGGGTGGACGTCCGCCTTGAGTTGTCCCGCCGTGTTGCTATGATCGGCCATGCCACGTTTGGTGGTCTCTGCCTCGAATGTCTGTGCCACCGCAAAGACGACTCGGAGAATGTCTGTCTCGAGCATGAGGAGGATCCATCTCATTTGATTCCATGCTTGGGACGAAGATGGGAAGACTTCTGATAGTAGCATATGCATCGGTCTCGTTACAGAGATGGCTAGTATGACATTCATAGCCGCAACTGACATGACAAGTCCTGTCTGTTATAAAGTAGTGGCATCGGGTTTCCGCTATTGCAGGTACTGATACAAAGGCTGTTTGAGAATGCGACCATCTCGGTCAATATGTATAGATTGGTGCATCTGTAAGATCAGAGACCACAGATGTAGTTCTTATTGCCTAAGCTTTTGTAGATATGTATTTGGAACAGTGCACCTTCCACATCCTGTATTGGTGATGGCTGCGCTATGCTCGTGCCGAAAGAGAAAAGACCTGGATGACTATTCTTCCAGATACTATAGAAGACGCTAAGATGACTGGCTGCGGGATATGAGCTGGTACAATGTCACGCCAAGTCACGACATTTCGTGAGCGTCGCGCGCTCAGTACTTTAATGCCTTTAACAAGATCCCCTTCGACCATCTCGTCAACATACTTCTACACAAAAGACCGAATCAGTAGTCCATCAGAGCGGCGGTGAAAATCTATTGTGCTGGCCTATAAAATGATGTTGCATCGCGATCGCCTTCCGGCAAGCAGCCCCAATAATCCTATTTTAAGGTTATTTCAAGCCTAGCTGTACTCGTACCTGATGTTGACTAGTGGGCTGTAAACTTTCAGCCCCGCATCCCAAGCAATCTCCCCCAAGCGCCAATGGCGTCTACTAACGGTATGTGGTCATAAGTCCGGTTTCTGCAATTAATGCTACGACACAAGACAGTGTCCATGTACAAATTGACAATGTTTGAGAGTGTATAGCATGTTTTAGCACCTCAGGAGAGCACTTGATAAACGAAGAATCTGGGCGGAAGCGGGATAATCCATCTTGACGGATCGAGGAGAATTGATCAGGATATTTCCTATTACGTGCATGATCAACCAGGCCTGACGCCGAAGAAATCCAAGATCTGCACTCGGAGAATAAGCATCCATCCCTTAATGCGGCTGCAGATTTCACCACCGGGAGCACCCGTGTAGTGCCCGCCGCAATCCTGTAGTAGGTGTATTTGGCAGCAAAAGTGAGCAGTAATCAAACCTTTCAGGCAATGAGTCGTCGACTGACCTCGGGAGCAGCCCTAGCGTCTTTTAGCGCTGCCGTCAAATCGCGTGAAGGGATAACTTAAGTCAGGCAACCAAGCCCCGAAGGAATGTGCCAAGTGATACACTAGCACAGCCACTGATCGAAGGATGGGCTATTGTCGAGTTACAAAGGAATGGTACAGCATATATAGGTTGAGCAATTATCCTTTTACGTTCGCATCTCGAAAAATTGTCTACCTTATCCAGTCAGCTTTAACAAAACACCCCAAACCCGAGCTCCTTCCAGAATTCGACTAGCGAGAAAACAAAGCTACCGTCAATATGGTCAGACTAAACACAAACCATAGCGACCCTTTCCACTCTCGCAATTGCGAGAGGCGCAAGCACGATCACTACAACTTTATTTGGTTTCAATTCCGTGAACGACTACGTTGCTTCTGTCATAGGTGATGACTCATCTGCCATCACGTACGCCGTCAGTTGCACGACTGGAGCTAGTTGCGTACCCGGTTATACTGTTCGTACATCTCTTCCTCGCAAGTCTCAGAGATATGACACAGTACTGATCTATAGCCGATAGTTCACTTTCACGGAAGGATCATCTACCGCGGACTTTGATTACTCTACTAAAACTGGCGGTGCCGTGGTCTCGGTGACTATGGCCTGCCAGCTTTCTGGGACTACTTCAGCTGCCTGTGACGTAACGGTCTCAGAGGTTGCAGGCACCATTTCGACGGCCGTCGTTACCACTACCACGTATAGTGGCTCTGAGATGCCTTATGCTACTGTCACTGTCACTGGTGGTGCCGAAAAGCTGGTTTCCGCTACTGCCAGTTCCTCTGACGCTAGCTCCTCTGCCGCTACCTCGTCTGCCGCGGCCACGTCAAGCTCTGTAAGCGCCACATTGTTCAGTGCATGTTTCATGATGATTAATCGAGGAATGTCTAGGCCGCTTATGCCATGGGTCCTACTTACTCACAAGGAAGCACAATGACAACGGTGCTCTTCTCAGCACTATTTGCCATCATTGGAGCCACTGCTGTGTTTTTGTAGAATACAGGCGCAGTCATGACATTCGCAGATAAAAGCCACCATACGGGGTTTTCTCTGCACGCATCGGATAGATGAAGGATCACTAAAGATCTCGAAAGGGACAACTGTCACGCCATTACGGGTATTGATATTAATGTACTGATGAAAGTGATATACCAAGTATCACGAATCACTTTATCTGACCTTGGTGATGCAAATCTCAATCCATGCTGTTTGACGATTGAGCATTGATCTCCAAGAAAAGTGCCGCTTGTATCTCATGACTCCGGTCGAGTGCTTTCCGGCTTCCACCATATCTTCTTCCCGCAGCAAAGTGTTAATATGTTGCGATGTGCTTTGATAAGGCGCCCATGATAGCTCCTGTAGCTTGTATCTCAGTAGCAGGCGAAGGCCTTTGTACATTTTGTGCAAGTCAAGTACCATTATACTAGTATGTTCAACAACCAGGGATCATCAACATTTTGAGAAAACGAAAGTCTTCCGCCGTCACTTTATGAGAATCGAAAATACGTTTGCATTGAGCACTCCAAGAAGCTACTATGCTCCAGCGCCATTTAAAGCCCCGCCTAGAATCATGGCTTTGCGGTCTCACTTGCTGTGGTGGATGAGACAGCTTCCAGGAAAATCATTGTTGTCCTTGACACACTGGAGGCACAGGTCGTGACATGAATCCAAGGCTTCTTCAGCCAGGGTCTGGAGGTTTGCGACTGACAAGTCAATTGATGTACTTCTGCATCGACTGCCGTTGCCGTGAGTTGGCCAGTTATTTTGTTTGAGAGATCCAAGGAAAGCGCGGAGATCCGTCAGGGACATTGCTGCAAACCCGCGGAAGCTATGCTTCATGGCCTCAGTAGCAATGTATCTGCGCCAGTCGGCTATCTCTGCAGTATGATAGGCGCAGCACCTAGTGACGGTACACTTCTGGTTAGCGAACTTGTCCAATCCGGCGCAGAATATGGAAAGGGCTGTGTCACGCTGCTGGGTGAGAGATACTGCTTGAATTAGCCTGGATCTTCTGCACGATTTCTCATATCCCACACCTGCTGAATACCCGTACTGGAAGTATGCGCATGTCTATAGTATACTCAAAGCCGAAGGCATGGTCGGAGATAATCTTCTTGGTGAGGATGCGGAAAGAGATAGGGTCTTCGAGCAGGAACGCCGCAGAAATCATTTGTAAAAGTGTCATGAGCTCCGTTGTATCAATCCGAGAAATCCAGATATATGAGGCGGCTCTGGTGGCAACTGAACAGTCGTACTTGTGTACGAGAATAGCAAAGGATTGTATCTGATCTTTGGGCAACTCCAGGGTGACAGTGCGGAAGTGCAGTATTTTGCAGAGAAGCTCCATGTCGTCAGGGTCATCTTCCGGCAACTCTACGTCTTTTGGGTTGGTTGTGGAGAGGTCGAGGCCTTGAAAGGGATTAGTTGTAATCGCAATGGTTGTCTATGCGTCTCTGCCGCGCACCTTCGGAGAAACGGCCAGAGAACATCGCCTTGAACACGGGGCTTCCTCGCTTCAACATATGAGACGAGACGCGCAATCTCTTCTTGTCTTCTGATCCGACAACGAGAGTAACATCGCCCTCGTTGCCGATGACTCCAATTGAATCTGGCCACATCGCTTTGTGTGAGGAAGGAGATCTCCACGGTCCCATCGCGGAACAATAACTAATTATGAAGTCGAGCAAGAGAGATCGTGGGCGAAGTAACATGGAGATCTTGCTCGAAGATAAAGCAGAAGAATGCGAGACATAAGAGATGTTTCACTGGCAGACTGCTCTCGGCGCGTTTAGCCGTGTCTCTGGCGAGACAAGGGATCAATTGAGTAACAACACTGGCCCGCTTTCTCCGTACCAAAAAGTGAGATTGTAGGACTTTACATTTCACAATACCTCTCAGACATCGCAGCCATCGTATTTGCTACATAACACATATAACGCTGTGGAGACACGCATCAAACTGTCTCAGGAAATACTTCCATCAAATTATGAACTCGAGGATGGCTGCGAATTCATTTTCTGCATTCTGAAGTCCTGGAGATACTCCTTTTTCTCTCACTCTGACTCTTCAATTGTTGCGTTGTCTTCCTGTACGGCATGGAGACACAGGTGAATAGTCTCCCTGCCCATATTGACACACTCGAGGCAAACTCCGCCACAAAGTTCGTTCTCGATGTAGTCCGCATGTTCGGCCAGATCATCCGATGTGGGGTAGTATAACTTCCTGATCCAGGTACGACCTCCTTTGAGGGTGCAGATACCGCATCCCTCCCGGGCTGGTAACCAGAGTCTTTCATTCATTGAACGCAAGAATGTGCAAGACTTTTTCGATGGAAATCGCATGAATACCTCCTGGGGAAAGTTTCCACATCTCCTGTTTGAACACTGTGTCGAATGGAAGCCGGCGTTTGCTACTCGGACAGTACTGGTTCATGCACAGGTCGGATGACGTTTCAACCGCGCAGAAATTCTTTATGCCTTGCGTGAGAACATCTAGTGCGTGTGCCCGGTGTTTCATGACGTGGACTGTCATGCATGTTAGCTGTAGGTACTAATTGAATCTTCTAGAAATTGTACTAAAGACCAGGATTGGGATGCTTTCGGGTAGAAATTCCAACTGGAGAAGGTCAACAGTGGAGTGATGCTTGTATATCAAGCGGTGCGTGAATAACTTGAAGAATGCCGCATCATTAAACAGATACGCCGCTCCAGTAAGTTGTACAGCCTCCTCGATATTACCGTTATCCGATACTTCCTGGAGCCAGCGAAAGGTAGCGAGCTTAACCGCTACTAGCGAGCTGTAAGAGTTGGGTGGAGTCAAGCTTGGTCGGAAGATCATCGCTACGGAGATGAAAGATGTTGCATAGTGTAAGCATATGTTCGGGATCGTCGTCCGGTAGCGAAATGTTCTTCGGAGTGGTGGATGAAAGACCGTTGCCTTCCGCAAAGCTTCCGGGGAACATGACTTCAAATACCTTCGAGGCTCTTTGCAAGCAGCGCGTGTCAATTCGTAGATGCAGCATTTCCGGGGCCAACAACCAAGATGGCATCACCTCTGGGGTCAATATTTATGTTATCCATGGTGATCTGTATCGACGTTAGAAGCTTTGCATGGAAAAGGGTGAAGAGGAATCATATATAGTCGAAATGGGAGGCTTATAGCAGTTTTCCACCGAGGTTATTTCAAGGTCTCGTGAGTCGAGCTGTCTAAACCTATACGTATGCTTCAAGTGAGGCGCGTGCAATTACTGGAGTTAAGAGAAAAGGGTCTGCTGCCTTAAACTTTCGACCATGAAGTTGACGTGTCAAAGAAAACGTTACTTCGATTCAAATAGAGAACCTCGTTGTTCTCACTGAGATAGAAAGGTATTTTAGTCATGTTTGCCCAACGCACAACCAAGAGGTCACATGACCATGTCGAGATAATTAGCGGGATCTGTCCACCTTGGGATCTGCCACTGGATCAAATTCACGCTGACAGGGATGGTCGAATCGATGACTTGTCCTTGTAAAGCCTCAAAGCGATCGCTTCACTCACTGCAAGCAGCAGTCTGCTGCTCCGTCCATTCCACAGCTTCGGCCCTTACACGAGCCCTCGACAAAGAGTCTCTGTTCCTTGCATGCTCAGCAAAGGTCGCTTTCCACTTGCTGAAACCCTCTCTGGTCTTCTTCTCAAAACTCTTCATTTTCTGAGCTATAGCAGCCCTTGTACGAGGAAGCTAGATCGTTAACGCCATCGCGGTCCTGAATGGCAGCGGATTGACCTGTCGCCTTTTATCATCCTCAGTATGCAACGTGGAGCTGTGAAAGTGAAATGGCTTATAGTTGCAGGCTCTTGTGTCTCAACGATACATCTCTGGCTATGAGAGACTTCTGAAGATCACGTAGCACTACGACCGCAGTGTCCGTACAATAAAATCTGTATGTCGTGTCGACTTGAAATCGCCATTCTCGCCTATCAACATCCTTCCGGAATATTCCAGCTGAGTGTGTTATGGTCGCTCCACATAAAGCATGTGTTAGTCAGACGATTCCTTTCAAGACATGGATATAACACCGCCATGATAAAGTCACGTCTTTCTCCACTTTCCTTACTTTCTATCATCGCAAGCATACTTCCTCTCCCAGCGCTTCGTAGATCACGAAGACAGGAATCAGCTCCAAGGAGATCGTCAACAACCAAGGATGGCTGCCAATATGGAACATCAGACCCAGGTACAGCCGGTCCCCAACCACGACTTACAGCAAGTCACGATCCACGACTGGGACTGTAGACACCGCGAAGTGGTAGACCGATGGGGTAGACCGATGGATCCCAAAGTCATCTGCACACCCGGCTATGTGGTAGTCTCTTGACCCGAACCTCCACATCCATGCCGTGTCTGCGTCGGCTCAGGCATCGCCAGTCACGCATACATGACTTTTCGTCCTCGTTCGGATGAGCTTCATCCGATCAAGCTCGACCCGACAGCACCTCCTTTCTGTCCTCAGCAAAAGATCTCGGACAAGATTTCTGGAAAAGTCCAAAGTCAGAATGTCTGGCCTGGAAATTTCTGTCAGGTCCCTGACCTGTGGTCACCACCTATTGATTTCACTTTCGCTGCAAGATTGCGCAGGTACCGGTAAGGAATGTCTGTTTCGTTAAATCTCTATATGTATCCTTCTGACAGCTGATCAGTTCATACCGCTATAAACCCCTTCCCCAGTGGCGGAATCTGGGAAAGTGATTCTTTAGCAGAACACCTATCATTGTGCGGCGGTCAAACACCTGAACATGTTTTCCAGCGGCGATACTCCTTTTATCAGTGGACCAATATACCGATGTGATCCACTTCTCTGGTGGGGAGATGGCAGCAAGGACAGAAAGTCATCGGACGGAGTTGCGGAAGAAAAAGAGAGGGAGTTTCATAAGCTTCTACACACTCAGAATCGGAAGAAGATATGGCATGCAGTAGTCACAGAATTAAGTCTCGTACGCGCTTTGTATCCAAAGTCATGGCCTGCTATACACAAGATCTTCCCAAACGAATGTCAGTGAAATCCCTATCATTCAAGCAAACTCTACAATTCAAGTGTAACAAAAGATCACCTCACAATAAGAAAAAGAGACAGAGATTCATTAAAGATCCCTTCCTGCCTTTCATTGTATCTGGGAACAATTAGTGCTTTCCCTTCCAGACTGCCATTCACGCTTCTTGGCATTTGTCGTCTACATTCTATGCAATAAAAGCTTTGGTTGCTCTCCCTCTCTCCCTCTCTCCCTCTCTCCCTCTCTCCCTCTCTCCCTCTCTCCCTCTCTCCCTCTCTCCCTCTCTCCCTCTCTCCCTCTCTCCCCTTCTCTTCACTTATGTATCGGCAGCGACATCGATACCGATTTTGCATCGCGAGATCTTGCGCAATTCCTCTTCGATACCCAGTCCTGTATGTCCACACTGAACATCACGCACAGGCATACGCATCTTCAACCCAACTGATTATCCCAGCAACAGATACCGAGACACGTGATTACAATCGCGCAACAATGACATCAAACAACTGGCCACCTCTAAGGGTATTCGCTCAATCCTGGCCCCACCTCACCGGATGCACACATTCAGAGCTCGTAGATGAATGGGGCCAGCGCCTCTACGCTCCACATGTATGGGAGTCTGGTCTGAAGGTCATCGAAAGCAAGCCCACGTACGATTGTCCCGCATGTGCGGAGCCAGGACGCTCGCACGTTAACATCACGACTCGACCACACGGCGGAGTACCTCCTGTCAGCGCACCGGGGTGAGTACACATTGGGTGCTAATATCCATGGAGATACTGACTCTGCAACAGCAGCGCCGCGCTCGTCACACGGGGACCAACGGACGGGCGCAGGAGCAGTCTCAATCCCACCGCTGAGCCTTTCGTTCCTCACGCCACGGTCGCAACACCCCAGCCTTCACTCTCCCAAATGAGCGCACACCAACTCCTAACCCACCTCCGAAGCGACCCAACCACCCAGCACCCGCACAAAGATCCCCACCGCCGCGGAGTCCCCTGCCCGGACAACGATGTCCGTTGCCATTTCCATCATACAACGGCGGCGTGCCACTTGCACTGGCAGGAATGCTATCATGCGAGGCGAGCAGTGCAGGCCTCGTTCAATGCTCGTAGCGAGTGGAGGGGTGCGCCGAGAGGTTGGAATGAGGAACATGCTGCTTGCATCCGGCTTGAGCATCCTGTGCGGTGTGGGTGGCATGAGGAGGTTTGGAGGGTGGCGCAGCCGATGGTGCTACGGAGTCCGCGGACTCGGCGAGGGGTTTCGTATGGTTGATGCGAGGGCGGAGAGATATCGATGGTTAGAGGAGTATTTGGGTTTGTCGGAGGTGACGAGGACACGTTTCTTGTCTAGCTTGCTGCAAAAGGCGCATGCTTCCTCGGCTTCTTTAATATCTCTCCAGTGGAGATATCGAGCGCCTACCTTACTTTCTAGCGAATACCAGGACTTCTGTTTTCTCCAGACTCTTCACAATACTTGCTGAGACCGTTCCCATCAGTCTAGGGTTTGATTCACATCTGATGTTCATAAATGCAAGGATCCAATCTTTGAAGCTCGAAGGGTGCCAAAGTCGACTTTTGCTTTTTTCTCTAATGTGAGGGTATCATGAAAGTATGTACTGACTAGCTTTTTGTGTTCAGATTCTGTAAGTCCTGCTCCCTCTTCGTTTGTAGCTCCGAAGGGCATTCTGACGCTACTCTGAAACGTGTACGATCGCTCGCTCTGGACGCGAGGAAGGAAATCCCGAGCTATCTGAGACACTGGCGGAGTCGCGGATGCGTGCGACTATTCAAGGATGACATGTTCGAATATGGTGCTCTCGGCCATTCCCCAGCGGGATTGGCTATTCCACAGAGCCGTGCCGATGCATCAGGGCCGTTGAACCGAATTGGCGAGATAAATGGTCCAGAATTTGGATTTCTCGCAACATCTTGTGGTCTCCCTGCTTCCCATCCATGGAGTCGGACGCCGGGTATGATGATATGTCGTTCCATCAGTATATGACGTCTTCAGCGCCTAGACCCAGATCTAGACGTCGATGGTGGTGTTCGTGATCTCGAGCTGCTATGCCTGTGTCTCGGTGGACTCTTGCTCCTGCTATCCCGATATCTTCCTCTACTATCTGAACGATATCTTTCCCTGCTCCTGCTTCTGCTGTCGCGATATCTGTCTCTGCTGGGACTTCTGCTATCCCTATACCTGTCCCGACGGTCACTCCTACTTCTGCTCCTCCTATCGAGGCCATTGCCATTTTGATAGACTTCGTCAACCTCGCCCTCGCTTTCATTGTCATCCTCATCATCCAGCTCATCAATCTCGTCCCCGAGCGGACTAATCCTCGACTCCAAGACATCCAGGTCCTCAAGTTGGGTCCTGGAGGGCATCTTCCAAAGACTGGTAGCACAAACACGATCCTTGGTGAGCAGATCATCGACAAATTGATCCACATAGCTCAACGAATAGCCCTCTCTGGTCCTCCGCTTAACCTTGCGATAATCGCCCAAATGCGCCTCCAGCACCTCAAAAATCTCCTTGGGCTCCCAAGTAAGCCTGATGTAGAAGGCGGCGAGGGCTCGGAGGTATTTAAACTCCTCTCCCGCCTGCTCCAGATAAAATTGCACAATTTCTTTCCCAGGCGTCAATTGCAGCATCTTGAATGCGAGACATAGGAAAGGTGTTGGTTTTTGAGCTATGCCGTAGGTACCGCCGAGACAGCTAAGTTCGACGGCGCGATCGAGAAGGGTGGCGGCGTTTAGACCGAAACATTGCTCTTTCCAGTAATATGATTCCGTGATTCGATCACGAACAGCCTTTTCGAAAAGCAGAAGTGGGTTGGCGCCGCGTATTAGAACTCCACTGTAGCCGCGGTCGTCCAGCATGCGTTTTGCGTCTGCTTGGTGCGCCATGGTTGTGATTGTGAGTACTGCTTGTGGGTCTGTCTTTTTGCAGCAGAACGTCCGGGGTGAGGAAGTGGAGATGATATTGCGACAACAAGTTGTTTGAGGTGATTGAATGAGCATTGGAGATGTTCTTGCGGACATGTCGAAACTGACTCGCCAAATCCGCTCACATGACCCGGACGTTGCTGCGACGATTGACCAAATAAACAATGACCTCATTGCTGCTTACAGCCCTTCGTGCCCTTCTTCATTCCAGAATAAGGTAACTCTCTGTACACGGCTGACCGTTGCAAATTACATTCCTGTCCGCTATCACAATATCGATTACATATCTTATCATGAAAAAGCTGTTGCTAACCAGCGGTCAAGTCTCCGTCTTGTTTTCTTCCACTATTGGTACGTACTCTACCCTGTCTATTGCATAAGAAGTAATATATCCCTAATACCCATATAGTCTGCACATTCACACTCCTCCTGTTCCTCGCAGGCTATATCCTTCAACAACAAACCGTCCACGCTCTCCAAGCAACTTTGAAACCAATCCATCCCACAAACCCCAATCCGGCCCCTCAAGTCCCCCTCGCCGCAACCCTTCAGTCCTCTCCAAAGTTCGGCGGCTCGATAGGCTCAAACGGCCATGTGGCTTTCCAATCCTACCTCGCTGCTCAAGACGTCTCGGCCTCACCAGCAGACTGGAACAAGCTAGCGCATGTACAAGTAGTAAAAGATCACAGCGACGTCTGCAGCGCCGTCATGCTTCTAGCCGAACTCCATCGCTTGCGCAGTCCAGCCCGGAAGATTCTACTTTTCCCTCAGATCTGGGCTGCCGATATGGCCCCGGGAAAAGGCGCCTCTCTCGACCCATTCACCATGTCCACTCGCCGACTACTAAAACTGGCCGCGCGACGTTATCGCGTAGAACTGCACCCGATCGGTCCTCTAGTGGAAGGAGGCAATGCCGACAGCGCTTCGTCCTACAGTCTCGCCTCGATATTTGCCCTCAGCGGGCTAGAAAGAGCCATGTTAGTGCAAGGACCCGGCCTTCTCTTCGACACGGAAATGCTAGATCAACTTCTCGCCTACACGCCCCCGAGCACCATGGCCATATCGCAAAAGGACACGAGCATCGGACTCGAAGGTGGAGAAATCCTACTCTTGTCCCCGGGGAAAGACACCTACGCCGCCCTGCGCGCCTCGGAAAAAGCATCTACAGCGACCGACCTCGATCTCCTCCACCACGTCCTTCCCCCGCCTTACCTCCTGAACTCCTCCTCCTCCTCCTCCTCCAGCTCCTTGCAAATCTCCAAATCAATCAGTACACTCCACGACATCCCCCCAAGCACCGCCTTCAACGCAACGGACTTCCTGGCCACAACCTCATACATTCTCTTCTCTGATCCAAAGTTACCAAAAGGTCCGGAATACGAGGTTCCGTACATGGATAGAGTGAACGCCAGACCCAAGAATAAAGACGCTGATTGGGTGTGGACTAAACTCTATGGTCTTTTTGCCATGAAGAGGATGGAGGTCTGTGGTTTGGATTTGGAGGTTTATCGGGATTGGGAGTGGGATGAGAGGATATGAGGGGAGTGAGTGAGAGGAGAGGAGAATACAGGGCACTTGTTCCGCTCATGATGAGAGAGATGAATATTGGAGTCTCTGAATTACGAAAATGCTTGTTAGGTGTTCTGAGCGGGTTTCTGAATGGGAAATTGGTCATGGCTGCTGGATGGCTGTGTGCCTCTCCGCTGGCGGTAGACTGGTTGATTTGCTTGTTGTGAAGAAGAGATGGAATTTGTAATAGATACCCGATGGATTTTGAGCTTTGGATTGAAAGGTTTAAGAGAAAGAGACAGATTGAGAAGACTCGTTCCAGTACGCCTTAAGAAAGATTACGATAATTGACATCTCAACTCCGATCCAGTATGATTAAAGCAGCAGTCGACTGTATCATGCGATACATGATCATCCTATCTGTTATCACATCCAATATCAGGCCACATGACACCAGAAACCTCAACCTCACAGCTCTGATTCCTACGGCCCCCCTTGACCAGCATCGCCGGGAGTTCCCTGTGCCCCAGCCTGACCAGTCGATCCCGCCTCCGTAGTCGTCCCAGCTCCTCCCTCATCCTCATCCTCAGAAGAAGTGTCGTCACGATACTTCCTCTTGAAGCCCCTAGCAGCAAGCGCCCTCACCGTCGTCGCACGAGGCTGCGGATCCACAGACGTGACAACATGTTCCTCGTGAGGCAAAAAGTCCGTCGAAACACCCGAGGTATTAGTGATGATGAAGTTCCAAGAAGTATGACCCTCCGCCCACTGCTAAGCAGTACATCGCGAAGCCAGAAGCGGCTGGTGAAGAATTTGTGACAGTCTTTCACCGAGATCGTGGTCAGAGCCGTGGCGGTAATACCGCGACTGGCTGCGCTGGCGCGGACCGCATGATTACCGCCGTATCCGGAAAGGCCGCCGGGGAATCTGTACATCTTGAGACCGTAGGGGCTGGCGACGCTTTCAGGATTTCTGCCCGCGCTGCAGATGATGCCGTCGAAGATTGCTTGTTCGGAGGCGAGACCGAGTTCGGAGATTCGGTCGTTGCGGAAGAAGGGCTCCAAGTCACGGATTTTGCGGCCGTGCCAGCCCCGGTAGAGGGCGTGCATGAATTCGTGAAAGATGGTCATCGCTAGGAGGAAGTGGGTGCGCGTTCTTGCTGCTTCTTAGGTGAAGGTGGATGCTTTTGCCATTGTTTTTATGGAGATGGTTCTGCGAAGGACCTGGATGAATTCATCTTTAAGACTGACTATTAAGCCTTGAGTTGTTCTGTTGATTGATGGTGTTAGTAAGACTCTGTTGATCTGATGGACAGTAAAGTTTTTACCCTTCTACAAGTCCGCTCTTGTCAGCGTCCCTCCTCGTGGTACCGTAAACTCCCGGGCGTGCTCTAAAGGTGAATTTGACGATATCCCGCATGCGGTACAGTAACTTCCACGTATTTCTCGAGCTGGTAAAATCGGGAGGATCGTGGCTGATAGAACGGAAATGCTCAACACTGGCGATTTCTCGCGCCCCGAGGTGTCTCCTAGCGTATACCCGAGCCAATTGCTTTTCACACAGCCCATTGAATAACGTCAAGATATAAGGCTCTGAGAGGAAGCATGATGCTAATCTCAAGGCCGGGGCCATGGCCTGATAATCGCCGTCACTCAAACCGACCCAGTTCTCCTTTCTGAACACCGGATGTATAGGTGTATACGCGTACTCTGGATGATTTCCTGCTATAGCGCCCGGCCCCGTTGCCAGGAAATCACCTTTGAGTGGAGGATACTTGTTGGCAGGAACCCAATCGATGTAACCGTTTTTCTTGAGGTCCTTCAAGCGTAGCCTCCCCAACACAGAATCATGACCATGCCATGGTCGGCTCGGGCCCAATCCAGGGGTGAAAGGACGGGAGGGTGCTTTGGTTCTCGGTCTCTTCGGGTCGTTAGGATTCGGTTCCTGGTTATCATCACGTTGACGTTTTGGACGTTGTCCTGTATTTCCTGTATTTCCAGTATCTCCTGCATCTCCAGTATTCCCCGACATCTCGACCTATTCTACCCTCGTTGATCCAGAGCTCAGGACAGAAGACTAACAGAAAATCGAGATCCGCTTTGGATGTCCGATTTGTCTCGAGTCTTTGTCAAGTAATGGCTAAGTACATGCACGAATCCGGCGAACAAAGCCATCACTTACCAGTCCAAGCAGGAGCGCTTTCAGTAGTATCATGTTGAAGCTGAGATGCAATGTTCCGCTTTCTTTGTCCTCTTTGTGTCAATGAGTATGCTCGGCTCAGTTCAGCGCTCTGCGATATGTCACATATCGGTCCTAACATGGTTGATTATCAAGTCAGGATATGTATTTGAACATGGACATAGATAGAATATAAACTCTTGGAAAATGTGAGATGTATAAGGATGGAGGACTCATCGAGAGTTGGGTGTGGGTCGGCCTGAAGACTTCTCGGAGTCCGGCCGATCGTCTCGATAGGGAAGGAGCGACCCTGTTCGTCACGGCTAAAGCTAGCTTCATTGTTGTTAGCTTTATTGATCAACTTCTTGTATTGCATTCTCTCCCAATCATTTACCCATTCTTGTTAGTATCATGGGTATTGGTCGAGCGGAGTTGTGATCCGCCTTAAGAGTCACGTGTCTGCGCTTCTGGAGCCTTTCCCGGCATCAGGCATGTCGACAGGTTCACAGCATCCAATGCCCAATACATTCAGTTCATGGTACACTGGACAGCGATTTAAAGGTACCCAACCGGTGCACAAACAGTGCGCATGCATTCCTCATCTCTATCGTGATCTATATCGTTACTATCATCATCATATCCAATGCTATGCATTTAACCTCAATGCTCCAAATGTGGGTGTTGATAAAACACCGGGTATCATCCAATCAGTCCTTGTCGCTCATTTCTGAACGGTGCGATTTCCACGTTCCTGTACCCCAAGAGTATCGATCCAAGACTCTACTGTTTGTTGATTCAGCCAGTGATTCGTTGTCTTCGTCACTGCCGTACCCTCGGTGTCGTGAAGAGGGTCCGGCGAAGGGCTGTCTTTCCGCTTCAGTACTGTCGTTTGTGCTGCCAATTACGGTGCCTTTGGCTTGTTGGTCCATCTGGGAAATGTTAACGAGTGGCTCAATCGTTTGACAGTTCAATGTTCGAACGGCATTGTAATGTTTTCTGACCTCATCAAGTTTGTAGTTCCTCATTAGTAGACTTAGCGGGATGAGTGGGAGAGCCACAAGAACAGCCACGCTGAGAATCCTTGTCATCGTTTCTTGGTATGCACGATTTATGGCAATCCGCTCGGGCGAGCCCATCGGGAATTGAGTCGAAGCGTACTTGACGTTGCCAAAGATCTTGTGTGCCAGATGTTGAGACTCCTCAGGCAAGTACAGCGCAAGTTTGTCTGGAACACTATTCGACCAGATCCCTCCAGATATTGCTGACCCAACAGCACCGCCAATCTCCAAAATGGTCAGGAAAGCTGCCGTGGCTGCTCCAACCTCCGAGTGGCTAGCGGATGCTTGCACTCCGAGCTGTGCAGGAACGTGACTTAGGCCTCCACCCATACCAACCAGGATTTGACATATTATGAGCATAACAGGCGAGACACCCTCGGTACGATACTTGAGCATCATAATGATACCTACCAGGTAGATCAAGGATCCAGCTGTGACATAGTACTTGTAGTGCTTTGTGTACTTGATGGCAAAAGAGATGATGATTGAGGTGACGGTAGCGGCAAATGTGAACGTCTGCGTAATGTGACCGGCCTTGGTCACGGTTTGGTCTTGCACCACTAGCAAGTATGAGTAGAAGTAGGGCTGAACAGACAGATAATAGGCCACTGAACGTTTGTTAGTATGTCTTCTTGAGGTGAGCTGTGCGGATATACTTACTGAAGTAGAAAAAGGCGTAAGCCATGCCAGCCAGGACCGTTCGGTTGCGGAAGAGGGTTGGAGGGAAGAAAGCTCGCGGGGCAAGGCGAGGACTTCTTTCCCACAGAGGAAAAGCAATAAGACAGACGCCACCAGCAATCAGCATGGCGAGGACGCTACCATTTGCCCATCCACCCTTAGTATTTGCGGCGAGACTTAAAGGGATCAAGATAAGCACGACACCGGCCAATAGTAGCAAAAGGCCGAAAAAGTCCATCTCAAGTGCTAGACTCTTGATGACTTCCCATTTCCCTTTTCCTCTGAATGGTGAGGGCGGCAGAAGCCCAAGTTTCGCAGCCTTTCTTTGGTTGAGAAGCAGAGAGATGAAAAGAGGCATAAATGCGACCGGAAGGATCATTGACCAGATACCGTAGCCCCACCGCCAGCCCAGTTTCTCGAGAATGCCATCGGCTATAGGAGGACCAATCCAGACATTTAGTAGGTAAGGAATATCCGGTATTGTCGACACGATCGCCCGATTGAGGAGATCGCTGGTGTCGGCGATAAAAATCTGCTGTAATATCTGAAGACCAGTCTGTCCGGACGCATAGAATATTTGTGCAGCTGCGTAGGTTTGAACACTATTTGCGCCGGCTTGCTGTATGTATCCCAAAGTATACAAAAAGACACTCAAGGTGAAGGCCTCGAGTCTGCCCCAGACGTCTGCAATTTTAGCCATTGGAGGCTTAACGACGGCTACCATTCGTCAGCATTTACAATGAAATAATAAAGCGGAGCGGCTTACATAAAACCACGCCTTGTACTACCATGACAGTTGAAATCAAGGCATGTGCATCAAAAGCGCTTGTGGCAAAGACACTTAGATTCGTGGTTACTTGACCTTCGAGGGATGTCGAGTACGCCATCATATATAAGCTGCACATACTGTCAGCGCCAACGTCGCGTTTTCTGTGCTCATCCTTCATACCCTGCGTATGCGAAGAGGAGTGACCATTTCGACCATAATTTTGCGGTGACCTCTAATTTCTTGACACCAGCTTGAGCGGAAACGTGGCTTTCGATGTCAGACTCGACTTCGGAGTCGGGGTCTTCAAAGGACATCCTTCGTTGGTACTGCCTTTTACGCCTTGGGAGGGTAGACCCCGTGCTGGAGAGCCGCCGGAGGCCTGTCATTTTATCAGATGTTGCTAATAATGCTGAACGCTATCGAATCATAGGTGGAGCAGTGTCTCGCAAGACCGCCATGCGCGAGGAAGTGAGAGCTTATAAGTGCGTACAAAATATGTTGTTATGTTGCTGGGAGCGGAACAGGTGTTGGCCGACGTGAAGTACAATGATTCAGGGTCGTCGCAACTCGCCGCTCGGGGTCGCCCGTGCTCAAGGTTGCGGGTGGATTTGAGCCAAAATGTCATGTAAGCGCGTTATGATGAGGTTGAAGGAGTATCCCTGCAAGTACTAGACAGCATGTGGTATATATGTCTCGACGTGGCTATCCTTTGAATTCCAAGACGAAATTGTGCAAGTTGAGGTAGACGGGGCCCCTGATGGTAATAAGGAATCAGGAGTAGACTCGGCAAACAGTAGCTCGTAGATGAAGCGCGTCACCTGGATATCGGCTCCAATCAGATCTTCTGATTTAGCCCAAAATGGTTTATCTGATCCCACATGACGAGCTCAAGTTTTGCTAAACGACTTCGCTTAGGGAGCAATATCGAGTGCACAGGTAAAGTTTGTGCTGGTCCGAGGTGCCCTTTAGCAGCGGGCGGGGTGTTATCGCTCTGAAGTTCCCACTTTGGCAAGCCGAAAATTGGCCACCGGCGTCTAGGCCCGACTTTTCCAGCTTCTGGGCAGCGCGACTCCACCTTTCTTGACGCGACGGCAACAAGACCGGCTAATTATCGTCTCTCCGTCGCAAGCCATATCATCTCCTAATAAATGAACGAACTATGAAAGGGATGACGGCGGTTGACACCAATCTATCAACGAAGGGTCGTTCACATATAATCTCCTTGGCCAGTATCCGGCCACAGCATGTCACAAAGTACATATTGAATACTGGCTGGTCAAAACAAACAGTCGCGTGACTCGCTTGAGATTGTCAAAGATGCATATGCAGCACAAAGCGCCATACTACTGCGCTACTGCACACTGCTGCCTGAAACTAAGACGCCGAGAGAATACCGGTATATTCGGACTCTTGCATTTCAAAGGGCTTGGCCAAGGGAACAGAGAAATGACGACTTACAGGCACAACATCGCCGAGTCTCTTGCAGTGTTTGACTCAGAAATCTAGGGACTAGGTATTCGACAAACAATGCACACCGCTGTCGCCAAGATGTCATGTACAATTACTTGGACATCAGCATCACATGCAGGTACGAGTCAAGATATAAATACTGAATCAGTACATGTCAAAAAGTACCTTGACCATGGTGGGAAGCCGGTCTCTTCAATCGTGCGCAGCCGCACAAGCAAGTTTGGCACTCTCAACAGTGCGCCATTGCAAGGCTGTGTAAACCCGACAAAGAGCTGTCGTGCGACACCTTCGTCTCGGCATATCTACACAAGACTGCTGTCGCGTTTCAGACTTGACTCAAATGGCCAAGATTGACACGACTGAAAAATTAGACGAAGCCATACTCGTAAATACTGTCCCATGAACGATGACTGTGGATATTACGAGGTGATGTACAAGCGTATCAAACTATTAATAAAGCAGTTCACCCGAACTTTTAGGAAGACTTGGCTGAATGCGCAATCGCAGCATTGGGCAGATGGTAGCATTACGCTTGCCAGGCGGCTTTGGAAGATTGCCAGAGCTTGGATCGTGACACCACGGGTGCTTGCCTGACGGAGACAAGGTTCTCGCGTCAAGGCTATGGTAGCTATGACTATGACTGTGTTATTGCAAGGGTTTTTGCCATGGCAGATATTGTTTTACCGAGTCGATCCTCCATGGTATCCCCGTGGCTATTATTCCATGCGAACCACTTTCCCTTCACGTTGACCTCACGTCCGTTCTGTACCTCTTCAGACCATTGCACGGGATTCGGTGTACAAGGCTGACTTCAGTACAACAACGGGTTTGTGATCTTTTTGACCTAGAAACTCCTTAACAGGGATGGTTACAAAATCCAGAATACATCGTCGACCGCAAAGCCGCCTCCTCAAATGATTGGGACTACAGGCAGACGCCGGATCCAACACCACCTCGACATCCGTAAACTCGAGTACTCCAGCTGGCTTCGGCCATATACACACATAATCATCCGCACATAGCAAGACCCATCTCAAACAGACCCAGCAATTCACAACCCTCATTCCACCAATCCAGCCAGCTCAAGTGAACACAAAAAGTCCCCTCGCCCAAGATCCGATCTCCAAACACCTTCCCGCATCGCAGGGTGTAACAAGCACAATCAACAAACCATCTCACAGAAAACACTGTACCCTCAACCCCAAGCCTTCATATTGATCAAAAGGAGCGGGCCCGGTACCGACAACGTGTATTTGATGAAAAAGGACGTTATGTCCTCGTATTGCAGTGCACAAGGACAAGGGACAACACATACAGCATAGTGCTAGTGTAGCGTCTCCGCAATGCGCATAGACCAAGCAGATGTAGGGGCATGTATATCAGCACGCTCGCTGGTAGCTTCTCTCTTATTCTCACTCTCACTTCTTCGCTTTTTTGCTTGTTGCTTGTTTGGCTTTTTGATTGTTTGTTCTTCATGCCTGCTCTCTTTGTACATTCTTAATTTTTGCTCTTCTTACTCACTCTCCTTACTCTCTTTACTCTTTTTACTCTTCTTGCTCTTCTTACCTGCTCTTCTTACTCTCTTCACTTACTCGCCTTACTCTCCTCACTCGCTTTCCCTACTCGCTCTCCTTGCTTTTCTCATTTCCTCTCTTTGCTTGCTTTCCTTGCTTTCCTCACTTCCTTGCTCTTCTTGCTCTCTTTGGTTCTTATTTTTCTTGCTCTTTTTACTTCCTCTCTTCACTCTCCTTACTTGCTTTCCTTACTTACTTTCCTCACTCCCTCCTTAACCTCTGCCATCCTGTGCGATTAGGCTTTATCATCACACTGGATAATCAGCTCAGCCTAGACAAGTCACTCCTGTCTGTCTGTCTATCTGTCTGTCTGTCTGTCCGCCAATGTCGTGTCCTCATTCAGTCCGTCAATCTCCTCATTCTCTCCATTTTTGTCTCTCCATTTCCATCTCTCCATTTCCATCTCTCTATTTCCGTCTCTCCATTTCCGTCTTCCCTCTCTTCTCAAGAACCCAAAGTATTCACTAAGCATCCCCAAATATCATCAATCACCAAGCATCACCAACTATCAATTAATCACCAAGCATCACCAAGCAAGTAAGTACCACTGAGTATCACCAAGCATCACCAAGTGCTTACCAAGCAAGTATCACCAAGTATCACCAAGTATCAACCACCAGAAGACGACAAAGGAATAAAATACTCCAGTGAACATATAATAATAAGATTTCTTTTTGATAGCGGGTAGTGATTATCCTGGATATACATACCTGCATCTGAAAAATCGCGGTCTTCGGCTTCTGCTCTGCTACTGTACCGTTGACCCATCCACTCTCGTTCTTGCATTCCTTCTCTTCTTAGCTAATATAGCAAGGTGCGATTTCGCAAATCATCTCACATTACAAGCTCAAGATCCAAGCTCAGGTGGGCGGGGCATTTCTTTATTTTCAAGTTTTTCATAAAGACGACTTCTTCTGAGCTAATTTAACTTGTCAATTCCTTTTCCCCAGCCCTTGTCCCTTCCTTCCCTCTCCCATCCCTTTATCCCTTTCCCTTCCCTTTATTCCTTCCCTTTCCCTTCCTTTCCCTCCCTGTTAGACAAGGAGTCTTGACTGCCCTTCACTTCCCTTCCCTCCCTCCCTGTGTTCCCGCCCAATCCATTTGGTATCTCTAAACCGCTTTAGTGAAAAAAAAAAACAAAAAAAAAAGTACGAAAAGAACCGAAATAAAAAAAAACAGCGCTTTGAATATCCGCAAACGGAGAAGCAAACATGCATGCAATCTGCAAAGGCGGCAGAAGATGACAAGAGCGATGCAATAGCCATGCTGGAACGCGGCAAAGTTTCAAAGCCAAAAGAAGTAAAAAGGCAAAAATAAAAGGGACCGCAAGAGGCGGTGAAGAATGGTCATGCTGGAGAAGGAAAAAAAAGGGCGGTCAAGGACCAAAAGTAAGTCGCGGCGCGGACCGCAACGCGATGCGAGGCGGCAAAGGGGACAAGACAAAAGGCAATGCGATGCGATGCGTGGCGCGGAACAGAAATCCAAACTGAAAGCCAAACGTTGAGGCTTTTGTCCTGGCTCGAAGCCGGGATTCCAGTAGTGTCGAATGTTGAAAAATGATCAAGAGTGTTTCTCAAAGGTCGAGGGTTCATTGGTGCGTTGAGTGTATATCCGGTGTATCCAGGGAATCTCAGTGTAGCCAAAGACTGAGTGAGAGTGTGTTGAATGTGTTGAGGCGTTCGTGGCTTGAATACAGGCTGGTCCAGTCGACTTGGGTGCCGAATTGTTAATGCAAAGACGGGGAGTCTGTATCATGATGATGGTCCTCGCCTCACTAACAACTATAAGTCTCCACCTCCATCATCAACCCTCTTTAGCGCGGGCACGCGAATACCTTCCTTGACCCACTTCCAGCTTTCAATCTCTTTCAAACTCTTCCTCCCCATTCGAACCTTTTTAAGCAAGGCCTCGACGACCTCACCTGCACCTCTCCACTCGGCATTCCCATCTTTGCTCGCATCCCACTCACCATCTTCGTCTCCAAAGCGGCCCCAGATCCAATCACATCTTGCGACTCTGTGTGAGACTCTGCTCCTCTCGATCTTGCCAGGCGGACAATCGAAAGGCAGTCTGCCCTCCATGAGAGCATAGAGTAAGACTCCAAGAGCCCAAGCGTCGGTGGAGCGACCGTCGTAAGGCTGGCCGAGCAGGATCTCTGGAGCGGCGTAGTCCTCCGACCCGCAACGGGTGGTCAAAACAGGGGAGGCGGGCGGTGGAGGTATACGTCGAGAGAGACCGAGGTCAGTAATGCAGACCAGGGGATGAGGATGGGGTCGGGGGTCGTGGAGTGATTGCAGAAACTCTGGCCGGGGATACACCAAGACGTCTATAGCAGACATGTCAGTCGAGCTGTGCCAAGGATGACGAGGCAAGGGGTGGCACAGGTAGGTGATAGGGAAACAGATGGAAAAGAAAAGGGTAAAGCTGTCGGAAAGAGAAAGGGAAACAGATGGAAAAGGAAAGATGTTGCAGCTGGAAAGAACAAGGGCAACATACTCTCGAGTTTGAGATCCCTATGCACAACATCCATGTCGTGCAGATATCTCACAGCAGCAAGCATTTCGGCAAAAATCCTCTGGACGAGTCGGCTCGTCAATAGCTCCCTCCGCTGACTTGCCATGTCGAACAAATCGCCTCCAGGGCAGTACGACAAGACCAACAGCGCTCTCTCATCTGTATACTCCAAGGCTTGCAGCTGGACTATACTCGGATGGCTGACAGACTTCAGAATATCAACTTCGCGTTTGAGAGAGACCTCGATGCGCTCTTCATCAGCGCCACCTGCAGGACCATGCTCGACAATCTTGACTGCTACCAGTTTCCGAGGGTCGAGATTGCATTCGACATAGGGTTGCATAGGAGGTAAACGTTCCGAAGTTGCGAGAATGACTTTGGAAAAGGTACCCTGGCCGAGAGGACGGACAGCACGCCATCTGCGCTTCTTGGAAGGGTTGTGGGCATCTCGGACGTGGAAATATTCGACGTTGGCGTCTTCTTTCTCCTGTTCTTGGAAAATGGACCTGGATTCTTCCTCGTCCAATTCGCTGCCTGATGTGACTGACTTGTTACTCGGTGGGGGAGACGGGAGTGCTTTGGTTGCATGTGCGAGACGCGATGGGGTGGGCTTCACGAGGCCTCGGTGAGCAGCCAGGTAATGCTCTCTGTGCATGGCGTGTTCGCGTGAAGTCGAAGTGGACGAGGCATTGGAACCTAGAGCAAGAGTGACATTTCTCGGGCGTGCATTGTGTAGGTGTTCGGGAACAAACTCCGAGATACTTCTGTTGCGTATGTGGGACTGCTGGTTCTGCTCATAAGCTTCTGCATTTGTCTGTGCCGAGCCAAGAGCAGCAGACATGAGACTTCCATAACCCTTTTGTTTCTTTGGTGGTGAGCCTGGCGATGTCGGCACATTGAATCTCGGTGGCCGGTGATGTGACGATTCCCCATTGTCAGAAGAGCGGGAAGATGAGGGTCTCTCTCCATTGTTTCTGCCATCTGCACTCCGTACTCTTTTCCAGGGACCCGGCGAGAGCTCTCCGGCAGTGATGGGCGATGGTAGAGGAGTGATATCAATCATGGCGGATAGCATAGGCGAGCCGAGGGCGCCATTCGGAGAGAGAGCACTGTTAAGACTGGCGGCCGATATGGCCCTTCGCAGATCAGTCGAAGCGGCGAGGCTGTGAGCGGTGACGATTGTCGAGGCTGAATCTGAATTCGAAGAAGGTGATAGAGAGTCGGACGGAGGGCGTTGGTGCTCGCTCGTCGTCGTCGTCGTCGTCGTCGTCGTCGTCGTGGCTGGCACTGCTGGAGAAGAAGACGAATGCGGTATATCTGTGCGGATGTGTAGGCCCGTGACGCTGGCGTTGCGCGAGTGTGATGCGGTGCTGCCTTGTCGAGAATGTGTACGCGAGTTTGGATACGAGTATCGGATCTGTAGCGGCGGGTGTTCCGGCTGACAAAGAGGGTCGAGAGGGTCCCCTCGTTCCAGGCTGCTGGCAGAATTCGCAGTAAAGCTATCCGTCTCCGTGGTCATGTCTTGCTGTGCACCGGTGCATTCGTTATCTCGCAGGTGCAGGTGCAGCTGTTCCATTGCGCTGCTGCCTCTTGCACTCGGGCTACCCGTACTACCGCAGATGTTATCGTCACTGATACCCCCTCGTCTGAATTGCGGTCGTGTCGGCCATTGTGATGATGTTGATACCTCCTTCCGGCTGTCCTCCTCTTCTCGGTATGCTCCCGCAGCAGCGTCTGCTGACATACCGACGCAGGAAGATGACCAAAATAATCGTAATCGTCGCAGGGGCCAAGTGAAACACCAATGCGTTCCGCGTGGGATGGAAAGCGCGGAGAATGGACAGGAAGCGCTGAACACTGAACATGACCCACGACTACCCCACCCAATGAGAACCCGTTACCCCCAATTAAGCTTCTTGGCCGTCGATCAGCGCTTACGTACCGTACCTACCTTACCACGCTTACGTACCGAGCCACCACGACTCCACGCTCTCGGCTTTGACACCAGGGCACCCCCGGTGATTTGAGTCGATCTTCATTCGAACAATCTGCAATTAGAAGCCTTTTATCAAAACTACAAGAAAAGAAGGAAAGTGCAAGAGAACCAATCTCCGTCCATCAGAGGACAAGCCTCTGGGGTGTCACGTCCACTCCATATCCGGAAGAGTAGCCGTCATTGTACCAATAGAACTCCAGAAATACCCAGTTCTGTGTCCGAGAAACTCCTCGCTGATCCAGAAATGCGATGCAATGTGCCTCCATCCAAGTCCCTGCAAGCCAGAAAACACAACCCGACCCCAGAAAACGCTTAGCCTCAAGCCCCATCTTAACAAGGCGTGATCCTCCGCGTATCCACACCTCGTATTTCCATTTGTTCAGCGCCGTCCGCCCACCGGGCTTCTAGCATCAGGACTGCCAGCGTAACCGCTCCAAAGACCACTAGACATACCGTTACTGCTAATACCAGCAGAGGAAGGGGGCGTGTGATCAACCCCAGCACTGAAGCCGCTTGCTCCTCTTCTCTTCCACAGTCCGGAGCCTTGAATAGTACCATGAGTGCCCGAGATCGTACTCTCGTTGACCTTCTGTTCCAGAGCCGCGAGTCTGCTTCCGAAAGAGACGACGCGATCGCCCAGCCTGACCTTATCCTCCAGCGCGTCAAGCCGGTTGAGTGAAGTGGTTCGGGCGCCAAGTTCATTCTCTAGGACAAGGAGACGGGCGCTCAACGTGCTCTTGCCTTTGCTGTCACCCACGAGGTCAACAACGCGATTGAAATTCTTATCGAGCTGTTGGCAGATCGGCATCAGGGAAGAAACGTCGTCCGAGAGGTGGTCGTACTTGGTCACTTGAAACTCAATGGCGTCGACCTTGTTACACATGGCGCTTGACTGGTCTTCTAGGAAGGCGAGCTCCTCGATGACCGTCTGCATAGTCGCCTCATTCTTTCCCATGATCTCGTTCATGACCTTGTTGACCTTGGCCATATTGTATCCCAGATCATCCATCTGCTTGGCGAAGAGTGCGTCCTTTTCAAGAAGCTTTGTCTCCACGTCATGCAGCCTTCCGGCACAGCACTGGAAGCTCTCCTCAACGCGGTCCAGTTTTTGGGTCATATCGAACAAGGTCTTCTTGAGCTCGCTCGTTTCATCACTCTTTCTGGCGTCAAGCTGAGACCTAGTCTCGAGAAGCGAGAGTATCTTATCAAGCTTCCCTTCGACGGCCTCGGCGCGGAAGCGTTCGCGAAGACTGCGGTCACTGTCGTTTGCGTGGCCATTTCCAGCGCCGATAGTGCTGTTGCTGTCCCTACGTGACTTTGAGTGATTGTCATCCGACTTGGCGTCTTCGTCCTGAGAGTCGGCGACACTGTGGTCGTCGCCAGAGAAAGGATTGCCTCCGTAATCACGACCTTGGTAATGTAGTGGAGAAGGGACTGCAGAAAGACTGCCGTATGGTTCCAACGAACCAAATCTGGGTCTGAAATCTGGCTTCATCTCTAGAATCTTGCCCATCTTGCCAAAAGTGCTTGCCTCTTCGTGTCCGTCAATCATGGCAATGAAACCCACGCTGCTGGAGCTGGCTGAGCTGGTCTGACGGTGGCGGGTGACCATCGCACTGCTTGCTTCATCTTTCACCCCCTCGGAGGCGCAGCTGGTCTGAGGTGACGAGTGAATCTCGTAGTGATGGGAGGTGTGACGGGGTTCGAAGGTAACACTCTTATTGGAGTGGCGACTTCTGGTGGGAGATGGAGTGAAGCCTATCAGAGGAGATGAGTGGCGTTGCTGCTGAACAAAGATTTTGCAAGTTAGCTTTTGCTCAGTCGCTGTGGAAATGACTGGCATGGGAAATATTAAGAATATTCGCAAAAGGTGTTGCGCATGCATCGGCATACGCGACGCTTGAGGTGAGAATGAAGTGAAACCAAGAAAGAACGC
Organism: Delphinella strobiligena; assembly: GCA_009982845.1. Taxonomy (NCBI): domain Eukaryota; kingdom Fungi; phylum Ascomycota; class Dothideomycetes; order Dothideales; family Dothioraceae; genus Delphinella; species Delphinella strobiligena. The sequence continues at coordinate 1,354,633 of JAADKB010000012.1, forward strand.
ACCTTGATGCTGACGGCCTCACAGACCCCGGTGGCATTGCCCTCCCAATCCTCCTGATAGATACTTGGACTGTATACATGTCTGACTTGAAAGCTAGGTGCGCTGTTGGGGCTGTAGGTAGATGGTCGTAAGTGTCCATTGTCAAGCATGCCAAGGTAAACATACTTGTCACGCTCCGCCTCTTTGATTTTATCCTCGTCAGTAGTGACGGCACCATTTTCGTGGAGAGCCGCACTCATTGAGTCGACAGAGCTGGACTTCTCAATCACACGAGCTTCGTCTTCTCTAAAGCCATATCCGCCGTTCTTGCTTGGGCTGAGGCGTCCATCAGGGTAGAGAACTGCCTGGGGACATTTCGATGGAGTTTCATCAGCGGAAACAGGGGTGTTGTTACGGCGATGATGAGGCGTCTTGGGCTCAGTGGAAGGCTCGGTGGCACCGATGGAAGAGCGCTCACGCTTCAGCTCAGGAGGTGTATCTTTAGGGAGAGGCGTGGGCGGCACTCTCTTATCGTCATAGTGCAGACTCTGACTTCTGGCAAGGGCGGCAGCCTTTGTTTCACCACCAGGACTGACATTCTCCTGGGGCTGAGAGACGACACGACGGCCGGTGTTACTTCCCGATCTGTCGGCTTGCTCGGTACTGCTTATGGGTGTACTGTAGGTTGCTACGCCTCTGTGGGAGACCATGGCAGCCGGATCAAGTGGGCGAGCGCTGGAAGGATTAGTGCAATCGACGAAGTTGCGCAAGGCTTGATCCTTCTTCGATGCTGATCCGCTGTAGTCAGATGATATCTTTGAGGATGAGATGGACGTGCCGAAGAAGGCAGCAGCTTTTGGCGCAATGTTTTCCGTTGGCGTGGGTGGCTGCGCAAAGTCTCTAGATGTGGACTTCGTTCTGGTGAAGTTGAAACGATCAAGGAGCTTCCTCTTGGGACTCTTGGAACGTTCTTGGGAAGGTGTGGTACCGCCATCTTTACCCTTGCTGTCGAAGCTTCCATCGTCAGGCTTCGGGGAGTAAATGTAGACTGGAGTGCGATCACCCTTTTTGCCCGACGCGTCCCAAGCCATGTGTTCGCTTCTGTCCTCAACAATACCACGGACAGTAGGAGTCGCATGTTCATGACCTTCAGGGATAAGCTTCAATTGCTCCACGTCCTGTGGCGATTGGATGCGTGACCGTGCCGAGCCTCCACTGAGAAATTGGGAAATTGTAGTTATTTGGGAGGAACGTGGATCAGCCGAGAGCGATCTGTTGAATGTGGATATTGGGATCCCAGAAACTGGCGTATCCTGATCATGGCGGAAAGCAGGATGATCTTTGTTTGAGGGAGTTACATTGCGTCGTCTCTCCTGTTGATAGAAAGCGTTGCTGTTCATCCTGTGCTTATCCAGTTGGTCTGCATTCGGCTTTCCCCTCGGGCTGTGAGGACTTGGGCCTGAGCGAATTGGAGGCATGATGCCAGGTGATGAAGGAGTGTTCAAAGTCGCCGCTCTATTGATTGACAGGAAGCCAGTGCATTGAGAAGGAGTGTGTGAAGGAGCGTAATCGCTCATTTCAGAGCTTGAAAAAGAGTGTGTGCAACGAAAAGTCAATTCTCAATGCGGTACAAGAAACAATGAATGAGAGAAATAGATGGTCGACTATTGATCGAGCAAGTACGTGGAACCGTGCAGAGTACTTGTCAGTCATCAATGGAAGAGACGAGTCGCAGTGCAGCCTTGGCACATCAATCGAGTGGGCAAACGCTACCCAATTGCGCTGCCGCTCGTTCAGTTCCGATGTATGTCTGCTCGAGGTCGTCGGCTGTGAGGGAAAGTCATCACTCGACAAGAGGAAGGTACGGATGGGTCAGCCGCACAGTTTCGTTCATCGAAAGCTTTTCAGGGGTTCAATTCTACCAGCACTTTTGTCCATCCATCCACAACATGTACTCTCTTCTCGTCGACTGTGTCACCATGTAATTGAGGGAAAGGCCCGAATCAACAAAGGAAACAAGACCATGCTAGAGAATGGTTTTATTGCATTGAACTGCTTCCCATTCTTCAATACTGTATGATAACTGCCGAATCTTCCGAAAGCGATGGGGTGAAGAGGCGCACTCTAGAAACACACCTGCTCATCTTCCGAGGTATACAAAAACAAAGACCCCAAGGAATTGCGCCTCGTGCGCCGGACACCCAAAAGGGCACAATACAATGCCATGATGATGGCGCGCGCGAACCAAAAGATGCGCCGCCGGATAATGATATGGGGGGGATATCTGCGGGGTTTGCGTTGTTGTCGTAAATTGACCGTAATTGTGACTGTTGACTGTGACACTTTCACAGAATTACGCAGTGCTTCTTCTTCTTCTGCTTCGTCGCTGGTGGTTCGAGAGCAGCCACGATTGCCTGAAAGTCACGTGTCAGCGCTTGAGTCGTCTCACGGAATACACATGATCCATAGAGCATACGGTATCAAAGACTTCCTTCAGACCCTGCTGCGAGAGAGCAGAGCATTCCACATATTGAACAGCACCAAGATCCTTAGCAGCTCTTTCACCATCCGATGTCCTCAAGAACCTCATGCCCTTCTGTCTAAGCTTGTCTGCTATCTCACCTCCATCTCTTTCACCCTTTCCGGCATCCTTTCCATCCTTGTCATCTTGGTTTCGAATATCAATCTGAGTGCCGACGAGAAGGCATGGCACACCGGGGCAGTGATGACGGACTTCGGGGAACCACTTCTCGCGTGTGTTCTCGAATGATGGCGGGGCGGCGACGGAGAAACAGATGAGGAAGACGTCGGTCTGTGGATATGAAAGTGGTCGGAGACGGTCGTAATCTTCCTGACCGGCAGTATCGAAGAGTCCGAGAGTGTACGGCTCATCTCCAATCCTGTATCTCCGTGTGAGCCGGCTATCCAAACAAGTCTCACACATGGCATGGCGTCTTCTCACATTACAGTCACGGCATAGTTGTCAAAGACGGTCGGAACATATTCTGAGGGGAACTTGTTGGTGGTGTAGGAAATGAGCAGGCACGTCTTTCCGACGGCACCGTCACCCACGACGACGCATCTGATCGAGTCAGCTTCGGGGTCAATGATGGAATGTTCGCGAGTCTTGAAGAGGCCATAGGCCATGACGCGCCGAGAGCGGCGTACTTGATTGTTGCGACAACCATATCGGCGGTGCGGTGGATTAATTCGTGGTAGGTTTGCGTAAAGGAAGAATGGCGATCTACGAGTACGTGTCGAGACTTTCAACAATAAAATCCGGGGTATGGAGATGAATGGAGGTGCCGCGCGACAAGGAGAGTGCTGGTTGGGTGTGCGTCGTTCGAGGTGTACCTTGTGTTGATTCGACTGATGATTCGACTGGTGATAGCAACATGGTCAGCACTCTCGGTCCAATTGGGGCAGGGAGAGTCATGGCTAGCACAAGATTGCGCAGGTGCCGGTCTTTGAGGTCTCCGTCTCCGTACCTGATCAATGATCAATGATCCAACGTGAGATATAGACGACTATCTGTCAGTTAAACCGCCCAGGCGCCTTGCAATCTTGGTCCTCCCTGTCCTCGCCTAGAGCTAAAGGTACAGGTAAACACGCGACCTTGTGAATTGAGACTTCGCGAATGGCAACAATAGTACCAGAGGACAGGAGAGAGGGCCTTGAGAGCTGCGCTATGCCAATGCGGGATTCTTTTTTGGAACAATGCGGCCCGTACGCTAGGAGATGTAGTCAATGTCGTCCGATGCACGTCTTTGCTTTGCGACCGGCCTTATACAATCCGACGCGGGAGATCAATCGAACATGCTAAAGGCATACCGCAGCCATACTTACAGCCGCCAAGCTGACCGTGGTCACGCTGCTGATTGGCTGAAACTTCGCTGCCTTTCAGACAGCTCGCCCAAACTGTACGGGCCGGCTTGGGCAACAAGCTTGTTGGACGCCGGCCACGCGCGCTTTTACCAAAGTGGTGCAACCCGTGGGGGAAATTGGCTGCCTCCTTGGTCACAAATACACCCGCCAATACCCTTATTACTATTCCCATCTGCCAGCTGACTCGAAAAGAGTGCCTATTGGCATGTATAAGGTCGTAGTCCAACGGCTCCGTCACGCCTTGTCAGATGTTTGCTTTCCGAGCCTCGTCAGAGTTTCATCTTCCCCTATCATCACTTTGTTGACGACAACGGTCATAGATCGGCGGCATGTCTTGGACTCGAAAGATTTCTTGTAGCCGGAAAATGAGCGCCGAAACGACTGTCTTGCATACACATCTGCCACATGATTGATTGGTACTTTCTTCGAGACTTGAGAACGTTTTAAAGTTTTGATTAGCAAACAATCAATTTCATCCTGCGATGAACAGGGCCGAAGAGCGCCCATACGCTCCCTCACCATCTTTTACCGGCAGTTTGATGAGGTGGAAAACCCAGTTTAACCGGAAACTCTTCCGGAGAAGATCGTGCATGCCCTAGACTCAATTGACGAGATTTCGATCGGGATCTTCATTGCTCTGCCGCATGAAATAGTACTGCTATCGCTGGTCTATGCGCTTCATGCGCAACCGAGGATCTTATGTGACTGCATCCTCTGTAAAGCGTTGATGGGATCCTTCTATACGTTGCTGCGAGCCACAATAGCATCTCTGACAGCCGTAGAACACATTCTTGCTGAATACTACGGATATCCTGTCACGGAGCTCACAACAGCAATATAGGCTTCACTTCCTCATCGTGAGGTATCTGCATCTTGATGCCAGCGGTGTTGGCTTCCATCGCTTCTCTCCACACCAAGACACCATATTCAAAAAGTCCAGTGACAAGTGCAATCCCCCTCCCTATATCTTTGACTGCAGTTGTGGAGGTAGAGAACGCATCATCCATATAGAGCGTTCTCAGTCCAGCATCCTCGGACCATTCAACGACATAACTTGGCGAAGTAAGCTTGCAAGCTTCGACCGCTTCTGGGCCAGTACCAGATCTGCAAAGAGCTCTAGTACGAGTGAACTTGGTCATGCTAGCAGGATGGCCATGACCAGCAATCAGAAGCGTTCCGTCTCCATCGACGCTGAGGTTGTCGGGAAGGAAGGGTAATTTAATCATTTTCCTGAATTTAACAGCGCGTGGAGTGGCTGGATCAATGGAATAAAGATTTACCACTCCATTGCTGGACGAGGCTACTGCCAATAGGGTGCGATTCAGCAGTTTCACTCCATTTGCAAACGGAATCCTGGCGACAATCTTTGTGCTGAGAGTAGGAAGGTGAATATGAACTACATTGCCGCCCGGGATCGCGAGATAGGTTTCCACCAAGGCAAGCCAGCGATGGTAACGTGTAAGGAAAAAGTGGTCATTGGTGAGGTAGATATTGTCCTCGTCAATGACAGCGACGGAGTTCGGGCTGTGAATCTGTGGATGGATGATAGTACGTAGATGAGTCACATAATGCTCGTGCAGGAAGAGTCTGAATAATTCCAAACGAGACCCAGCTACCGCATGGTTTACGACATAAAGGGTGCGACTCGGGTGATGGTACTCGATGCCCAGTGGGTGAAAATCTGTTCTAGCTGAGGGAAAGTCGATAAGGTTGAGTGCTATGAGATCAGCGGTCGGCGAGACATAATTGTAAAGATAAAGCTGGCCCTGAGTGTGACTTCCGTTGGCGAATATACCCTATGTCAAGCATGAGTATCTCATGTCTATGGTCTGCGCTAGAACAGATCCCAGCTTGTAACCTAGTACGAGGTGGTGTTCAAGAACTACACGCCAAATCTTGGTAAAGTACTGAAACTTACCATTACAGTATTCCAATGGTCTCTCCCAGCATCGCAGCTGAGCAACGCCCATCCGTCGGAACCATCGAGTAATACCACATCTTCACAGTTTCGAAGTTTGTCTGCAAACTTGACCTCATGGGATGGGAAGTTTGAAAAGCGTTGTAGCTTCGGTGGAGCGTTCCGCTCAAGGCTCCATAATGCTTGAGCCCGCCTATAGAGGTGAGTGAAGACAAGTGCTGCGAGGAGCAGACCCTGGCCTTGTTTAGCTCCTATGCATCTCATGAATTATGAAGAGTCCTTCAACTAACGATGTTCTTCGTCAAATTCATGGTATAAGGTACAGTAGCCTGTAGCCTACTCTGCAGCAACTACGAGTACTGTACTGGTGGGCAGAGGAGGTCGTGCGAGCTTCCTTTCCGGGCTAACCGCGGGGCTCACTGGGCTGTCAATGCGAGGCTGAACGTGAACAGGACGACTTTGTATCAGCAATCTTCTTGTCCGCTTGCTTTTTCAGCTCCATAGGTCACTGGGATGAACGGTGTGCAGTGGTTTTCGCCAAGTAGAGAGATCCGGCGAAGCTCGATATCGCGCCATCTACCTTATCATTCCTCTCGGCTTGCATCATAATCGGGTCCTTCGCGAGTTCCGACTCAGGCATCAACATGGGAATTTTATTGCATAGCCTTACCAGGCAGGCATGTTATTCTGTGGGATTGTTGTAAGCAGAAATTCATGACAGTCTACCTGTGCGAGGTGTTACAAGCTACTACTATCACCATATCAGATACAAACTCGGCATTGGATCTCAGAGAAAGACTCTTTGATGGTTCCCAGCGAGTTGCTGGAGAAGATGTCGCGCTTGCGAGATATCGTATCTGCCTGTTCTTCCTGCTACGTGGGGATGCCCTGTCGCTTTGACAATACGTACTGTTCTCGCCTTTTGCCTGTTGCTCTTGCTATGCGTGCGAGCTTTGTCGCTTCTATAGTAAGTGTTGTTCTCAGCTTGATATTGAACCGTCTGTATTGCGGAACTATTCGAGATGTCCAAACTCTAGGTGCCTATTGCACGCGCTCCCCCTGTGGACCTTGTCGTCTTGCGAACAAGTGTATATCTCAACTGGTCCCGACTCTCTATCCATCTGAGATTAAGGAACCCAGAGTATGCCCATCGTTTACGCTCGCACTGGAGACCTTGTAGTCTTCAAAAGCTACGTGATTTTCGTTCCTGTATCCGAAATCCTATCTAATAAAGCGTCAAACCCCGCGATTCTTGTATACGCCTCTTTCTCGCGCCTCCCGTACGCGCCATTTCGTCCGCGCATCCTTACTATATCCCAGTGTATTCGAAACCGCCTCTCCGTCTTAGCAACTATCTCATCGTCCCCGCACGCTCAGCCACAGGAAGAGCCTCCAGATACAATTTCCTATGGAAATCGCAGTGTCGAGGGTTTTCAGCACGAAGACATGCCTCATGTGCTTCGTGCCAGCCGGCAGGAGCGCCTGTCCACTTGGACTTGGCGTGAAACGATGCCCCTGCTGCGCGCTCTGAGATGTGTTGGTGAGTTTGAGTTTCAGGTGGTGTAGAGTGCTACGTACGTGCGTGGTAGCATTGCTGCCATGGTTTGTGACAGGCGAGACTCATTCCGTGGTGGGAATGGCAGTTGGGGTTGTGGGTTCGGCAGGCCTGTCTGGTGGTGTGCTGGGCTGGGCTTTGCCTTGGTGGGGGTGGCTGACGGGCAAGGGCAAGGACTTTTGAGTTAGAGCCGGTGTTAACCATTGGCTGTGGCAGGGCTGGCTGTACTCTTGCCTCGATGAGAGCGGTGTTTAGGGCTGCGCAGTCAAGGCATACGTGGGGTGGATACGCATTGGTGACTATGCTGTTGGCTGGGATAGTCGTTGGGTCGACACGCAGTCCCCTGGCGTCAAGCATGATCTGGTGGGTGCAGGTTGCCCACGAGTATACCGTGTAGAAAAGCATGTTTCCTGAGATACGTTGATATGTACGGAGGTAGTCTGACTTCCACTGGTGTAGTGTGGAGAGAGAAGGGTTGTGAGATATTGCCCAGGGAAGTGGTACCACAACGCGCTTCGTGCGGTATTTGGTACTGTGATGTGTGAAGAATCCAGTCGTCAGCCAAATGCAACGACAGAAGTATACGATATGCGTGTTTCGTATGATTCCGTTGAGGACATGTGGACAAAGTGCCGCGCGCCAGCTCCTATATTGTAGCAATATCTCCACGGTGGAACAGAGTGACGCACTGTTATGCGCAGTCGGAGCTGTTGATGTTAGGACAGCTGTGGTGTTGAGATCGTAGCCGATGATAGTGAAAGAGATGTGTTGCGTGGAAGGAAAGAGAATCAGAGAAGGTAGCAGGCCTGTGTTTTATATGAACTGGCGGGCTTGTGTACAAGTGAAAATGCGAACCGCATCTACATCACTTGCACCAAAAGAAAGAAAATCTACAGACAAGCAAGTGAAGTAATTTAATATGGCTTTCGCAGCGGAAGTCCCATCACCTTGCTGTTTCTTTGTGACTTCACGTGCAGATGACATTCCTAGGCATCTTTGTCAATGGTAATCAACACTGTCAGAATCAAATCACTTGGTATTAGTGAAAAGACTTGTAAGCCTGGTTAGTACCATAGTGAACAGATAAGGATGTGTACTGGATTGCCAATGGCTAATTTGAAGAGCTCTGCATCACTCACGTCGAGCAAGTTAAGTTTTGATATGCCGGACTTCAAGTGCGTTACGCACCGAGGGAAAATTGGCAAGAACTACTTATGACTTCGATTCGTTCGGACACGTCTGGAATGCCTTCAAAATGCCCGCAGTAACGTAATATATGTCTTCTCTCATGCTGGGATATCTGGGTGCCACTTCGGCATCACACGTCCTGGCTCTTCCAGTCAAGTCCGATTTGCCTCACTTTGTACGTTGATTCTCAGGCCAGCTAAATGCATGTTCTACTCGGCTTGAACGGTATGAGGTATTACGTCTGTATCAATCATTGAGAGAGGGACAAGTTCGAAGGATGAAAGCCTCCCGTTTGCAAGACGTACAAACTAGCAGCCTTGGCGCTCCGTCATCAGATACAGGGATAGGACAAACAGGTAGATAGCCGAAACACCTCATGGTTATACAATAGATTGGTCGGTGATACAATGTCATGTCATTTAGATTGAGTTAAAACCGAGTAAGATTGTGGTCATCCTTGGATGGATCTTCATGTTACCTCCCCTCGTTAGTATCACACAGAGAGGGAGAGACAGAGGGCAGATCTTCCGAGGGTTATTGAGCCTCCTGATGACAACCAGGCCCCCTATCTCAGCAAACCCCCATTATGATAGAGGTAGTCTTAGAAAGCCATGCTGCGGAGGACTGCCGCGAAGCACGATTCAGCCGGAAGGATCGCGACTCCACGAAAGCCACAAAAGTCTATCTACTAGGGATGATCTCACTGCTGACCAATGTTAGCATCGTGCATGTATTAGTATATACACTTTGCGATGTTTCAACGCATGAAGTTCTACAAGAAGCCTCCCATGCACCCCTTTCCATGCTCCATCTGCGTCGTCACGTATTCCGCAGTCACAGTAGATCAATACAGAAACTACAGCAGAGAGGCTTCCAATCGAGTACCTACAAGATGGTTAAAGTGGTAGTCGGCATGATGGGAAGCTCAGTAGCTTCCGGCTCTCAATCACTCTCCACACCAGACCAAGTCTCCGCTTTTCTGAAAGTAGTCCAGAACCACGGCGTCAAAGAGCTCGACACGGCCAGAGTCTACAACGCGGGCAAATGCGAAGAACTCCTCGGAGAGGTCTCAGCATCTAAAACCTTTGCAATTTCAACGAAAGCACCAGCTTTCTCTCCGGGCTCTCTGGTCCCGGAGAAGATCTTGGAGAACTGCAACAAATCGCTCAAGGCCTTGAACGTGGGACAAGTCGACATCTCCTACTTGCATGGGCCCGATCGTTCGACTCCACTGGAGGAACAGTGTTCAGCAATCAATCAACTATATGAGGAAGGTAGATTCCAGCGCTTTGGAGTGTGTAACTTGCGCGATGATGAGGTGGCAGAAACCCATGAGATATGCAAACGAGAGGGCTGGGTGCGCCCAAGCGTGTATCAAGGCTCATTCAGTCCTCTGAATAGGAAAGCGGCAGAGACCTTGTTTCCCCTGTTGCGCATATTGAACATGTCTTTCTACGCCTTCTGTCCTTTGGCGGGAGGACTGCTTGCAAACCCATCGATGATATTCTCAAACCTATAGCAGGGACTAGATACGATGCAATGCCGCATTTTGCCAAATTATTCCTGAACGAGACGATAGTTGCGGAGCTAAAGAGATTGACAAAGGTTTGTGAAGCGAGAGGGTTTTCGGTGTTGGAAGCTACATTGCGGTGGTTCAAACATCATTCGGAGCTTGAAGAGGGGGACGGATTTATCTTAAGGGCATCGAGGGTTGAACAGATTGAAAAGAGCTTGGAAGCTTGTGAGAAGGAACCATTGCCCGGGGATATTGCAGAGGAGTTTGAATCCATGTGGAATGCGATCAAGGACAAGGCTCCAGGGTATTGTTGATGTTTGACTAAGCGTTTGTAGCAGCAGATCATTATATTATGGTGATGCAAAAGGATGTCGCGGTGGTACATTGGTACTATCGTACGTATGTACGATGTTTGATTAGGATGTTTGTGACGTTGATCGACAGGTGTCAACGACATGGCAGTAAGATATGTTTGATATGAAGACAGATGGAGTTGCAAACGGTTGAAAATTTTGGCTCAACGGTGTCCCATATGCGCAGCATAATAATAATCTAAACACGGGGCGATAGTGTATAAAATTAATCTGCACCTTCGTCCTCTTTACCCATGACCACGTCTAGCGCTCTTCTGCTCAGCGCAACGCTGTGTTCAAGAGCGCTAAGTTTAGCCATGGCAGCCATCAAGCTTGGGTCTTGACTTTCGACCCTGACCTTTTCCTTGACGCGTACTTCTTGACCCTTGTAGGTGAACAAATCATTGGCTTCATCATGCAATGGCGCTCGAGCCCCGCCTAATGCCTGGGATAGCCTGTCCCTTATGCTAAAGCCAGAATAAGATGGTGTCGTGAAGGAGTTTGGCGTCGATGTGCCTGCGCTGGTGTGGACAACCTCGAGAGTGCGCACATGCAGTACAAGGGCAGCATCATGTATGGAAAGGTGGAACGAAAGACTAGATGGAAGTGGAGGTTCGAAGATCTGGAGCTGTGTCGTCAGTGCCTACATCGAGTTGCAATAGAATATGCAGACTTGTCGAACCTTTTCGTCAAGCGACTCTTCATTCCACGGCTTTGATACATCTGGGCCACCCTTCAAAGCTAGATATGCTTCTTGCACATTATCATGGAGTAGTTTCAGTTGCCCTGAGATGAAATTGGCGTTTCGCGCATCACCTGTCCATCTCGTCGCGTCAACAACATCCAGACAGGCGTTTATAAGGGTCCGGGCAGAAGTCAATTGCTCTAACGCTAAGGTCGGAGCTGTAGGTGCAGATGAAACGGAGACCTTGTAGCTATTTTGACCTCTTGGAGGAGGGAGTGAAGCAAGACGAAGCTGTATGTCGCCCTTTACTATACGTGTGCCAACCCTTGTCACAAAACCCTTGAGTGATTCGGAGCGATGCGACGAGAGGACTAGCGTCGAGCCTACATCTTTCGGTGCGAGTAAATCAGCACACTCTTCGAGGCCTGCTTTCAAAGACTGAAGAGTGTCTTGGAGAGCTGATAGCAGCCACTCGAGCTCGCGAATGAGGCATTCATCCTCTTCTTTCGCAAGCTGAGCTGACGGTAAGGGAGGCCATATGAGCGTTGACATTATCGAATTTGGGAAGTTGGCAGACCGATGACAGAATGTTAGGACAGACTTGGTCTTGTGAACGGCGGGTGGGTGTGCACGGTCACCGCGAGGGCTTGAGCCAGGGTCGGACGGGCGAGTCCTAAAGCGGCGATTATGATTTGCTGATTTGCACAGATTTGTGATTTGCGTTTCCCTGGAGATGAACGCCAGTAGTCCCTGTGAATCTGTCATGATTTTCGAGAGTGGTGGTCTTCATAATTGTGACTTCTGCTCGATGTTGACTCACAGCTTGAGAGAACAGATCAATCGTGATATATTATATATATCGCACGCGATAAAACTCGACCCCTTCGGAGTTCAAAGCAGCTTTCGTGTTAAGTTGGCCCGATCGTCGTGTTAGCGTGGCTTCTCCATTTTGCTTTCCGCGTTTGGACGTCATAGCAGTTGGCCAATTCTAAGACCTTTTGGCTCTCGACGTCACGTCAGCTCAGAGCTTTGTGCACGCTGTTAAAAGCAACAGGACCTCTCGCTCAGAACTTGATCATCCAACGACATCGTTTTAAGTCCTGCCACCTATATTAGAGGTTTGTGACTCCCCAGCCACAGGAAACACAAAGACGCGTGAGCAACGGCTGACCACTCACGCAGCGACCGGCTACACACCTACTAAGCCCTGCCAACCTGTTTTCATAATGGCTATCGCACGTACGTATACTGTGCGTAAACATTTTCGGCGGTCAATCAATTTCTGACGACATTTCAGGCCCCATTCTCGCGCTCACATCTCTCATTGTCCTCGCAACAGGCATCTTATTTACATTCTTCGTCATCCTCTCTGGAGTAGTTGACGTCACGCCCTTCAACAAGACGTACTTCCTTCAGGCCGATACCACCGGCACAGCTGCACCTCGCAACCCTTCGAGATGGACTTTCTTCGAGATTTGCGGTGAAGCAAATGGCCACAATGCCAACTGCGGCGCACCCGTGCCTGCGCTTCCCTTCGACCCTCGTCGCAACTTCGGATCCACTCAGGGACTTCCAACTGCCTTTACCCATGGCCACAAGTTCTACTACCTCTCGCGATTCATGTTCGCCTTCTACTTGATCGCCCTTTTCTTTGCTACCATTGCTCTCTTCACCGGTCTTTTGGCCATGTGCTCCAGACTCGGCTCATACCTTTCCGGAGCCACTACCGCTGTCGCACTCTTCTTCCAAGCTCTGACCGCTGCTCTCATGACGTAAGTTGAAGCCTATCTGGGACGTGCAAGAAACATTACTGACTTATATAGCGCATGCTTTGTCGAGGGTCGTAATGCATTCCACCACAATGGTATGAGCGCTACCTACGGTCACTACGCTTTCGGTTGGACTTGGGGTGCCTTCGCTGCGTACCTCGTTGCTACCATTCTCTACTGCACTGGTGGTTCGGCTAGCAAGAAGAACCAGTCCGCCGCTCCTCGCAAGTCGTACTTCGGCCGCAAGCAAAGCACTCGCTCCAGGGGCAGCTTCATTGACTCTGAGAGCCAGCGCCGCGTCAAGGAGGAGTACGAGTAAATCAACCGAGCTTAATCATCTCGAGTTGCGAGTAATGGCAGGGGAGGCTTGATCCGTTGAACCCAGTTCACATGATCAAATGATATCACGACGGTCACAGGAAACATCAAAGGTTGGTCAGGTTCGGTTCTCGTATAATGTTGTTAATGTCGTCTTTATCGTGCGAGGCGGGAGTGGGAGATTATGATACCTGGAGGGCTACCGACCACGAGAGATGGAGTACGCTCTAATACCCTAATGTCTTTTCGTATTTCATATCTATCATGAATCTTGTATAATACATCTCCATCTAGTGATGGAGTTACAACTTCATGACAAACGTTCTGTACGACCACTCCAAAATCTCTACCGCCATTCCATCCAATATTGTGCCTCGACTGGCTTAGGTCAACTCTAATCATACTGGATTCATTCTTATTAGAGTGGATGATCATAATAAACCCGACCCGTTTCTCAACAATTGGCGTTGATTCAATCTCCAAATCTACAGCCAAGCACACGGGACGAGGCGACCCGAACATGTGTTTCGGTACGGTACCAATGACTCGGTGGCTCACGCTGACGAAATCACCCAATCAAACCTTTTCGAAAAGTAAACATTGATCGTAGTAGAGAAAAACAGTGCACATGTCTGAGTGTGTGTTGTTGTAGACGAGGGTACTGTTTCGCGAATACACTTGTAGATGCGAAAGCAGGGTCATTGTTTATCCTTGCTTTGGAAGGTCTGGTGTTCGGTGCCTGGTGATGGTGAGGGAAACCAGTTTGTCTCGAAAACGAGAAACGTATTGCTTCCGGGATTTGGGAAGAGGAGGATAGGTACGCATTAATATTGGGATTTAAATTAAGTGCTGGGCTAGATTGTGTTTAGATTGATGGTTGTTGGAGTGGAAGTGGGAATGGGCAAGTCGAGGGGGAGGTGGGCAACCCTGTTCATGTGAGGCTTTTTCGACTCAGCTTCGTCATGATAGGCATATGGTTATTGATAGTACCTGATTTTATTGTATATATGATATTCTGGGAGACTTGTCGGGAAATAGACCGATCGAGTAGTGCTCAACCGCGCTGCTGGTGTTGGCGTGACTGGAAACGAAAAACTCATATTCCTGATGATTGTATACCTGGCTGGCAATTTAGGTTGTCTTATCATCCACTTCATAGACGATCCAGGGATGATCAGTTGCATCCTCAAAGATGTCATCGTCGCTCTCGTTCCCAATGATCTCATCCCCAATGCTCTCATCTGCATCACCTTCTTCGCCGTAGCTCTCCCCGTCGTCGCTGTCATCATCAGACTCCACTTCTTCACAGATAACCACATCTCTTTCACCATTTTGCAGCTTCTTTACGTAATTCAGCAGATTCTGTCTTGCCATGCCCTCCAGCGACGCCTTGTCCTCGTCTGTGGGAAAGTAGTAATCGAAAAGCTCATGTGCCGTCCAGTCTTCCGATGTTCTCGCATGAAGGTCTATCCTAGCTACCTCTGGGACCATCAAGGCTTCTGAGAAAGAGGCATCACAGTGACTGATCATTGCCATATGCAGAGCTGTTCCTCCAATACCATTGCGCAGTGACAGATCACATCCGTGTTGCATAAAGAGGCGCTGAATATCGCCTTTCTCGCAGAGATGCCATGGGCAGCTTCCATACTTATTACGCTTGTTGCATAGGCCTTTGTTGAGAAGAGCCTGCCCGGATTCCAGAATCGATTTTGTAATTTCAGGGGAATCCCAGCACTCATGTAAGGCAGTGCTACCATTGATACATGTGAGAGCTATATCTGCTCCATGTTCGAGCAGTAATTGCACTGCATCGACGTTGTCCAACCAGCAAGCCCAGATTAAAGGCGATCTTGCACAATTGTCTACCACATCCAAAAGTTCAGGATGGTTTTCTAGCTCGACCTGAAGATCTTGAGACGAAAGGCCGCATACGATGCGATGAAGTTCTAATGCGATGAAGTTCTGTGAAGCCAGCATCATCTATGGCATCGTCCGGGTCGAAGAGACTCTCCAAAAGGTGGTCATCAGAACCGTTTCTCTTGCGGCACATGTAACAGATAAGTGCACCGTCACGAGGCGACCTGGAGAGGGATTAGTTATAGATTCATTGGATATTTATGTGATACTACGTACAGTCCACCGAAATTCTCTTGTTGAAGATCTGCACCATAGCTAAGGATAAACGTCGCCACCTCATATTGGTTATAGTTGATAGCTACCTTTGATTTAGTCAATACGTGAAGTGCGAAAAAGTACCTAGCGCTGAACTCACCGCCAAAGCGTTCGTACCAGTCTCCGGATGGAGGTCGTGTAAGAGCGCCTCACCACTGGACAGTAAGCCGCGGATAGATTCTATATCACCTATATGGGCATAGTAGTGCAATTTTGAGGCGTGTACTCGAGGCACTCTAAATAAGAGCTCGGGCCCTGACAAGGGAGAGGACTTGTACCAGGCAGCGATCATTCTGCTCGCGATCCAGACAGGAAGTGTGTATTATACGACAGCTGACGTCCGCGATGTTCTCTTGCACTTCGGGAAAGTACAATTCGGTCGGAGCCACGAAACACTGAAGCAGTGTATCTGTATGGACCCAATCCATGGTCGAGCGGCGAGGGGTGTCTGGAATCGCTGCGGTTTGTGACACGCACATCGACATGCTTTGGGACAACTAGCGCCGTTGTTACGTATCGCCGAAAAGCGTAAAGAATCATTGGGACCAGACTGGGCAAGGATTCTGGGGGCTTGACTGGGTGTACGGAGGCAATTCGTACTACTATTCGATCGGGCGTGGCTGGGGGGTGGTAGAAGAAACGACAAAGTAGAGTTTTCTTCTCGAGAACCCTCCAGACAGTCTGCAAGCCTCCTCTGCGTCTCTGCAGATTGCTCGATCTGCGAGAATAGTCCACTAAGCAACTGCCTTTGATCCCCAAGAAGCGTCATCATGTTGTGGGACTCAACATGGCGGGTCGATGTCATCAAGGACATTTGGCTCAGCTCGACGTTGAATGTATTGAATTGCTCGTTTTGCTGGTCAAGCTTCTCAGAAAGAGCCTCGAAATGATGCGACTGAGTGCTCGCATTCCTTGATGCTCGAGCGCTAGCAACAATAGTCAGCGCCATTATATCCTCAACCCACCTACTTTCTTAGGATAGCAAGGACTAGTAAAGAGGGCCATCACCATCATCACCATCAAAGGCATAATCATCACTTGACACCACATCCTCATACTTCTTGCTAAACGAGAATGGTAATACGTACAGGTTTGAAATTTCAATATGAGCTGTGACTTGGTCCACTAGTCTCGTCAGGTCTTCGTATAATTTTTTAATATCCTTAGATTTTCTGGCCCAAGCTGTTCGGTTCACCTGTTCAACGTTCAGAGGTTTGGTCAACTGGTACGCCACCATAGAATCTATCTCGAGCATTTTATCTTTGGCTTTAGAAACCGCTCCAGAAAGTCCAGGCAGAGCGTCTTCTTCCACGTGTACACTTTGCACTGTTGAGATCAAATTACGGAGCTGCTGGACCTTATCCAAGAGGTCCTGAAACTCTTTCGGGGCATTTTGAAACTTCTTGACGAGTTTGTACAGGGCTTTGCCAGTCTCGCCAGCCACACCGATGAGCGGGTCGAGCAATAGTCCCTCAACGCCAGACATTTTTTGGAAGTGACGATGAATGTGAATGGTATCGAAAAATCAATCGGACATGGCACTGACTTTGTTGCGAATGGGAGGGTCAGCAGTACGAAGCCTGAGGTCGAACACCAAGGCAGAGCAGCAAGGTGCAGCATCGAGGCGAAGCACCGTGTGAATGGATCTTCGGCCAGCGATATGTCCGTCGTCAGCAGCCACATATCTCATTGCCAGCTCACAGGTGCAGCTGCGTGCACGATCAATGATGGTCGACCAGTCATTTCATCCTTTACGCCGCTGATGCATATTAAGCGTGGTTGATTGTTGTGTCGCGAAAAGATGAGGCCGGGCCAAGGTACTACAGAAGTGGCTGGGCGCTAAGAATTTCATAGACCGTCGATGTCCTGTTACCGACAACCCGAATGAGGAAGGAAGGCATATAATTCAGCTGTCATGAGCACGACAGCACAACTTTGAGTGTAAATTCACGTCTGTTGTCATTAAGAGTTCTTGTGTTATACCTATAGATCATAAGTTGTCCCCCGTGAGCGCCATGCTAAACCCAGCAACGTGACCGCATGAACGCAGCAATTGATTCTCGTTCGACGATTCCGTGTCACGCCGTTGCTATGCAGAAAGAAGTAATGCCAAAGGAGGATCACTCGTCCAGACTCAAGGTCCAGCAGCAAACTGACTCCTGCTCCGCAATTTCTCTCCGTAGAACCACAAGAGAAACGGCGCAGGAATACCAAGTCCTATAGCAATGAAACCCAGCAAGCTGTTACCCCAGCCATAACCAAGAGCATTATACATCTGAGATCTGAGTTAGCTTGTTGATATGGTCGTACAAATTATGAGGTCCAGAACTTACTGCAGGTGCGAAGAGCGGGAAGCCAAATCCAGCCAGACTTCGAAGAACCGTCGTGCTAGCAACTGCAGATGCAGCGAATCTGGTGTAGGCGTCGACCACGTACGTTTGAGAGGCCTGGAATATCATGATGGTTCCCATGGCAAATATGGCAGCTCCAATATTTGGCATGATCCAGTGGATCTTGTACTCAGCAGACCATCCATACCAGAACAGTCCGACAGGCATGAGGATACTGCCAGGAAACATGAGTGGGATACGGAACTCGCTGCGCCCGACTCCACCATTCTTTTTCTTCAGTCGGCGGTACATGCCGTCATTCAGGGGCGCACCGATTTGGGTGCCCAAGAAGAAGCCAACACCGAGTGAAATGTAGTTCAAACCACCGATTCCGACAGATTCGCCATATTCACCAGTCCAAAGCCCGGGAAAGGTGGATAGGACCAGATACATCAGCCCATACACATAAGCCATGTATACAGCGAGAACCTGGACGATTGGTTGCGTTGAGATCATGCGGAATGGACGAACGAGTGCAGTCTTCAGATGCTTCGAGAAGGTACGATTCGGATCGTCAAACTCAGTGTGAAGATCCTTGTTGCCAGTTTCCTTGATCAACCGGTTCTTCTTGCGCTTGAGAAGCTCAGGAACGTACGTCTCTTGCAAAAAGAAGACGCCGGAGAGCTGGATGAGAGCGCACGCAATGCAAGTGGCCCAGAATGTCCAGCGCCAAGTCGTGTTCTCAGTAATGAAACCACCTGCGATTGGACCCACAGCAGGACCAAGGAGGGGAGCGAGCGAGTAGATGGAAATGGCCTTTCCTCTTTCTTCTGCCTTCCAGCAGTCACTGAGAAGACCGCCGCCAATTGCGAGCGGTGCAGACCCACCTAAACCTGCCAGAAAACGAAAAGCCATCATTTCGCCTTTGTTTTGCGCAAAGCCACAGGCCAGATTCCAGATAAAATAGAAAGCATTGGCGCATTGTAAGACCCTCACGCGACCATAGAGCTCGGACAGTGGGCCGAGGAACAGCGGTCCAATGGCGTAGGCGAGAACGAAGATGGAAAGAACAAGTTCCTGCTGGGCAGTATTGGTAATGTTAAATTCGGCTGATATCGCAGTCAGAGCTGGAGCGACCATCGAGGAGGAGACGGGAGAAATGAAGGTGAATGATGACACCACGAGTGTTGCTGCCCATTTCTGTTTCTTGCCCCAGTTTTTGGGGTTCGCTGGATCGTCTGGCCCGTCCCATGTTACGAGATTCAGGTCCTTGATTGATTTCGTTGTGTGCTTCTTTTCGAGCGCAGCATCGCCCAACTCGGGATCGTCGACAGGCATGCCGAATGGTCCTTCCATGATCTCATCTGGTTCCTCCTCTGCTTCTTTCTGTTTCTCTAAATCAGAACTCTCCTGCGTTTCTTGAGCCGACAGCCCACGGCCTGAGTTTTCGGTCATTCCTTCTTGCTCGTCGTCTTCACTCGATTCGCCTGCTGCATGTTCATGATGATAGACACCCTGGTCATCCATAAAATGCGATGAGTAGAGCCTTTGAAGATGAGGGCTGCTAGCCCTGGGCCTTGATCGTGACTGCGATCTTGACTTGCCGCTTGTATTACTTTTGGTTGTTGCCAACTTAGCTGGTCTTCCAGTCCGAATTGGTTCAACCGTGCGGTCCTCCATGTTTTCGTGATGTTTGAAGTGGCGTCAAAATGTCTTGACACGAGAATGGAGGCCGCTATATGTACATGCAACGATCGGTGAAGTTTGTGAACCCCGACATGTTCAACGGAAAGACGGCGACACACTGGGTCGTTCTTGCCACCGTCTCATAGTAGTGCACTATTCATCATAAACTTATTACAAACACCAAATCCGGAAACCGGCACTTGTACATTTCTCGGCAATAACGCGCCATAAATCCGACCCCTCGTACAGCTTGTATCTCCCCAATGTCTAATTCATGGAATAAAGATCATGCCGACCTTTGTACCCAGGCTCCTTCTAATGATGATCATGCTGCAGATAGTAGCTGTTGTAATACTGCTGGCGTTTTCATGCTTCTGAATCTCCGCGTTATCTGCCACAAATATCAAAAAGAACGATCCCGCATAACCTTATCGCTCTAAGCGTCATCTGCTTGTAAACACCTAGACGGCCCTGTTCAGGCCCGTTTCAGGCCCGGTTCAAAGCCTGCCCGAGCTCTCCGTATTTTTGCATGAAGCGGTCAAGATCTTCGGATAACAGGCATCCGAATCACTGGCACACTGCATTATACATGGTGCACCTACACCCTATGCCTTCGACAGCTGCGGACGTTGTGTCTGAGGGGCCGTGGTTTCCCATGTTTACTTAGCGGACGAAAGAAGCCCAAAGTTTTGCTCATTTAGGCTGATTGAACCGCCACACCCCACTTCCGAAAATCAAGGAACATTTTATATCATAAAAGGCTAGAAATTTTGTACAAGAATAGTCAAATTAAGCACGCCATTCTCCTACCTAGATTGAATGTTCACCCTGGTAAGCATATGCAGACCAATCCAACAATATCTCCTTGGGTATCTTCGGAATAGCAACTCTTAATTCTCTTGATACCATGTAGAGTAATAATGTATAATCCCACGTTCAACACAATTGTACAGATCTACTTTCTGACGCAGAATGATGTTTACATCTATTCCTCGATACCCTGTTGCAGAGCGATACCAATCTGCAGACGTCATTTGTGTCGTTCAAGAAAGAACATTTTCATCGGTCGCGTGAAGAAACAGGCAACGCCGAATATCTCGACAGGCGCCGCAAAATAACTGACCAGTACTCACAGGGCCAGCAGATATTGCTGTTGTAAAACGGTTTCTGCCTCTGTTGATTGGCGTTTTCGCAGAGCGATTTAAGACGAATGCGAGCAGTTTCCATTGTACGGTGTCCAGCACTAGAGGAACGACACAAGGTGCTCTGCATGTGGAGCGATCTTGTGTAGGACTTCTCTCAACTCGGCCTGCGCTTGCATGCGTGCTAATCGACTTTCAGTGTTGCATCTCGCAAAGTGATGAAAGCCTTAGGATGACGTCACGCGAAAGAGAAAACAACCTACGCCTCTACATCGAGTAGAATGCCATTGCAGTCTTCTCCCCTGGGCAGAACAGTATCAAGATTGGGTCCAAGAAAACCAAGACTGCCGAGATGGCCTTATAACAGAAATGTTGCCACGTACAATGGCGCTCACGCCATCTAGGTCCATGATACAGAGCCCTCCCCATGAGACCGTTGCGCCAGGAGGTAGGAGGTAGCCGTTGCGAGTACTGCCCATGAGGAGCTCGACAGCACCTTGACATAGGAGCCCGTGTTGATGAAGTTACAGTATACACGGAAATAAAGCCAAGTCTTCGCAACGGTTATCCAAGCCAGCCCCTCGAACAAAACGGTCAAAAACGACCTGCGGCCAGGAGGCGGGAGAAAAAAATTGGTCTGCTCGGTCTCTCGAGGATTGTAGTCCACAAGCGAGATCTTCAGGCAACCATGCGAGAGCCATTGAAGATCTGTTGAAGATCTAATAATCTACATTCCCGCTTACAAAGTTCTGTTTCCTGAATCGTGCCGTGTCAATAAGTTGCAGAACTGGCTTCACTGAGATGAAATCGTCCGTGCGGGCTCCTTCGAGGCGGATACCTAAACGGCTTCCAGTCTTTGCTCCATTTCTTCATCTTAAAATGACGGCCCCTCTTACTCAATAGCGCAACAAGACCGGCTTAGCTGCTCCAGATGCGTGTAGGTAGGTCGCGTAGTTCAAACCGTCCAGGGACATCGTCTGTGAAGTGCCACTGTAGTTCTCCATACGGGAGATGAAGCACCGTTGGTATCCCATGAAGCCAGTACTCTTTATCTGACCGTTTCCCTCTCCCAATCTTTTCGTTTCCTCGGTTCAGCCATCTCTTATTGCCTCAGACACTCTTTGCCACAGCCCTCTGGTTGTATTTCTATACCATTGCGAACCTTTGTTTGCGTCCTATCATTTTGGCTCAGGCCGTCCACTCTTTGCATATAACATATTTCCCCATCAGCGATAATTAGAGATGCGTTCTACTTTTGCTGTAGCTGCTGCGACCCTGGCTGGTGGAGTGTCTGCGACTTTCTCCGCCACATCAAAGACCAATGTTGTCACATACTGGGTGCGTACTTTAAGAGGCTGATGTGAGAGCATTTTCGCTGACAATCACAAAGGGTCAAGGTGCTGGTCAAGACACTCTTTTGAGCTACTGTGAAAATCCGAACATCGATATCATCAACATCGGATTCGTTAATGTTTTCCCCGACCAAGGTAAGGCTGGCTGGCCTGGAACCAACTTTGGCAACGCATGCGGGAGCGAGGTGTACACACACAACAATATGTCCACCGACCTGCTATCATACTGCCCACAAATCGGTCCTGATATCGTTCTATGCCAGTCCGTCTATGGCAAAAAGATCTTCTTGAGCATCGGTGGTGCTGGAGCAGACACGTACAATGACAACTCTACGAGTGGACAGAACTTCGCAAAGTTCCTCTGGGGAGCCTTCGGTCCTAACACTACTGCATGGGCTGAGGCAGATGGTCCTCGTCCCTTCGGTGATGCTGTTGTGGATGG
Organism: Delphinella strobiligena; assembly: GCA_009982845.1. Taxonomy (NCBI): domain Eukaryota; kingdom Fungi; phylum Ascomycota; class Dothideomycetes; order Dothideales; family Dothioraceae; genus Delphinella; species Delphinella strobiligena. The sequence goes on from JAADKB010000012.1 coordinate 1,376,923, forward strand.
TTTCGGCTTTGACATAGAGAGCGAGCTTTCTTCAGCCCCTGTTCTTGATGGCACCACCATTACCAACTACATGACTCTCGGATGGACAGCCATGGTCAACGAGTTCAAGAACACCCTTTTCCCCGAAGATGCATCTAAGAGCTACTACCTCTCGGCTGCTCCGCAGTGTGTCGTTCCTGATGCACACCTGTCCAACGCTATTGCCAATGCCTGGTTTGATTTCATATTTGTCCAGTTCTACAATACCGCTTCATGCTCTGCACGCTCCGCCTTGTCAAGCAGCACCAAGAGGGCCACTGGCTTTACTGGCTACGACAATTGGGTTTCAGCTACCTCGCTCAACCCTGACGCCATGATTTACATGGGTCTTGCTGCCAGCACTGCGTCCGCCAGCGAGGCCACTTACTATCTCGAGCCTTCTGAGGTCCAAACTCTTGTCAACGAGATTTACAGCTCTGATAGATTTGGTGGTATCATGCTTTGGGAGGCTTCTACTGGTGCTGGAAATATCATTTGTGATAGGGATTACCCTACCTGGATGAAGCAAATCCTCGACGCCAAGGCTGACGGCCAGACTCTCAACACAGAGCAAGATCCTTGCCGAGCCCAGACCGTCTCTACTGACGGCTCTTGCGGCACTTACAACGGCCTCACCTGCGCCGGCTCCATGTTTGGACAATGCTGTTCCATTTACGGATACTGTGGCGACACGTCTGAGTACTGCGCTACTGCTAGCTGTGATCCGAATGGCGGAGACTGCGGGGACGAGTACGTTGGCATCATTTCCAACGCCATCTCCACTTCTAACAGTTCGTCTTCTGTTTCAGGTACGAGTACGTCTGTGAGTAGCATCATTCTCACAACCGCAGCCGGCACAGCTGTCTCGGCCGGCGTTGTCGCTACCGCCTCGACTTCCGGGCTCTACGGGAACCCCACCTATTCTCAGACCGCTGATGCAGTCCTTGCTGACCCTACAGTTCTGTCCACTTCCACTGTCTCTACCATCACTGGTCTTGACGCCAACTCTTCCTATGCTGAAACTGCTGGCGCATCCCTTGCAGACCCCACTGCCTTGACTACTTCCACTATTTTCAGCACCGCAACCATGACAATCACTACGACTGATGCAGCCGGAGAGCCCACAGTCCATGTTACCGAGGATGTAACTTCTTACACCACAATCTGCCCAGTGACTGCTGCAGAAGCTATTGCGACGGCTGGTGCAGTGCTTGCGGGTTCCACAGTTCTGACCACTTCAACGATATACAGCACCGCAACCGCGACAATAACCACGACTAACGCAGCTGGCGAGGCTACTGTATACGTCACAGAGGATGTGACGTCTTACACCACGATCTGTCCAGTGACTGCTGCTGAGGCTACCGAGACTGCCAGCACTTCGTCGTCGAGTGTTGTTGTTGCTTCAACCACACCCGCTTCTGGCAGTAGCTATGGTGCTGCAGCTGTCAACGTCAACTATGCTCCGAGCACAAGGACTCTTTACACTACACAGCACGTTACTGTGACTGGAAACAAAGTTGTGGTCACTCTCACCTCGAGCTATGCTGTCGGGACTTCCGTAGTCAGCAGTGTCAGCGAGTCTGCACCATCTACTTCCGCCTCGGTTGTAGTTGTGTCTCCCTCAGCTGTGTCCGAACCCAGCTCGTATGTCGCAGGCGCAATTGACGTCGCTCCTTACGCCCTCTCCAACTCTAGTGTCATTTACGCTCCCACCGCTGGTACTGCAGTCAGCGTCAGCACCAGTCCAAGCGTTATCGTTCAGATCGTCACAGCCACTATTGCACCTGTGCAAGCTGAAGCTACAGCTGCGGCCAAGATTGCCAATGGTACAATCGGCGTGGCAAGTGCTAGTCTTGCATACAACGTCAGTGCTAGCAGCACCTATCTCTCGGCACCCATGTACACGGGCGCTGCCACCCGCGTCGAGTACGGCGTTGGTGCTATCGCGCTCGCAGTCGGTGCAATTTTCGCTCTGTAAGCAAGACCTGACTGCGTCTGCGTCCGGCACAACACATGTAAATCAGCACTGGCGGGAGTCCTGGCGACATACCCATTTTTTTACTGTCAAGACGACAACTCTTTTCTTAAATTGCTTATTATATTTGTTGATACCTTTTCTTATGTACGAGATGGACATTTATGCTGTATATAAAGCAGTTGAGATTGGGAGGATTTTATGAAGGAAAAAACATTGGCGAGATAGCTTTTGTAGATAGTTAAGAGAGCACGTACTAGAAGCATCGTGTCATAATCGAATCAAATTACATTCTCATAATTCAAACTGTCGTCCTTGGTATTGTTGAGCAGCCGGCGCATCTTCATGACTATCTTATTAAGGTGCCTACAGTTGGCAAATATCAGACCCTTGATGGCCCGTGCTTTGAGCATCTGACTCTCGAGATGCGGCGAAAGTTGGAACCTCCGAATGATTCCATCAGCATCTCATAATGTCGGCACCACGTATAACAATGCAGCGCATTCTGCAGAGCATCCCGCGATCATCGACATGTCTCCTTTCGCAGACCAGGATCATCGCATCCCGAGTACCGAAGACGCAAACCCGAACACAACCATCTCTGGTGCAACAATGTAGCTCTCGGTCATTCTCATCGACTTCACGCCAACAGTACAAATCAGTTCAAGAGGCCAAGACCAAATACAAGCTGGGCGTACGATTTCCCAATTCCATGAGTGTCAGAACACAAGACTAACAAGAATGCAATACAGCCCTTCTCATGGCAAGCTGGTCTCCTCTTCTTAGTAGCCGGCGCAGGCGTCACGCTCTACTTCCGCTACGAAAAAGAACGCATGGGTCGTCAGCGCGTGGCTTCGCACAGCAAAGGCATGGGTCGTCCCCTCGTAGGCGGCCCCTTCAAATTAGTCGATCAGAACAACCAACCCTTCACCGAAAACAGTCTCAAAGGCAAATACTCGCTCGTCTACTTCGGCTTCACACACTGTCCGGACATCTGCCCCGAAGAGCTGGATAAGATGGCCGGCATGATTGATAATGTCAAGAAGCAACACGGCAATGTCTTGTTGCCTGTCTTTATTTCTTGCGACCCGGCTAGAGATACTCCAGAGGTCATCAAGGAGTATTTGCAGGAGTTCCATGAGGATATGGTCGGGTTGACGGGTAAGTGGGAGGAGGTTAAGAATGCTTGCAAGCAGTACAGGGTTTACTTCTCCACCCCGCCCGACGTCAAGCCCGGCCAGGATTACCTTGTGGATCACTCTATTTATTTCTACCTGATGGGTATGTTAATCTACAGACTTTTTGACATTGAAACAGTATCCTGATTTTCTCCAGATCCCGAGGGAGACTTTGTCGAGGCCATTGGCCGCAACTTCACCGTCGACCAGGCCTCAAAGGTCATCAACGACCACATTGCCGACTGGAGGGGCAAGATTGACAAGGCTTGAGAGAAGGAGGGTGAACTGCTTGTAAGATAGGCTATAGAGGCACGGAGCATCCATGACACACTGCATCAGGTCGGCGCACGAGGAAAACGTGTACAAAGTATATGTATAACATTCATATCAAAATCAAACTTACCCCTCAGCGGGCAACCAGCCTGACCTCAACATGTCTCATCAGTGCATCGAAACCATGCAGCCGAAGCTGAGTGTGCAATCCCACCACTTCTCTATCTGCATGAATGCATGAAATTACCCCGCCCATACACCGAAGGCCGAGGAGAAATTAGCCCGCTAATAGTTCAGGCCACATGATAATCAGAGTAATAATCCAGCTCGCCAATTTCCACCACTACGATCTTTCATGTCGACGAGTTGGGCTGGAAATCGAAATCACGATGATGTGGAAATATATGATCTGGTCTCCAAACACCAATGTCGTGATGGCTGCTCATGGTTTATACACTCCTTCGAACCGGCGCAATGACAATCGTGATACGAGGTGTCCTAGCCAAAAAGACCTCCAAACGCTCTGAGCGATTCGCGCAGCGCTCGCTCCTATCAGAGTCACCGGAGAGAACAAGCGAGTATTCTGAGGAGTGGAATCCAAGATTTCGACTCGACCATGCGCGCGATCTGTAGGCTCTCTCTGGGCTACCGTCCTTGATTATCGCATCGATCTCATCGTTGCTACAGTCTGCTAGATCCGATATCTAGACTGACCTTTCTGTTGGCGCTGTTGATAGTCCATGTTGGCTGGGAGAGGCGGTTTTAGGGAACGAAGCCGAGAGCCTTGACGTTGTCCCGCCTTCCTCAATCGCTCTGAAACAGGAATGTTTTGATTTAAAGCGCAATTGGTCATCCCCATGAGTAGGTTCTTTGGAGCGGACTTGGAAACAGGAACCTAGAGAACGTTGAAATAGGCAAAAAGGCATTCTTTGCTGGTTACAGTCGGGGTATAAAAATCCTTCTTGTATCAACATTACAATCCGCCGTTCTGTGCAGTATACTCATTGATGGGTCTTGCTTTGGTGTGCTTGATGCATTAAGCTCGGTTCGTGATACTCGTACTTGTTAGTATAGTAATCTCAAAGGGCTGATAGGGGGAAGAGAGACAAAGTGTGGGCAGGCTCATGCATTACGCATCCATCTCATCCCCAAGTTTCCACGCCTTCCTTCTCTTTTATCACTCTTCATCACTCTTTGTTCATCCGTCTCAGAGAGGCGAGGAGATAACGACAAGAAGCGCCGCTAGAGAAACCCCTTCATTCTCGCCCTCCCAGATACAGTCGATAGTCCCCACAGGCATCTCCCCTGGCATGACATACGCCTTTCGATGTGCAGGGCTCGATGAAGTGGCTGTGGTGGTGAGGCATAGCCAGCTTTTGGAAAGTTGACAGGGTCGGGCTGTCGAGAAGTCCAAGGGCGCTTTCTAGCTTCGCCTGCGGCGGTTTGTTGCCAGTTTTGCGGATTGGTTATGCTGGAGTTCCCACCTTGGGCTGAGGTGGTGTTTTTTTTGCATGTTTGGTGAGGGTACGTCGGTCCGCTTGTGGGTTTATACTAGCTTCGGAAACGAAAACTTTACTCTCCCTATAGACACGAAGGTACATCAGGAAGAGATGAGCTTTGGCAGTGGCTTCAGCAGAACCGTGGGAGGAAAGGGTATATATCACGACTTCTACTGCAAACATTTGTTCCTGATATTGCTCACTGCTGAAAATTAGGATGTATGTTAGCGTTTGGTCGGGAGTTCGTCTCGCACCAATAACGGAAGAGTAGGAAGAGTTGAAGAAAGGAGGAGGGGGAAAGCAGGCTCGCAGGCTTGTATCGTGGATATCTTGATCTTAGCCACGAAATCCGCATATTTCTTTCAACACTGGAATTGTTCGTTCGGCTTGAAGAGGCGATGGAGAGTTGTTGAGATGGGTCGAAGAGATAGTGCAACTAGAGGATCCCCTCCATTCTCTCCCGCCCCCGGTGAACACACTAAAACTGGACGTCTACGAAATCGGTGTAATGTTGATGATAGTAATCGGAAAATGGCTGATAGGCTGAGGCTTCAGAGTAAGTGAAGCTGACCTGAAAAGGCAACAACGTCCCGACTTAGTGTTGGTCGATACTGAAATCAACCAATATCACTGTATCAGAATGGTATCAAGTCACAACTTGTACTCCCGTGTTGATGGATTGTGGAGAGGCTATGGAAACTGCAGAGATAACGTGTCTGGTGCACGGGCGAAAAAGTCAGCTGACATCGGGTAGATCTACGTAGTTTCCTCCACCACTTTTGCATTCTTGGTTATGGCATAGGTCTCGGCGCACATGCAACGGTTGTGACGATGTCCGTTCGATTAGCGAAGCTTCATCAGTCTGCTGATGATTTCATACCAGAGATAGAGAGGAAGATTCGTCTGTCTGGAAACAAAGGGATGGAAATACCGAAAAGGAAGGAAGGGAGGTAATAGTATGTGTCCCAGTAAAGTTGTAGGAGGGGGAGAGGTATAAATTCATGGTTCTCACTGCACACTTTTTTCCTAATCGCACAAACATGGATGTGGCCTCTACATATGCGGGTGGTCGGGAGATTGTCTCGCTAGAAGAACTAAAAAGCCAAGATAAGGAGCAGGGATAGGAGAGGTAGTAAACAGGCTGATGTCCTGAACATCTCGATCTCAGCATCTCAGCATAGCTTTCCCCTTTTTCACCGGCACATATCTGAGCTCATTTGAGAGATGAGACAGGGAAGAGATATCGAAAAGATATCGTCGAAGGGAATCCCTTTGGTCCTCTTTCCCCCTAATTCCTTGCAGCATCGTCTCCAGCCTTCTGAATATCGATCTCGTGCAGTTGCCTGATTAGGGCCTTGGTGATGGCATATGTTGAATTTTCGAAACGAAGTCAGTAACATTGATAAATGTCCCGAAGCCGAGTTGTGCACCTCAAAGAGGCAGCATATTTGAAAACGCCTTGTTTATATCTTGGCAGGACTGCGAGATAGGTACAAAATCAGGATTTCTACTGCAGCATTCTTTCTTTCTTTCTGACATTACTCAACTACTCATGCAGCGAGGATGGTATCCGGTTGGCCAGCTTTTCGTCTGGCTATGATAATGGAAGAGCGGAAGAGGGAGGAAGGGGAGGAGAAGGAGAAGCTAGGCAAGTAAGGTATATCGATATCTCTGTTATCGACCACCTGTCCAGCCTTAGATTACAGCCGAGGTTCTTGTTTAGCACATCTGGTTTCGGAGAAGAGAGCTATGTTTGGTTGGGCCTGCTGGATGGCCTTCTCTGGCTCGCTTGACTTCTCTACTGTTCAAACCGCCACATCGGCTCTTCTCCTCGAAGGGATATGCTGCCTTCTCCGCGTTTCTCCATATTGATGGATTAATGCATTTGTGGATGCGGTAGGCATGCATTTATAAGAGCAAAGGTAATCAGCATAGGATCCCGACATGTAGTCGGTCCAGGCGCAATGTGAAGGATGATAGCGTGATGTGTCACATGTCCGCTTCACCAATTGTGCCGAAAGAGAACTTAAGAGAAATAAATAGTCGAACTTTTCTCTAAATACCGCAGAGAGCGCCGTGGAGTAACATCTTGATGCGGGCTGGACGAAGCATAGTCGAATGTCTATTGCACATCCGAAAGCTGTCGATGAGGAGAAAGGGTAAGCAGGCTCGTGGTCTCAAAATAATATCATCTCTAACCTGTTTTCTGCCTCTCTAGCATAACGGTGCAACTTTTGTTATCCAGTTTTTGAGATCGAGACTAGAAGAATTAGCCTGCTGTTTGTCCTTCTCTGCCGGTTAAACTTCGACGATTCACATTCGAAGGGATAGGGCGTTGAGCTTCGGCACCGCGACATGGAATGCGAGTGATGGAGTGTTCAAGTATTGGAAGTGTTCAAGTATTGGAAGTATGCCTTCATATTGCAGGACTCATATTTATATCATCGATTCAAGAGTAAGATGAGGAATGATGGTCTGATGTGTCACATATTACCGTAGCTGTCTCAACCTTCTGCTGGCAGGAAGTTTGGAATATATATATGCATATATAGGGTTTAGTTTGCAAACAGAACCACGAAGAATGCATCTCCCTGACCGTTGCAACCACAGAGCACATAACAGTCTCGCTTCTGAAGTGGAAGACTGCCGTGGCGGAGAGGAACGGTAAGCAGGCTTGTTTTTGTACACCAACGTCTCGACTATCTCCTGCCTCCATAGCACAATCTTGTTTCGTCCGGACCTTGAGATCAACAATCGTAATGATGAAAAATCAGCCTGCTATGTCTTCTTCCCTGTCGACGATACTTTCGCTTAATATGAAAGAACGAGGAGCTGAGCTCCCGATCGCAATGCGTCCACACAGTGAACCATGTGTATGATATGCAAGAATAAGATCAGGTACTGGGGATATGTTTTTATAATGGAAAATGGGTCACTATGTAGTCGTTTCGGGGCGAAACAGGGATGATGATGTGATGAACTTGCTGCTGGAAGAGATTTGAGATACATATGTGCAAATTGGATTTACTTTGGGAAACATAACAACGGAGTACTTGGATACATCACCTGTTGCCAACAAAAGGGACGTGGCCAAGTCTCGCTTTTGAAGTGGAAGGCGAGGACGTAGCACAGGACTCCATGCTAAAAGCGGGAAGCACTTCACAATCATTTCATACCTAATTTCTCCACTCCACGTCACGTGCCAAGCAATTCGAGAGTAATTCCAAACTACGAGTAGTTGCTACTTTCTAATCCTGGGGGAAGGCTGTCGAAGAGAAGAGGACGAGGAAGCAGGCTGTCTCGAACTTGTCTCTCAGCTATCTCTTACCTGTCTGGTATAGTTATGCGGCGATTTTTGTTCGGACCTTGAGATTAAGAGCTGCAACGATCAGCCTGCTGTTTGTCCTTTTCTGCCGCTTCAAAGACGTAAAATGCCGCACTCTAAAAAGCTCTTGAAGCTAGGTTTACTAGATAGAACAGAAAGATCATATATTAAGAGAAGGATTTGGGCTTGAATAGAGAAATTGAAATCATAGCTTGATATACTATATTATATCCACTCAAAAGCGCTTTGTTCAATCACCACAGAACAACACAGACAAAATGTCACCCCACGAGGCAGAACTATCCCGCCCAATACCCCTGAGTCATTCTAAGCGCCGGACTGGTCGATCACATCCTAGCGTCGCGCGTATGACCGAAGGCTACCGGGGACGAGGGGAAGAGAAAGCAGGGTTGCTCTCAGACCAATATCTCGTCCGTGGGGGATCTTCTCGGGCAAGAGGGATCTTCCTGTCTGTCTGGAACACATGTGCTGTCATTTTTGTCTCGACCTCGAGATCGATGATCGGGGTTTTGAGCCTGTAGTCCGCTCTTCTCTGGTGGGTATACTTACCGAATTTGTTTATCTTGAGTCAAGGACAACAGGACTCCAGAGCGCCAACCTCAAAGTGGTTTCGAATGAACATGTACAGGAAAAGGTGGGAATGGTGATGTAGAGTTGTTTTATACTGGAATCTCGGACCTCTACTGAGCGCTTCTTCTCTGTTGTCTATGAGTTTCTCATGGGTACCTCTAGCACGGATACCATGGCACAGCCGCGAATATAAGCCCCCATTATTCTTAATCTGTCGCACGTACTCTTCGTTAGGGCATTCTCCAGTATCCACTTGCAGACTTTAATTAAGCTTAATGAAGCTGCGGACTCTCAAACGAGTACATCCTACAAGGTGGTGAGTAGACATGGAGGAAGAACCGGGCTCCTCTCAAGGATGACATTTCTCCGCGTTCCTCTACAGTGATTCCGTAGACCGATTCCCAAGTTCGCTGTCTCATCTTTGAGATCAGGACTCGGTATCTGTGCCTCCTTATTCGTACTCTTCGCCAGGTAGGCTTAATTATCAACAAGACCTAAGAGGAGAAATCCGCACCGATTCTCGGAATCTGGGATCTCACGGTTTTCTGGATCAAAAATTTCATGATATCGTTCCCTTCTTTATACTACAATTTTGAGAGCTTTCAAAATATATGAATATCTCCGCTGCCCTTCGTACTCCTCGTGAGCAATTTCAACCTCATTTTTTAGTATCTCCCTAACTGATTTTGTATTCCTTACACAGTTTCTCGCTCTCCTTACAACGTCTTTACATACCCGATTCAGGGCAGGGCCCTTCTTGCTGCGATGCGTTTACAAGTTATCGCAAAATGATCGACAAGACAAGAAGTAAACAGATATCAACATTGACAAAAAGTCACTACGGTGCTGAGATGGAAAAAGCGAGAGAAGGAAGTGTGCCTGGTCTCTATCTTCTCTTCCGCAGCTGCACAATCAACTCAGCACTGTCAAAGATGTCATCTAGTTCCCGCAAAGAACAGTGCGGCCCGAGAACGTATTCTTCAGGGCGGCCGAACAACAGGAACAGAATTTCAATACAATGTCGTTTATTAGCGTTATCCTTGTTACATTACGATATACCGGACGCAAAACTGAACTGCCCAGGTTCCGTTCCGCCAGAAAATCCATTGTGGTTCACGATGCGAAAGGAAGGGGAGAGGAAAGAGGGGGCATAAGGTTCCACAGTGAAAATCTCTCTCTCTGTAATCTACCTAGCTGAGTTGTCAGATGATGCAAGCATTCAACAGTCAAAGGTCGAGATCGTAGCCTGAGACGGGAAAAATGGTTGCCTGCCTAATCATACTGTCCCCACGCTTTCTCTCTCCAGTCATGAAAATGTCTGCAACCGTGTCCACCGTTGGTTACCTCTCAAGCCAGGCGTCGTGGTCGTGCGTTCTTGGCCACTTGCCACGCTGAGTCCTCGAAGCTAAGGCTGCATTCAGCCAGCCTCGTGATTGCGGATAGATCTTGTCGATCGACGTACTAGCTCGGTCGGGACCAATCGCAGAGGAATAGAAACATTTCATGACGACTTGAGGCAATCGAGCTGAGACCGACATGAACTTCGTCCAAGCCGAAGGCTCAACAGTGATGACCGAAGCCATGTCGAAGAACAAGAAACAGCAAAAAGGCGTGTGGCAGACGTGACACCGGGGGTCAATCGAGATGATTGAGCACAGCGGGGAGTAGAGACGAGGCATGCATGTACATTATCAAAACCGAAAACCACTATGAAAAGTCAATACAAAACATTGGCCAGCACCGCATACGATGACTGGCTTCAACCAGATCCAGAAATGAGAGATAAAGCGTTAACATGGATGAAAATCAAGGTAGCCATTCCAACGACAGCTCAAGCAGCAACAGTTCTAAACCCAGTCCAGTTAGGAAGAGCCTCTCTAATTTCCTCAGCATACTTGGGGATTCCTCCGGCATAGCAGGTCTGCTCGAAAGCCTTTCCAGGCAAGCTACCACCCATATAGGTGGATTTGGTGGTAGGGAAAAGCGAAATATCAGAAAGCTCATTGATATGATTCTTCCACTTCTTGGTAGCTTCTTCGGTCGGTTCGACGAACTTGAGGTGGTCTCTCTCAATCTTCCTGATGGCATCGACGATCCACCTGCCTTGAACCTCCACGCTTGCAGGTCCGTTGCTGAGTAGGGTGGGTCCATGCGGTCCGTAAAGATGGAACATATTCGGGTATCCACTCACGGTAGTACCAAGATAAGTGTTGGCAGCTGTCTTCCATTCATCTTGGAGGTTTGTCCCTTTGACACTCTTCAAACCCATGTGGGTCATACCGCCAGTTGTGATGTCGAAGCCTGTGGCGACGGCGATCACGTCAAACTCGTGTAACTTACCGTCTTTGGTTTTGATACCAGTTTCCGTGAATTCTTCAATGGGGGTTTCGTTGAGGTCGACGATGTCCACGTTAGCTCTGTTGAACTGTTCGAAGTAGTTCTGTTCTAAGCAGGGTCTCTTCACGCCCCAAGGATGTGGTGGCTCTACAGGAGCGAGAAGATCTCGCTTCCTTGGATCTCCAATTCTGGCACGTACGTGTCGAGCCCAGAAGTTGTAGACCTTGAACGGCAATCTCAGCATGGTACAGAGAGATGGTGAAAAGAGAAAATTGAAGAGGTTAGAGATAGACTCACCTCTCTATTCGCTTTCTCATCGTATAAGTAGTCCTTGTAATTACCCAGCCAGTAAGCAAATCCGCCGTGGTTCCAGAGCTTGTACCTTTGATATGGGTTAGAGCACGTCTTCTCGGGTAGTCAGATGTCTTACCAGAATGCCTCTCGCTCTTCAAGTGAATCTTCGAACGTGTTCTTCTCACTGAAAGTAAAGAGAAATCCACCGAAGCATCTCTCTCTAAGCTCCATCAATCGAGGATACCATGTCTTCTGGCTCTGCTGTTCCTCAACGGTGAGAGGGCGTTTGCCCATGGGGACTGCAAGATTGCTATGCGGATAATGTCAGTCTTAGTTTTTGTAGCAAGACCAGAGAACAATCTTGATATGAAGCATGCAAGCAATGTAAACTTACGGAGTACGCTGGAACACTGTGACAGAGCCCGCTTGAGGTCCCCATTCTTGCGTAATCTGTACACCACTAGCACCGGTTCCAATGACTGTCGATCGTGAGAATGAGGAACAATATTGGGCATTCACAAAATTTACCGGCACAGCGCTTGCCATGAACATCTACACCCTCTTCTGGCCAGAATGACGAGTGATGGATGACGCCTTTGAAGCGCTCAAACCCCTTGAAATTAGGAACATAGCGTTTTGCTGCAAAGCCTGCGGCGACCACCAAATACTTGCTCTTTGCAAAGCGACCATCGGCGGTTTTGACATGCCATTTACCTTCGTCTTCATCGAACTGGGCCTCAACGACGACAGATTCAAAGGCACAGTCTTTCTTAATATCAAGTACCTTTTCGACATGGTCAAAGTAAGCACGAAGCTCCTGGTAATTAGGATAATTAGTAGACCAAGTCCAGTCTTTCCAGGTTTCAGGCCAGCTGTATTGATACTCCGGAACCTCAGAGTCGACGCGAGCCCCTGGGTATCTGTTCCAGCGCCAGGTACCTCCCAGGTCCTCTCCAGCTTCGTAGATTACGGCTCTGAAGCCACGCTCACGCAGCTCCTTGAGACAGAAGACACCGCCAAAGCCAGCTCCGACAATGAGGACGTCAATATCAAGGTCGTCTGCATAAGGACCAGTCGTACCACGACGATTGGCATATTCGCTCAACTCATACTTCATCTTTGCATGTTTGATGCCTTCGCCCTGTGGTTCAGGGGCACGGCTTTCCTGACTTTTAGCAGATGCCATGACGGTCGAAGTAGTTGATAAGTATTCGATTATGAAGAGGGTACAGATGAGTTCATGTTGAGGAATACTTCATGGAGACGCGAGGGGTTTATCAAGTAGTCTGACATTTCGAATTCAGCTTGGTTTTACCATCCAATAGTAATGACTCCGCACTAATTTCAGTCAGCGGGGAAGCTGAACTCCTAGTTGACAGCTACCTAATTCTTACCCGAGACTAGAGAGGAGTAAGCGCTGCGGAGAAATGCGGGGCAGCGTGGGGATTTCATATGCAGGGAAACTTATTTTCGCGTAGGTGATTGGACTAAATGAGCATGGGTAAAGGCTCTTTCGTGTTCGTATCGGACCGAAAAAAGTGGTGTGATTGACTACTCCTCTTACTTGGCCAATAGTGGGACACGAGAATTGAAGATCAGGGCCAGCCATGTGGCCAGAGTGCTTTCTCCTCAATCGGAGACAAGGACCGGACGACGGATGCTAAGAAACCCAAGGAGTTGCGGTGTCTCTTGAGGGATTTCCGGTCCAATGTGGTCCCTTATATAGATGGTCTTGAGTTGCTACGTGACCAGAGCAGGATCAAGTTGTGAAGGCAATTCAGAAAAGGCATTCGGTTATCAGTACTTTCGCAATGGATAAGCTGAAACCTTCGAAAGTCCAAGAACTGGAACGTTTGGTGGATGAAGCTTGTGCGGACCACACAAGAGGCATACCAGGTGCAACTTTTGTAGTCGTTGACAAGGATGGGAAAGAGCTTCTTGCCCATTCGGCAGGCAGACGTGGATCTGGAAGTACCGAGCCAATGACTCTGGATAACATTTTCTGGATAGCCTCATGCACAAAGATGCTAACAGGAATTGCTTGTATGCAGCTTGTCGAGCAGGGAAAGTTGTCTCTTGACGATGTAAGACAAGTCGAGCAGCTGTCACCGGAGTTAAAGGATGTCAAGGTCTTACAGAGTGATGGGACCTTAGTTGAGAAGAAAAAGGGTATCACCTTGAGGATGCTTCTGACCCACACAGGTGAGTGTCTTGACTTGATGTCAGTCCACAGAACTGACACGAACCATAGCCGGTTTTGGATACACCTTTTTCAACGAAAAGCTTCGAGACCATTCCAGACCTACGGGATATGACGAGTTCTCAGGGAATGAATATGATATGTTGCAACCACTGGTACATCAACCAGGAGAGGCATGGCAGTATGGGGTAAGTGTACTGAGTCGTAGCAAGCAGCTGATAATGACCTGTGATATAGATAAGCGTCGATTGGGCGGGAGTGCTCCTCGAGAGAGTCACTGGACAATCGCTGAACGACTACCTCCACCAGAATGTCTTCCAGCCGCTTGGTCTCAAGAACATCTCATTCTTCCCCACCAAGACGATGAAGTCGCGCCTCGTTCATATGCACCAGCGTGCCACAGATGGCACGCTGACTCATCGCGACCACCTGTTGCGGCAGCCACTGGTCATCGAAAGCGACGCAGACATCAGACGAACATTCAACAGTGGAGGAGCGGGCTGTTTCGCAAAACCACAGGATTACTGCCGTAAGTAGCCGCCGTGTCAACATTCGTGAATGTTCCTCCTTGCCACATCATCCTTTTCCGACCAATGTTCCGGCCAACTTCTGTTATTATGACTGAAGATCTCATAGGTGTCCTTGCGGTGCTACTCAACGATGGGACATGCCCAACAACTGGCATACAACTGCTTAAGAAAGCCACCGTGGATGAAATGTTTACCAATCAGATCCCCAAATTCCCGGATTTCGGGCGTAATGGCATCCCAGCGGCGAAGCCTGATCTAACCAATGCCGTACCAGATATATATCCTATACCTGGCAATGGTCCTCAAGGCTGGGGACTCACCTTCATGCTTACTGGTGGTGCCACTGGGAGGTCCTCAACCACTGGCTTTTGGGCCGGCTTGCCAAATCTCTGGTGGTGGTGCGATCGAGAGAAAGGTGTTGCTGGTATTGTTTGCACACAAATTCTACCTTTTGGGGACGCGCAAGTCCTCGGGCTGTGGGCTAAGGTCGAATCAGCAATTTACGCAGCATTGGGCAAGAGTTAAATGCGGGCAGCTTTTTCAATGTTGACTTCCTTGGTGCCCTCTTCGGTTCTTATCCTTGTTCCAGTTCTGCAGACCAGCTCTGAACTTTGTGTGTATTGACGCAAATATACTGTACATAGTGATAGCTGTATGAGAGACGGTATACAGATGTGGGAAATCTTGGGAAGGATCGACCTATGCGCATCAACGAGAACACGATGGTGTGACAGCGGGATACTGCTGAAGGCACCCATGCTAGTAGTTTAGCCAACCCTCCTTAGCACTGCTTGGCAGGGTCTAGAAGGTCAGGTAGCCACTGTTAGAGTCGGGTCAGATAGCTATAGACAGTTATTAGGAGTCAAGTGGTTGTTAAGGACGGTTATATGGTTGTAGAATGCAAAACAATCCATTGCGACTTAATGCCTTCGAGACCTTCAGTATGTATTGGAATTTGATTCTGATTCCCATGACTCGGCAGGGTCGGCCAAATAACTACCTAGCACGGGTTGGGTGGTCAGCTGTACAATCGACAATAATGAGGAATCGTAAACAAGCCCCAAGAAATTTGCCTGCAGATCCTCAGCCGCTATTGCAAACATATTGATAAGCACTCGCCGGATTGGCTCAACGTCCTCACGTGGGTATACGATAGTAGAGACCGAGTCACACCAGTCGTGAGATCTCCGAGATCGATCAGTGTTACAAGACTTTCTCAGTGAGGAGTAAAGATGGTGTGGTTGTAGTATGCCTATTTAGGAATAGGCCTGTTTTTAGCTTCGCGGACTTCGCGGACCTCGCGGACCGAGGACCAAGTACAGCACGAGTACGTGCCCCTTCGAACGGAGATCAGGTACTGTCCACATTCATGCTTTACGACCTTACTTGCACCGAGTACATAATTCAGATGATAATGTTAATTTTCAAGCACCTCTCGACTTCTAGTACTCACATTGCAGTATATAAGTAATTGTTACAATTCGCGACAAGAAAACAGAGCGCGCATGCAGACAGCTATATATGTAACCAGCTATGTAACCGAGAACTGGAACAAAGCTCGAAGGAACGATTATTAGTGCATTCACAGCACTTTTTTGCTTGTGCATGGCTGTACGTCGACATCTGCATGTTGGCCAGGATACCTCCAGTCGTATACTTCACTTGGCAGAAACATCGCGTCGTGACGGCGCAACTTACCTTAATTGTCACAATTCAAGCTTCATTTATCTCACCGGCCGTTCAAAGGGTTTCATCGAAGGGACTTGGCGAAGCACAATCTGTACCACAAGTGGAAGGCCTCGAGCAATCCAAGCATTTAGTTATGATACCATCATCCTATACCGTTCGAGCCTCGGCTGGAACCGTGCATCTGGGATCGCTTTATCACTCGATGGGCTAGGGTGTCGAGATAAGAGCGTATAGATTGCCTACTCGCAGACTTCCTTTGTTGGGTTAACGACGTTGTGGGATGGTGTACATAAGAGTGTCCACTTCCGATCAGTTGCAAACACCAATCACACATTTTATTCTCTCCTACTCACAAAAATACATCGCATCCAATAGTCAAGCATGCCAGAGGTCAAGCTTATGAGTCACGTCGCCCTAGAAGAATCACCCTAGACCGAGGAGAGAGACGATCCCAGTACTGATGCAAAACTCTCAGGCGATTGTGTAGTAGAGAAGAATCACATCGTTGCAATTGGCGAAATGAAGGACGCCAACGTGTACGAGACAGGTAGGAGCAAGCATGAAGACAGTATCCCTACTGAATCCTTTCGTGCCCTTCGACGACTTCCCGATGAAGGATCCAGGATCGTGACAATCAGAGCCATACTTGTGAGATGCATGTGTGGAGCGCTTGTCAATGCGTCCAATGTATATACCGCTCTGAAGACAGGTGACAAGGTCCCAACCGAGCGTCCGATCTACGTTCAGGCTGGACTGTCGGAGCCAGTCCCTTCGGAGCTATCATTGGATTTTTCGTTCTCAAGTCTTTGGCAAAAGCGCTTCCTGGAAACTTTCCCATTTTCGGCGGGAGCCTTGATGCACGATGGAACAACATCGTGCAGACTGCCACTACAGCGGCTGGTGGACTCTCGAGTGTATTCATTTCTGGCATCCCTGCGCTTTACCAGCTGAAACTCCTGGACACACTCAGCAAAGACTTCGGCCGCCTCATCTCTTTGATAGTAGCCGGCGGTTACTTTGGGCTCGCCATGTCTACACCCATGCGCAGGTTCTTCATCATCTACGTTGCTCGTGAATTGAATTTGATCTTTCCTTGACGACCCCCACTGGAGTCGATATGTTTTTTTCGCCTCCATCAGTTCAAAAGCTTCTACTAAGGACGCACTCTCACCCCGCTATTGGATGCTGTGGCCTGGAGTCCTGCTTTTGATTGTCGTTGCATTCACCGAGCTCCTCCTAGAATACAAGGTGATCTTTCTAATCAGCAAGGCTGTGACCCGTGGAACATCATGCGGATTGAATGCCCTGTTGAGAACGTTGAACAGCATGCCGACACCCTAGAGAAACGTAGCCTGATGGTAGAAACAGATTTGGTCGAGGATCCTGCTGCAGATCATGAAAATCCTGATTTGGAGATCCCTTCTGGTTGTCGTCAGCATAATCGTCACCTGCGTTGCTCTGGGCATGGAGTATGACATGCCTGTCGGCATGTCCATGCTCACAGTGTTCCTGGCCTTTTCCTTCACATTTCTTTGCGGTGCAATGCGCAGGCGCTACTGATATGACTCCCCTTACTGCCGCGTCTAACCATCCCGGATTATTTAAGGAGGTGCGACCAAGGGCAAACACTGTCAGGCTGAATATGCGCAAGGTCTGAACTTGCTTGGTGCTTCTCTTGCCAGTATGGCTGCCGGTCAAGCTTCTGATCTCACTAGCGATTTCAAAATTGGGTTAACGCTTCGTACTCCTCCCGACCAGCAATGGTATGCTCACGTGCTCGGAACCGTTGTTGCCGTTCTTCTTGCCCTGCCACGTTTGTTCTTGTCTCAAAGGCCGAGTAAGTCATGTTTCCAATCTTCGTGGGATCCGAAGAAGTCGCTAAACGTAGAAATAGCCCCTGCATCATTGACCTGAATGCGGAGACATGCCCTTTTTAGTGCCCCGTCGTTCTCCGCTTGGCGTGCTGTCGCAGTCGCCATGACTGACCCAACTTTCCCTGTCCCTACCGTCTCCGGCATCTTTGCGATCATCTTCTCCATCTTCGGAGCTATCGTGGTCGTAGTCCCCCACTATGCCTATACTGGAAAATGGGAGAAGTATCGCGTCTATCACCTCGATATGATGTGTATCGGTCTTGCAGTCGTTTTGCCACAAACACTACGGAACAGCCGTGGTAATGGGTGCTCTTCCTGCATACTACTGGGCCAAGAAGAATCCCAAACACTTTGGTATCTACGGTTTCGCAGTCGCTGCTGGATTGATCGCTGGTGAGGATATGTTTAATCTCCCTATTGAGTCGACCGACGGTCTTTGAATGCATTGGCTGGATATGAGTGTCACACTAGGCATTGATGGTGTCATTAACGCAATCTCCCGAGTTTCTGGTATTGCTGGTCCCGATCCATAGGGCACTCAGATCGCTTGCCCGGCCAACAGTCGTTAGTGGTGTACCTGGGAAACTGGATGGATACTGAGATTGGTGGATCAAAGACATGCCACGATCAATCACTAGATGAAGCGTAACAGCTCCCTCCTTGTCCCAATCATTTTCACTGATTCGCTCATCTCGAGATTGTCCTTTGTTTGATTTTCTGGCTTTCCTTTATTTTGGTCTGCTCCGGCCTCTATTCTTCGATTGTATCATACTCTCGTGAATAAACTGATTATTCGAAACACTCGAAGACCGGATGATAATAGATGCAAATAATGTAGGAATATTTGAGCAGGGATTGTGGTCGGACGAACGCAAGGAACAAGGCGCACAGACAAGGGCACTCCGTTTGTGTCTTCGCCAAGAGGTCGATAATGAACAACGATTGGCCATTCGCAGCGCCTTCCAACGGCCGCCATGCTGATGTGTACCACCAGAGATCACCGGTCTGAGATGATAGACCTCATCTCCCATGGTCTTGTTGTTTGTAGACAATCTCCGTTCTACCAAAGTCATCAGCATCGCACAATGACTGTCATGTCAGGCGTGCGTGCAGACAGAGTGGCTCGGGACAGTCGCTGGGCCCTGTTTGTACGTGGCTGGGGCCTCTTCCGAGGCGAGGTACAGGATGCGTTGGCAGCTCGAGCCTGGACAGCGGGCAGCCAAATTGCTCCCTCGACATGGGTGACCAATGCCACGTCTTCACTAATCGAGTACTGTTGAGGATTGATGTTACTCGCTCGAGTATCGTGTGAAAAATTGGACATCTGGCCTTGTTCGCACGTCTTTCAAGCGCACGGCGTGCGGCTGTGTCACAGAATCACGACCCGGTTTCTGGAACCTGTTACCATGACACGAGGCGGCCAATTGTCCTTGTCATTTCCTCTTGTTGAATACATCTTTTCTTACTCGGCGCACTTGGCCATTGTGAAGGGCCCAGTGTTGCTTCAAGTCGCTCCTTCCACCCTCGTGGTGAGAAGGTAACATATTGGAGGGTGGGCTTTCGCCTCGCTAATTGGTAGCAAAGTCTGATACAGAGACTCGATCACATTGGTCGCTGCAGCACAGCATCGATTATTGGGTCAATCGGCATCTAGCCCACGGCATATTATAGATAGTTATACGGGTTAAGAGGTACGTTTGGCCTCGCGCTGAGCATGGTCCTAATTTTCCAGCCATTTCCCAGCCATCTCTTCCATGATTCAAGCAATCCAGCCACGAAGATGAAAAAGACGAATCCGCCGTTACAGCAGCAGTTCGAGCAAGCATCATGGTCTCGTTTCACTTTTGCATCTCACCGTCTATACCGTTGCCTAGCTCATTCCTCCCCGTCGGCGTTTATACTGACGATAGTAGACGACTTACCCCACACGTGTCAAAGGGTTCAAGCGCGATAGACGCTGACCTTTGACATCCTTCGTTTAAAAATCATTGTTGGTTTTGTTGATCAGGCAAACTGTCGGCGCAGCACCCATTGCGCACAGCAAACCTGTCGCGAACTCGCCGCAAACCAATTAACGATTCCCACGGCCACAAAGCGCACGAAAAGTACACGACATCACTCCAGCAACGCCAGCAGCAGGCACAAGCCTACCTCAGCAGTCACAAAGACAACCTCTACCTCTCGCCAACGTCAAGCTCTTCTGGCAGCGTGCCTCATACCCTCCGGCGAACACCTCGATTCGACGATCGCGACGAAGGGGACAGACGCTCACCTCGACACCAACGATCACGCTCGCTTGACTCTGCCTCGTCCGCCCACGGTCCATCTTTCAACGACGCCGCATCTCCTAGTCCGCGAAGACGAGCATCATCGACGCATGCCCACGGTCGTGCTCCTCACCCCGCGCTTCGCATTTCTCGTCGCACCGAGTCTGCTATCCTCTTCACGCTTGAAGAAGCAATTCGAACACCTTATCCATTCACACCAGATCTGGTGGAAGAGAACGCACAGATGTCAGATCTCGGCGGTGGAGGCACAGATAATGGACACGGTGCACCTCGAGTGACGGGTGGAGATGTGGCCGCGTCAAAAGCGTCAAGCTCGGGGCTGCGTACACCACGTGACATTATGAATGAGCGACATGCGCGAGAGGCTAGGCGACGTGCTGAGGCAGAAAGAGCACAGGCTGAACAAGCGAGCCGACAGGCCGAAGAGGAAGAGAGAAGGAGGAGGTCGACAGCCCGTACGAGTAGGCCTGTCCCTGCTGCTGGCGTTGCAGATGCGGCGAGAAGTAGTGGAGATGGTGGTGGACACAGAAGGAGTCAGAGCCAGACTAGCCCCGCGGTAGCTGGTGCACAACAGTATCAATCCATGCCTACAACCAAAGAAGGTGAGAGATATGGCGAGGGAGGACGGATTGGCTCGGGCAGCAGTGCTCGTGTGCAGGATGATTTGCGAGCATCAGCGCCAGGAGTGCCGACATCACGCTACAGAGCAGGAAATGCTCCGCAAAACGCCCCTACATCGGCACGTCGTGCCGTCCCATCCTCGCAACCCGGCCTACGGCAATCGTCAGCCCCTACGCCTACGCCTACGAGCAGTGCACCACCGGTACGAGAGTCTGAGGAAGCGCCACAACAACCTTCTGGTCGGGCCAACACCTCTTCGTTCCCGCATGCATTTGAGCGATGGGAGCAATTATCATCGCATTGGGAAGGTCTCACGTCATACTGGCTACATAAGCTGGAAATGAATACGGAAGAAATTGGCAGGACCGTTCCTTCTGCCTCTGCTTTGTCACGCCAAATCAACGATCTCTCTGCTGCAGGTGCCAATCTCTTCCATGCTGTTGTCGAGCTCCAACGACTGAGAGCGAGCTCTGAGCGCAAATTTCAGCGCTGGTTCTTTGAAACCCGCAACGAACAGGAGCGTGGCCAAGAAGACCGAGCTAGACTTGAGGCTGCTCTGCAGACTGAGAGGGCGGCGCGAGCCGACGCCTTTGCCCGTGCGAACATGGCCGAGCAGGACAAGCGCAACGCTGACAGGATGGTGACTGAAATGAGAAGAGAATTGACCATCAGTAAAGAGGAAGCCAGACGCGCATGGGAGGAGCTTGGCAGGAAAGAGCATGAAGAGCGAGAACTCACTACTCGCCTCAGGGAAGGTGCACCGACCACGATTGGAGGAGTCCAGGTTGTCCCCACCCAATTCAGCGCCGGAGCCAGTGGTCATGGCAGTGAACGTAGGCCTACTGCCAGCGAAGAAATGCAACGTCGAGGACAAAGAACAGCTCCTGGTGATGATGATTGGCTTGACGTGGCCGATCCGCCATCACCTACAGACACGGACCCTTTCACTGAGTCGCCTCGAGCACGACGAACGTCTGCTCCTATACACGCGCAATCAGCCGGAGCTTACCAACCATATCCTGCAGGGAGTACACCTGCCTCGGGCTCAACTGCCCCGACTGTGATACCTCCGCAACATGTTCAAGGAGCCGTGTCACCTCTCCAGCCCAACATTCGATCGACGTCACAGACGGCTACCTCATCCCCACCTGACATTTTGGCCTCGACCGCAGCCTCTCGCTCTCTTCACTTACCGACACAAGCGCCTGCAGAAGCACCCCCCGAGCTGTTCTACCATCACCCGGGCACACAGACCTACCTGCATTCACCTCATTCATCAATCTCAAGCCCGCAGCAATCTCAACCAGTACAGCCTTCTGCGCCGCCACCGCCAGTTCCCGGACAGCAAGGCCTTCGCGAGCAGCCCTCTTACGGCAGTGATGAGACGGAATATGAATTTGACGACCATGGACATCTTCGTGTCGATGCTCAAAACCGACCCATCATTCGCCACTCATCTGACCGTCGCGGCGAAGCGGGGGCTGCGGAGACCGCTCTTCCTCCAACCGTGACTATCGGTAGAGGGCCTACCCGAGGCGCGCAACCAGCAGCTGCAGAGCCCGTAGGCATTTTGAGCGAAGGTAGCGAAAGCCTGTCTGGAGCAGACCCGGCTGACATCGCTCGGGAAAGAATGCTAGCTACACAGTACGGGGGCCGCCCACCTTCACCTCCCTCGCCCCCAAGCATGCCACTCCAGGCAGGCTCTGTACCTCCAACGTCAGCAGAGGCCATGGCGAGTGCCACAGCTGAACGAGGTGGATATGCGGAGCCAGCAGACTACGAAGGAAGTGGCTACGAGAACTGGTCCAGCAGACACCACCATCCCACACGTCTATCAGACGTGCTCGAGGAGGACGAAAGGAGCAGAACGACGTGGGAGTAGTCCTCTCCCAGAGACCAGACGCCTCGGCTTGGATGGTTCGAGGAAGCAATAGGCGAAGAAGAAAGCCACATTGACATGTTTGATCGGCCCAAAACTGCCATTCTGTTAGATTCTTCTAGAAGGCGGTACAGGTGATGGAAGGAATGGTTCTTGACCATGCTCCACGCGAATACTCTGCACACGGAGCACGTTGCAGATGTTTCTCTAGTTTCTTCTTCTTCACCTCTCGGCCGGTGTTTTGTTTGAGATTGCACCAGTGTCTTGTTTACCTTCTCTTCTTCTTCTTCTTCTTCTTCTCAATTCTCAGCCTGGCGTGGGAGGGACATGATGGAGGCAGCACTTGGGTAGGATTGTCTATTGGGGCAATGAGGGCAAAAATGGAGGGCTGGGACAGGTAGGTGATGAGGGAATGGGTATGTGCATAAGGAGCGTGGGCAACGGCGCGTGGCATATCTCATGGGAGTAAGCATTGTACAGGCAGGCACGGTAGGAAAGGCAATCTGGAAAGGAAGCTTGAAGGTTGACGTCCTGCAACAGTAGGATGAAAAGAGGGCAGCTTGTTTTCGCTTTGCATAGCGATTGAGCTACTATAGTAATCAAATAATGAATATTTAATTTCGAACAGACACCTTGAAGAGTGCGAACAGACACTTTGAAGAGTGGTCTTTTGTTTACAATCAAGGACCATCAGCCAAAAGAACAGCCGGAAATGCTTCAGAAATCTTTTATACACTGGCCAGACATTTCCATGGACTTACTCGAGCGATTGGTATTTTTTTTTCTTTTGCAATAGCGAGCACGACATTGCTGCAACTCCGAAGCCGCGGAGAAGCAAGCTCGAGCCTCGATCGATAGAGCCCGACCAATAGGAAACGGTATGCTGACGCGCCGTGCGGGCGAGGTCGGCGCCAAGAGCAGCGATAAGGGAAAAAGTTAGAGTGAACGGACCAGGGTAGATAGAGGCTTATCGCGGGAGTTGTTAGTGGGATGCCGTGGTTTTGTATGGCGAATGCCCTGGCCAGGTGCATGTTTGTTTTTGGAGAAAGACACCTCGGTCATTCTCGCCTTCTTCTTGTGAGGCTGCTGATGTATGGGTAGATATACCTGACGCTTACTTTCTTTTTGGTCCCGTCTACTTGAGTGGTCTTCTATTCCTCTTCTCCATCTGAAGCTCGACTGTATAATAACATCACAGACGAGCATCGTCTCAAGGTTGTGGTCAAGATGACTACTACACCAGCGCTGCTCACAGCCGTCGATTCGGTCAACCATGTCCACTTGATTGTCGGATCGAATCCTCTTGCAAGTGCACGCTGCACACGGGCGCTCGAAGTTGGTGCCATTCCCAAGATAATTGCCCCAGCAGACGCCACTGTGCACTATGGACTAGCCAAGCGGATAGAAGAAGGCAAAGTCGAATGGATCCAGAAAGAGTTTGAAGAGTCAGACCTGACGACGTTGGGTCGTGAGGAGGTTGATCACGTTGTCGACGCTGTCTTTGTTAGCAGCAATGGCAAGAGCGCCATGGCAACCCACATTTCCACCCTCTGTCGCCGACTACGCATACCAGTCAATGTGGCAGACTCGCCAAACCTTTGCACATTTACACTACTCTCCACTCACACCTCTGGTCCGCTCCAGATCGGTGTCACGACATCCGGAAAAGGCTGTAAAATGGCCTCCCGCATCCGTCGCGAGATCGCCGCCGCCTTGCCTGCAGAGCTTGGCCCAGCAGTCGAAAGACTCGGATGCATGAGAAGGCGTATCTGGGAAGAAGACGCCAGAAACGGCGAGTTAGACATTGAGAACGAGGAGGACGATGTGGGACAAGATTCGAAATTCAATAAATTAGTCACCGAGGCAGATGTTGAGGCTGCAAGAAACAGACGCCTGAGGTGGCTTTCCCAAATCTGCGAATACTGGCCTTTACGCCGCTTGGCAGCAATCACAGACGCAGATGTCGATTCCGTACTTCAGTCATACTCACAAGACCCAAGGGCAGCTGCATCTGATGATTCCGCACCTCTGCTCAACCCTACCAAGGTCGACGAAAGAAGGCGCAAAGGTCGAGTCATTCTCGCTGGTTCCGGTCCAGGCCACCCCGATCTCCTTACTGCTCTCACTCTCAAGGCTATCCGCGCTGCTGATGTCATTCTCGCCGACAAACTCGTCCCTGCTGGTGTACTCGACCTCATCCCCCGTCGCACACCCGTCCACATTGCCAGGAAGTTCCCAGGCAACGCAGAAGCAGCACAGGAAGAGCTGTTGTCAATCGGTCTGGCCGCCGCCAAGAAGGGTCAGATTGTGCTCAGATTGAAGCAGGGAGACCCTTATCTCTACGGACGTGGAGCAGAGGAGTTCCATTTCTTCCGCAACGAGGGCTTTGAAGTTAGCGTTTTGCCCGGCATCACTTCTGCCCTCTCTGCACCATTGTTCGCAAATATCCCAGTCACACACCGCGCTGTTAGCGATCAGGTACTTGTTTGCACTGGCACAGGACGAAAGGGCGTGCCGCCTAATCCTCCTGTCTACTTGCCCAATCAGAGTGTTGTCTTCCTCATGTCCTTGCACCGACTGGAGGCATTGAGGGATAGTCTCTACGCCGAGGGAAAGAACTGGCCCAAAGAGACTCCTTGTGCCGTTATTGAAAGAGCTAGTTGCCCTGATCAGAGGGTCATCAGGTCAACATTGGAGCATGTCTGTGCTGCGGTTGAAGAGGAGGGTTCGCGACCGCCCGGCCTGCTCGTTGTAGGCCACGCTTGCGAGGTTCTCGAAAAGAGCGGCGGCCAGAGATGGGTCGTAGAAGAGGGTTTCACCGGATTCGACGGTTTAGGCGAGGGCACACTGGAGGGCTTGAGTGCAGAACTGAGAGGGGATGCTCAGCTAGAGGAGAATGTCATTCCCGCATAATTCACAAACCCGGTTGCATCTTCGAAGACACGCTTTGCATTGAAAGGGCGTAGCAAGGATGACAGGTCAACAAGTCAAGTTTTTTTCGTTCGGAAGATACCCTCGAGATTCAAAATATTCAAATATCTAGGCGGAGAAATCATATTCATCATTCAATCATTACTCCGGACTATGAGCTGAAACTGTCGTCTTAATTCTTACGTGCTTGCCTTGACCGAATGACGTTACATCAAGATTGTCAACACGTTATCCACCAACTCTATCCCGTATACAGGTAAAGGTACATTGTGCTGCCATGACTCTACACTGCCACCCACCTCGGCCCGCACATAACGTGACTGCGCCTCGGCGCCCCCGAAGACAGTGAAGCGCTTCATTGCGAGCGGGCTGTTGACTTTGCTATGGTAGCTAAAGCCTAGCTTCATGTGGAAGATATGGCTGGGTTTGACTTTGGACATTCTAGCTGTAACAGGATATGCTGATAGGAAAGTAGCGAAACCTCTTTCTCACTGTAGACAAGGTGGGAATGGTTTCATGATTTGATTGATGGTGTATTATTAGAAATCGGGCCGACGGATTCTCCGTCCTACATGACTAAACAAGGTACTCTCTGTATGAGGTGAGCTGCTGTCATCAAATCTATTTCGTCTCTTCTCCAACTTCCCTTTTCTGTTTCACCGACTTCTTTGCTTCTCTGTTCGCTTTCTGTTACGTTCCATGTATAGCTGATTCTGAACGTGTCGGGCTTCACGACCTTGGCATGTTGGTAAAATGGTAAGTGAGTCACTAGTATTCCTTCCCGCTGTTGTCAGGCCTCCACGGCTAGCCCGGAGGATGCGATCCTCAGTCTTCGACAGCTACATGGCTAAGGATTTTCACTGCCTTCTCTTGTTTCTCTACCTGGGGCTACTGGCTGTTATAGGAAAACGCTCTGCCACTGCCTAGACGTTATTTTGTCATCGGTAATGTCTTGGGAGTCGGAATTACTCATCCTGCAAGGGTCGTGGTGGCTCGGCTCAACCTTTGAGCTGAGCCGCACTTGGGTGCCTGATTGAATCCTTGGCTGACCTCAGACGGGATGCGATGGAGTATGCATATATCATTCTCCTTCTCATAAAGTCGTTTTTATCTTTCCTCTGTCTTCATCCTTCATCCCCTTCATTCAGCAATATTTTCCTATCATTTTCTTCGCCGCTTCTACCCAATTCTTTTCTTTTAGAACATACATAATGTCTTCCATTGATCATAGCTCTTTCCCTCTCAGGGTATGGGATAGTGGTCTTGTCAACCAGATGCTTGAGAAGAACCGTTTGTTTCCCCGCCTGACGTTACCGGTGAACAATGAGCCAGCGCAAACCCGCCATTCCCCAGTCACTACCACTAGGCCGAAGCTCTCGGTGGGCACATTCTCGGGAACGTCCAAGGCGATGACGGAGGTGTATCATGGGATTGAAGATAGGTAGGTACTGCATGTGCTGTTCGAATGCACCTGCTCATTAGTCTTAGATATCGCTCATTCTTTGATGTAATCGGAGTTTCATCCTCGCTGCCACTCACAAGTAGCCTCGAGGAGAAACGAAGAATATACCAATGGTCCATTCCGAATGGTCTCAATGGAGAGAAATTTCCTCCACATCTCGCACTCATTCCACCCAATACTGGATCAGATAACTTGCCCATATCCAAGATATACGATGCGATGCGATTACAAGATACTGGCTTCGTACTCAACTCGATCATACCGGATGAAGTCAAGGATTTCATCTATTCTCATCCTGACCAGGGTGCCACTATGGATGACATTGACAAGCGAAACGGAACTCTCCGAGCAGAGAAGAAGAATATCCTAGCAGAGCCAAATGTCGGCGATCGGGAAATCCCCAAATGGTACACTGATGAAGTGTTTGCTCAACAACAATTTACTGGAACCAATCCGGTAACAATCGAGAGGGCGTCCGAAGTATGGGCCGCGGAGTTCGAGCAAGCTGCCATCTCCCAAAAAAACACAGACATGGCCAGCTTGATCTCTTCAGCAGCTAAGGATGCCTCACTATATATCCAGGACTGCAGTTACTTCCGCGAGGCCGTCGGTGTACCAGCAGATGCCGAGATGAAAGCCACAGTCACTGACGGCAAAGGTCGTTATGCATCTGCCACAGTGACTCTTTACCACCTAACACCCGCCGGCAAACTCCACCCTTTGGCCATAGTCATCGATTACAAGGTTTCCATGTCAGCGTCCGTGGTAATCTTCAACAAACGCCCGAACCCGGAAGTATCTCATGATCAATCCACAGACTGGCCCTGGCGCTACGCCAAAACCTGCGCCCAAAGCGCCGACTGGATCCGACACGAAGGTGCAATCCACCTCACCAACACCCATCTAATAGAAGAAGCGACCATAGTCGCCGCCCACCGCACCCTCCCCACCACCCACCTCGTCTACCTCTGTCTCCAACCCCACTGGCTGAAAACCCTCCCCATCAACGCCTCAGCCCGCACAAGTCTAGTTCCCCCCGTAATCGTCCCTCTGATCGGCCTAACCGAAGACCAAACCTACGCCTTCCTCCGCTCCGCCTACACCCGCTTCAACTGGCAAAAAAACTACGTCCCCGCCGACCTAGCCAACCGCGGATTCCCCCCCGAAGCCCTCCTGGACGCGCCGAACCCGAAATTCAAAAACTACGCTTACGGCAAGGACATACTGCTTATGTGGCGCGTGCTCCACAGATTCGTCAGCACCTACCTCGCCAACGACGGGAACGGGTTTGTCTCAGAGGCAGACGTAGCGAAAGACCCTCACATCGCCGCATGGAGCGCGGAAATGCGCTCACCCCTCGGAGCCCAAATGCCCAGCTTCCCAGCGATCCGCACGCTGCCGCAGCTGGTCGATGCAGTAACCATGTGCATCCACCTCGCAGCTCCCCAACACTCAGCCGTCAATTACCTGCAGGAATACTACCAGTCCTTCGTCCCTAATAAGCCGCCTGCGCTGTGTATGCCTTTGCCTCAATCACTGCGAATGTTGGAGGGATATGGGGAGAGGGATCTTATGCACGCGCTTCCGATCAATAGACCGAAGGAGTGGTTGCTTGCTAGTCATTTGGTGCATCTTCTTAACTCGCGTGTTGCGGACGAGCAGAATTTACTTAATTATGGGATTAGTCTTTGGCATCTTGCGAGGCTGGATGGGGCCGTGGGGATTGAAGAGGCTGCGAAGGGGTTGGTGGAGGATTTGAGGGAGTTGGGTGATTGCGTGAAAGATGGCGTTGTTGTTGAGGGCTTGTTTTCGAGGATTAGTAGGGGTATGGATGATCAGGAGGTGCCGTATAAGGTTCTCGATCCTGGTGCGCAGGCTGTTTCGATATTGATTTAGACTTAGAAGGGTTTGGCACCGCCGGGGGGGGGGGGGGGGGCGGGACAAGAGTAACAAACCGGGGGCAGATTTGAGGACTTGGTATAGATGACGTTGGGTCTTTGGCGCTTGTGGTTGAATTAGAGTCATTGTCAACTGTTCTTCTTTTTGGTTTACTCCGTTTTGTAGCTTAGCTTTGTTTTTTCTGAAGCTGTGAAGTGTAAATGCAATGCGAATTCCTGTTTTCTCTATCTATTCTCTTCGACTTGGTTTTCGTTCTCTTCGACTTTATTTTTCTTTCTCATTGACTTGGATTCCTCTTGAGTCTTGACTCTGATTGTGTTTGATCAAACAAAAGTAAGAGTCACAGTTAGAGTAAAGTAAGAGCTAGGAAGTATAGACTACGCTATCTATCTAGGAAGCACCGACTACGCCATCTATGAACGTCCGACACCTTTACCGATCAGATTAGCCAATTTCCTAGCATCCAAAATCTCGCCCTCAGTCAATCGCCCCGTCTCCTCTATCTCGCCGTCAATCCGTTGATACCGGACAATTGTGGGCACGTTGTTCACATTCCAGTTTCTGCGGTAGGGGTTTTGGGGGTCGCGCCATCTGTGGGGTTGTGAGTGGGTTTTGTTTTCGTATGCTCTGTGGAGGAGGAGAAGAGGGGGAGGGGTGGAGAAGAAAGGAGGGAGAGAAGAAAGGAGGGGAGGGAGAGACGTAGGGTTGGAGATGTGGGTTGGGGGGTTGAATGGAGGGGTGGAATGGATAAGTGGCATGGACGTCCTTGTGGTTTGTGGATGCGGAGTCAAGGATGGAGAATCGATGAACGGAGGGTAGGTGGTTAGAGAGTCATGGATAGAAGAGTCGTGAGACCAAATATGATGAAGGAGGAGGAGGAGGGCTGGGTAGGCAGGGGAAGGGAGACAGAGTAACGGATGGGTTTAGATACACAGATGAGATGAAGAGTTGTTCATGGACATTTCAGATTGACATTCTTGTGTGTTTTGTAGATGGCAGTCGTGGATGAAGAGTCGAGAACACAGAGAGTCGTGGATTATAACCTGAAGGGTAGTAAAATTGAGAACATACTCGGCTCGTTGTCCACCCTCAATAATCGCCAATTCCGGCGCTTCGGATGGCGTGAAAGCGGCGTTTATGTAGGGGAGTGTTTGTCGCACATCTGGACACCAGGGTTGTTTTGTTGTTGGGTCTGCGGAGGAAATGAATGCGATGGAGAGTTTGGCTTTGGAGTCCTGTGGTAGTTCTAGTGCTTTTGCGGATGCGGGTACGGTGAAGGGTTTGAGGATCGGCATTTTGATTTTTTGGTGTTGGTTTTGGTTTTGGATTTGGATTATTTGGTTGTTTTAGTTTTGGGGTTTGGTTTAGATGGGTTTTGGTTGATGTATGAAGAGGTGTTTGTCTTTATTCGGAGGTGAGGTGGAATGGTGCCATTATGGCGATTGATTGGCTCATTTGGTCAAGTGTGAGAAGAATATGGGCCGGACTCCACTGACTAAGCTTTGGCTTTTCGCCGCGCTATCTCCGGCCCTGTACATGTAACGCGACAACCAAAATGTATCCTGTGAACAGTGTTCTCGGTCCCTCTTTTTGCTCAAGCAAGAGGTATGTTTGAGCAAGAGGAATGTCTATTGTGATTGACATGACTGAAGCAGCTCGATTGTGTCCACCATATATTGCCGAATACCTACCGTCTGCTGCCGTGACCAGATTGGGCAGCAGCAGATCCATCTGGCCGAAAACACGTCCAAGATACGTCGACGGTCTTTTCCTCTGTCCATCCCACAGGAGCTATGTGCGTATGAGACCATGTCGACTGCTTTCTTCACGTAAGTCATGGAGAGGAAGGATTGAGGTTCATGGAGCCATTGAAACACGCCCCACACGGCTGTCGACCGACTGCAATCTTCATTCATTCAGATGCTTTATGATATTTATAAAGGAACGTCCGGGTTGGAAAGCAGGGGTGGAGTCTGTCACTGCCGTTCTCGTTTGAGCACCACCTGAAGACTTACTCTGCAACGTTCAATCTCCACCTTTTTGAGTATCTCTTACTCGTATAGCTCATCATGATCTCTTGCGATGCGTGATCGGCTTCTAAAGAGCACCTTGTGACATATTACACGAGTTTGAAAAGCTTCTAAGACACAATCTCACGCCGTGTAACAGCAGATCTTCGAACCCAGCCATATTCCCATCGATGAGCTTGCAGCGACATATAACACAATAGTCAAGCAAACAGCTGCCAGCGCGTTCACCGATGGCAAAAGCTCTGATTACTAACGTCAAGAACGCTTTCGTTTTAGAAGCGCACAGCATCCCGGTCAATGACAATCAGATCGCCAACCTCACAGCCTTGTACAAAGATGCTCTTAGTACGAGTACGAGTACCTGTCACGTCAGGTTAGTCTACCTGTTTGGTCTTTAGATATATGTGACCTATACCATAACATCCAGTCTCAGCCACAACTACAACTATGCCGAGTGGGTTTGTATCGTCTTGTCGTGTTGATGTGGATTCCCGAACTCCCGATTGGCCATGCCTTATCGGTGCATCGCTGACTGCATAATGATATGATTGGCTACAGAAACGCCGCCGTATACAAAATATGCATAGTGGCTGTCGTCGCCTTCATGAAATTGTCGGCAAGAAATTTATCGATAAATGACGACTGGATCACAAGCGGCATCGCGCCCACGGCTGGGCCTCCACACTGTCTATGAGGGGATTGATCCGTCAGTAGAGTAAGACGTTCCAATAGCACATTCATGATGTGATCTCACTGAGTCACAAAGTATCATCGCCGTCCACGGTCTCGGAGCAAGTTATCTATGGCAAGGCGAGACAGAAGCCTCCACAAGATCTTCACGCAAATATATAAACTGGCTATCGCATCCGGATATGCTACGGTCGAAGATTCCTCGTGCACGAATCATGACCTTCAGTTACGAATCTGCATGGCTTTTTGACGCACCCGAGCAGACTCGAATGAATTGTGCCATCCAGCTCTATAACGCAGTTGAAGATGATCGTTGCGCACCAGGCCAAAGCGAATCTTTCAAGAATCGACCCATCGTATTCATTGGTCACAGTTTTGGTGGTGTTGTTATCGAGCAGGTGTGACTGTAGCGTCATTGGTGAGGATCTGTCAATCGCTAATTCGAGCTAAGGCTATTCTTATTGGCATTCAACAGCAAAGTCTAAACTCGAATGGGTCGGATCTTGCTATGCTTACCGCTGGTATCGTGTTTCTAGGAACACCTCATAGAGGTAGCCGAGCTGCATTGTGGGCGCACCTGCTTGCCAATATTAGCAGTGCACTGGGGCTCAATGCCGAACCAAGAATATTGAAAGATCTCGAAGCATTCTCTGAGACCATGAAAGATCTTCTTTACGACTTTAGTCAGTGGATCCATCGGTATCAAGTGCCTACGTGGTGCTTCTTCGAAGTCGCATCCGACCGATGTCGGAGCTCGTGCCTCTCCATGGTTTGGTAATGTCGTAAGCATTCGTCTGAACTATCCTTCAGCTATCCTTTGACCTATTTTTAGTCTGTCGAAACAATTGTAGGGGAAGAACCAGCCTGCATCGACGGCACAGAAAAAGAAAGGCTGTCTGCAGACCACATGAAATTGGCAAAGTTTAACGGCCCGGATGACCCGAACTACAATGCAATATTTCCAAAGCTTCAGAGGCTGGCAGACAACGCAGTATCTACCACGAAGCTGAGAGCTCATCGTGGGTTGAAGACATCTTGCTCGACAAGATCACAGCTGACATGATACAGCACAGCCTTATATATCCGACAGTCGCAGTCAGTATCTGAAACCGTCCAAAATGAACTATACTGAAGTGAGATATCAGATGTCCCCGCGGAACATGTTGAATGCCTGCGTTCTCTGTTCGATAGTCTTGAACAACCCATTGATCACAAAAGCAGATTGCTTCGCAGTAAAGGTGGACGCACCGAGGACACGTGTCAATGGATCATTCGAGAAGATGAATTTGTTAGATGGCAATATTCCGAGGACCGAGCATTGCTACACATCACTGGATCCCCTGGGATTGGCAAAACCATCATGGCAACGTACTTGATCGAAGAAATCATTCGCTACGCTAAGGTCTCCAATACACTATTTGCATTTTGTTTCTGCGATGGTATGCCAGAACTGGATCAAGCAGCACGGGTAGTTCGTGTACTTTTGGCGCAACTTCTCCAGCAAGATCCAAAGCTGTTCGCTCATATTCAACCGGAGTATGATATTCACCAAGACCAATTGCGGAACAGATTTGATGCGCTGTGGCGCATCGTTCGGCAGATCATGTCAGACCCTGACTCCCCAACAATTATCTTCCTGATCGACGGTCTTGATGAATGCTCAATCGAGACACAGCAGACCTTGTCCAGAGAGATCGCCGAGCTCTTCGAACTTGAAGCTGCTATCAAACCAAAGGCTCTGATACTCTCAAGGCCAGAGCCAGTCATTGAGGGAGTGTTCAATTCGATTGCTGAGACCATTTCCATTGACTCTGCAGAAGTCAACGCAGATATTGCCAAGTACATTGATTAGGAGATGCAGAAGCTCAAGCTCTCAAGAAATCTGCCTGAACGAACTTCCAACACCATCAAAGATGCTCTCAAAGATAAGAATGATGGTGCATTTTTGTGGGTTTCTTTCGTCGTCGAAGATCTCCGTAGTGCCAGGACCGGGAAAGAAATGATGGGAATGCTATCGAGACTCCCCACAAAGCTCTTCGACATTTACGATGCTATCTTGCTCAAAATTCCTAAACACGAGCAAAAAGAAGCTATTCAGGTCTTCCATGCGATTGTTGCGAGACGTGATCCATGGTCTCTGAATGAGCTATCTATGTTGTGTTGCATGCTAGGCCGAGACACGACTACTTTCCCACAGCCTGATGACTTTGGACAGTGGCTCAACTATCATTCCTACTGCAATTCTCTCGTGCGAGTGACGCCCAGTAACGACATCGATCGGAATCACTTCCTAGTTGAGGTAGTCCACTCTTCTGTCCGGGACTACTTAGTGTCGGATTTCTTGCGACAACATCCAACGCTCAGCCGCTATTACTGTAATGTTATTGAATCTCGACTTGCTGTTTTCAGTGCTTGTTGCAAATTCAGGAAACTACTTGGACCACGCAACATCGCCCAGAATGATCTAGGCAATATGGAAGATGCTTACCGAGAGTGCAATTTTGATTGTTTACCACTTTTGAAGTACTGCTCATGCGCCAACTACCACAACTCATCGTACTCCGATCTGGTCTCTGATTGCAATGTCGATGAGGCGTTGTTGACAAAAGTCTGTGATGTGATGGAGTATTTCAGAGACCCCGGCTTCTTGCTCCTAGCATTCACCAGTAGAGTAACCACTTTAGCGGATTACTTGCTGGAACAAGACTGGGTAGATAGCAACTGGATTGAGGATAATCAAACAATTCTCGGCGCTGCCGTATGGTGTCTCAACCAGCTCGGAAGTTACGGCGGCCCTCTCACCTCATCAGTGAGCAGCGAGAGCTTGCTCTCTCCAAGTACAGAAATCGAAACCGATGACCAGAGTGGCCGAGTTTCAGCTTCCTGGGAGAGGGGTAATCCCTTGGAGAAGCTTCTTAGACATCCACAACTCGATGTCAATCTGCGCAATGGACATGCGTTGAGTGAATCATTGATCTTTAGCAGCAACAGCATCACACTACAGAGGCTGCTGTCTCACCACGACATTGATGTCAACATCTTGGATGACGTCTATGGTACTCCCTTAGAGTATGGGGTTTTTGCAAACGATGTAGAGAAGATTTCGGTATTGCTCAGCCATCCGCGTACCGATGTCAATATCCAAGACCCGAGAGGTGATACTGCATTGTATTCTGCTGCGTATTGGGATCAACAAGATGTTCTAAAGATACTGCTCGAACATCCCCGCACCAATATCAACCTTAGGAACGATGAGGGCAGGACTGCGCTGACTTATTCTGCCACTAAGGACAACGCGGATATCGTAAGAATATTGCTCGAACACCCCAACATCGACATAAACATGGGAGATCGTTACGGCAAGACTGCGCTACATCAAGCTGCTCGTAATGGCAGCGTGAATACCGTAGGGATACTATGCGAACATCCAGACGTCGACATCAACGCAAGAAATGATTACGGCGAGACTGCGCTACATTATGCTGCTCGTAATGGTCACATAGACATTGTAGAAACACTGCTCGGACACCCCAACATCGATATCAACATTAGAGATCAGACGGCTGAGACTGCGTTATCCGATGCTACATGCGAAATTCATCCAGACGTGGTAAAACTACTCTTGGAAAGTCCCGATATCGATCTCAGCAATGATGAAGATGGCTTCAATAATTTCCAATGGTCCCAATGGCAAATGTACTGTGCAGTCAAGAGAATGATCTACGCCCGACTTGTCGCAGAGGCCCATGACAACATCGCGCCAGACCCGAGATTCTGGCTTTGGTCACCCGATCCTTTATTTGTAATTATTTCCGATCAGACACGGGCAAAAATCGAGGCTTGGGAAGAAAAGAAGAGGCTTGGATGGCTCATGAGGAGGTTTGGGTGGATGCCACTTGAATTTGAGCCTTCCTTGCATTCTTGGAAAAGATCGAGGCTGATCAATATGTAAACTTCTACTTTTTCGAATGCTTTATCCAGCAACACAGCTTACTATCACAGTATAAAGTCGCTCAATGGCCCTTGAAAAGTGCTGTCGCATTCAACTCTGAATACTTAAGCCGCAACAGTAACGACATGCTTGTAGATACGCTAAATTATACATAATACATTAACACTAAGGGTA
This sequence comes from Delphinella strobiligena, assembly GCA_009982845.1. Taxonomy (NCBI): domain Eukaryota; kingdom Fungi; phylum Ascomycota; class Dothideomycetes; order Dothideales; family Dothioraceae; genus Delphinella; species Delphinella strobiligena. Next base: position 1,412,635 of record JAADKB010000012.1, read on the forward strand.
GAAATTCAGGTAGTAAACAAGCTTCAGTAGCCATAGATATTATATCGGCAAAGTTTGATACATACTTGCGGTCCACTTCAACCCAGAAGTATGATACTTTGTCTGTTGTCTAGAGATTATCTTGGCTCTGCCCTTGCCAAACACGTAGCCAAGAGATTGAGTCCTTCTCCATTTCGGATCTCGAGATGAAAAGGACCAGAAACAACAACGAACCTGCTGTTTTCTTCAGGGAATTATCGCCATGCTGTAATCCTTTAGCATATAGTAAAAGCAAAATCTCTTAGAACCGCTCGTTCCAAAACCGCTAACGTCCTCGAGATCGGTTAGAATGAGCACTGGGATGTTCCCTTTTCCACTATCTCAGAAAGTAAGAATGTCAGCTGTGGCCCACTTCGCCATACGCAAAGATCATCTTCTTTCAGCTTTCTGCAGCGGTCTTCAACCGTGCGAGACGTGCATTCCTCGCTGCTAGAAGTAAGAAGACTAGCAATTATTCCGAATTGAGCTTTGCCTTCGACTTGTGTCCTTGTAGAAAGAACTGAAAGGGCAACGAAAGGAGCGGCACAGGAAAATGGAGTATTGATGCCGGTTGGAAGCAAATTGTTAAGATGACGTGAGAGTAGGAAGAGTGTTATTAAACTCCTCATTCGTTGTTAAATTGTAGTCTATATGCCTTAAAATCGCCAGATAGACATTCAATAGCCTCCAGGGGTAAGAAATTAGCTTTTCTTGCTTTCATGTGAAAATGATAGGGAAAAGGAGAGGAGAGATAGGGTACAGGCTCTAATTCCGTTTTATAGGTAAGTATCTCCTATACAAGAAAACGCGTAAAAAAAAACGCATCCCGGTTTTGCTCCTTCTGCAATCTATTCAGAACTCGAGAGAACAATGGTTTTAGGTTCTGCGGTAGCTTGTCGTTTCCTTCCTGCCACATGTTATGTTCGAAGGATGTAACAGTATCTACAAGGCTTTTGTGTCCAACCAAGGAGACCATTATGGGCCTTCTTAATATGGTTAGTAGACGCTCTGCTATCGGCAAGTCTCGACTTTCATGCCACTTGGTATATGCTAATGGTGAGTCTCCTGCCGCTTCCGAGCGTCATCAAGAAACGGTGATTTCATCAGTGAACGTACTGCGCGAGGGTCCGAACTTTTACGTACTTTCGTACCTCGCAAACGGAGGAGAACATACCGGAGTTCTGTTCATTAGTCCAACAATGAATAGAAACACGCGAGCAAAGTGTAAAGCCTCTGATGTCATCGACACGATTATATCAAGTATGAACACAAGTACAGGAGGGAAATCTCGTTGGTTACGTTCTTGCAAGACAAGAGCAAAGGCAGATGACCATTGTGCTGAGGCTCTGTACTATGCTATGAAAGGCATAGATTAGGCATACATCAGATGCGACAGTTCGTAGTTCAAAGGTTCGTGGTTACATGTTCGAAGTAGGCTTATCAATTTCGTTCGTTATTCGACCCCTTTCTTCCTTTGGCTTTGAATTTTGCATTTGACTGAGCTTGCCTCTTACTTCTCTATGCGAGCGAACCAAGGTCCTACAAATTTTTGGATCAAACAGCAAGATCGGCGTGGTCTGGAAACATCACACCGCGGCGACGGCGACAATAGAGACAAACTCCGTCTCGCAAAGGAATACAACACAGGCTCTAGAGAGCTATCAGTCAATCATATATCTCTTTCAGGACCTGTGATGGCTTCAGACAACGGGCGATGTGCAGCACTTCGATATGGGATCGGTGGGTCATGCTTACAGCTGTAGCCTGCTCTTCTCTGTCACTCTTCTTTTTCACTCTTCTTTGTCACTCTTCTTTGTCACTCTTCTTTGTCATTCTTCCGACCTTCTGCCAGATCTTCTCAGGCATTCAAGCAGCCACCCGACCTTCCGATATATCCGGGCTTAGTGATGTCCGATGCATAGAATTATAATAAGTGGAAGATTATCTTATACATCAGTTCTCGAAGTTTTGGGCAGTATGAACCATTAAGGTCGAACAACTTGGAAAAGGGCCAGTCATCTGTCTAGCACGATACTTCCAATCGCGATTCCGCTTCTAGGGAGTTATCTTGTATTAAGGCATTCTCGTTTCAGCTACCTAGAAAATGATGAACATCAAAACAACCTCCGACCATGTCTACTTCGGTTTTCTCTTTTACTTCGATATTGAACGCTGGAAGAAGTAAGTAGCGAATAGAAGACATACAGCAGGCTCACCATGTGCAGTAGCTACCTCTCCACCGCCAATCTTACTTGAGTATATCGCGACAAGAAGTTGAGATAGCTTCTCTGCTCTAAGAGTCTGCTATCTCTTCCTCTTGCTCCTACACCTAAATTTGGAAGAAAATGTATCAAACATAAACAGAGACACAAGGACAGCTAGAGCCGTTTGATCTCCACATACTTGCAGTGAGAAAAGAGCTTAGACAGTTAGGAAATGATTTTATATGGAACCAGAGGCACTCGATCATTTCATCTTACAGAACAGGAAGAGGTCACGTGCTCTAAAAGGGTGCAATCCAGATTTAAGCATCAATCAAGCCGCGAGAGCATTCTTTACTACCGAGAAACGAAGACATCCCTTGCCATTCGGGAGAGCTGTAGACTACTAGCATCTTCCTCAGTATTGATCTTTGACTTTTGAAACAGGAGGAAGAAGAACAACAGGCTCTTTACTCTCCCAATATTATAGCTTTCTCTGTTCAGCTCCCAATCAGAGACAACTTTTTGAGTTTATGGGAACAGCATTTCTTCGGTCTTTGCGACAGCCCTGTAGTTCCTCTTCCTCCGCTTCGTCTTACCGGAAGAAGTTCTTGTCGCGCTTGATTACAGCATCCCAGCTAAGAAACGTTTCATAGTGTGTCAGCTTAATGATGGAAGAGAAGATAATTCCTGGTTGATGACACTATTTCAATACCTGTCGTTCTGCGGCCGCGCACAGGCGGCGAGGCAACGGATCCTCAAACGTGTGCTCCGCTGTGACAGGACTGAAGACTCTATAAAGACAACGATTACTCGAGACTACTACGTATACCGAGAGATGGATTCTGTTCAGACTCACTTTGTCTGGAGACGTTGGCCGTTGACATTCTGTTTGCTGTACTTTGTAAAGACCGCAGAGGGAGGAAAGTCCACAGGCTTTCTATATGCATTCCATTTCTGGGTGGAACAACATGTTTTCGTGAGCAGCCATGAGAAGTGCGATCCTTGACTCTATGTGGAGAGCCTTCTCTTTCTCCTCCTCTCTCGAGTTTCGTTTTGAAGGGTAGGAGGATACTCGCAGACCGGATATGCTTCAAGGCCTGCCAAAATGTCTCTGTCGGCAGACTTCTTCAATAAAGTGACATTGATACAGCAAGCGAAGAATCTCTGCATCTTATACCAGCAAGATGGGTAGCGGAATCAGATGTTCGTAGGAACGAGCACGTAAAGTTCACCGACCACGTCTGGTGGAAGATTTGAAGACTATATAAACGCGATAATACTGAGAAAATACCATGGTATGCAAATAGTACGAAGCATGCCCCCTAAGATGCGGCCTTCTCAGAGCGGCAGATAGACACTCTAGTCTCCGACAGCTCGTTCATCACAAAACAGGAGACCCAAGGCATTCCACAGGCTCGAACTCCAACATTTCGAAGTAGTGATCTCAATCTCTTGTCCATACTTGACAAACTTTTATCGTAGAGAAAGCATGTTTCTTTACTTCTGTCGTAGCCTGTGTCTTTCTCTCCTCCTGCAGGAATTTGCAGCTATTTGTATAGACCTGCCACAACGAAGAACCACCGGCCATTACCTGCTATTACGAGAATTGCAAATCGGAGAGTCTCTCATCAGCTATGAGAGTTATACTAGATATTTGACGTCCTTTGCAAAAGCGTCAGTCAAGTTCCAGCTTTGCGGCCCCTAGAGGTAACTATAAAAACGTCAGGAGCCGTACCTCTTTACCTTGGACAATAAAGATTCTGTGGCGCCGGCCCATGGTGGCGTGTGTCAAGGTTCCGAGCACAGTCTCGAAGGATAGCCCTGTTGAACGGCCAATGGGAGGCAAGGGAAGATACACAACAGGCTCCCGTATAATCCAAAGTATCCCCAATCATGTCATTCGTATAGATCGGGAGCTAGCGAGTTTCGATCCCGTAAACAGTCTTCGTGGGAGAATGATGTACTTTGGGTTACCGCGGTAGCCTGCTCCTCACTCCCCTCCTCTCTCTTCTTCAATGAGAGTCTTTGAGAACCCCGAGTTGACAGGACGGTTGCCAGAAGAGCCCACATCGATTGAAGGCATCTTGAGGACTGGTGTACACACTTAGGTCGAGAAGATCTGTGACTTTATAGACTCTGAGTCTGTGCCTATCCACTCCGGTCAAGCCGAGAAGCATTAGTATATGACCCATCAGGCACTCATGTGATTCTGAACCAAATTTCAGGTCCCAGAGGACTATGAATACTAACGAATAGTGGTAAGCCGCAAGACTGATAACTACAAAGGCAAGCCATGGAGGATGAGGGGAAGCTGACATTTCATAGACAGAATTACTGAATTATTATTGTGTTGAAGCCAAGGAGGAGAGGAAATGAGCGGGCTCTACATCGACAACCTTACATGTAGATCTCCAAGCTTTCTGGAAATTTGGACAATGCCGACTTTCTGGTTTCAGGGTGTCCTTGCTAGCAGCTCTGGGGACACCATTTAGGAGATTGCGTAGGAGCCTGCTAAGTTCTTCACCTCCTCTTCCATGATACAGAAAACAATGTTTGGTTCAAAGGCAGCATAGAGAAAGGTACAATTAAATGGGCTCGGGCCGTTTGACGTGTCGTATGTTACAAAGTTCGAGAAGAGCGGTCCTCTTCTTATACTACGTTCAAACACTACGACGCTAAAAGTCAAGGCCTTACTGTCTCTTACGTACTCCCTGTAGTGCCCTCTGAATTCCTGGTCAAGGACGCCCATGCTAGGGCCCAGGACGATCTTACTGGGGTCACTGAGGCCCGCAGGAAGCTGAAGGCGGACGTCACACAACCAGCCCTAGCAAGAACTCAGGGAGATTCTGAAACGCTCCAAGACGTTGTGGGGCTGAAATATGGCTATAGTCACTCTAGCGAGGGATCGTACGGTCTTTGGCTAAGTGGTTACCGCCCGACAATGGAGCCGAAGGCGGGGCTGTACAGCAAAAGAAGCATCAAAGCATCCAAGGACGACGCCGGAAAGGTGAATCTGTTAGAAGTGCGGCGAGCTACTTTGTCTGTTCAGAACTCTGCTACGACCTTGAAGACACGCTGCTACTGACTGCATCAATCCGCTAACAATACCCTGTTTTTCTGCTAATATCTCGAGTCGATCCATCGAGTCCTCACAAAGTTTGCCTCTTGCAAAGCAAGAGCAAGGCAAGTCGAATCTTCCTTTGAAACCAGTCACGGGCCATCTAGCTTAATAATCGAACAAGTTCCCTACCCTTCCCTTTATCATCCTACTATTGCCACTTTTCCCTCGACATCGATCATACTGCCATCACCCTTGTGTGCCTCATTGTTGTCTCTTTGCAGCCTTTGTCAAGGTTCAATCATCAGTTGTTGTTCTATTATTGACAGTGTCTCTATATCGTTGATACCCTAATCATAGTCTGCTTAGTAGACTACCGTCAGACTAGCACTTAAACCGTTACTGCCAGTGAAAGGCTCCAGTCCAGCAATCGATGCCATCGATTTCATCATCTCCATTGTCGTCTCTATCATTGTCTCCACTATCGCCATCACCGTCAGCTTTCCCTAGACCTGTGTCACCGTCGAAGATTCCTACCCCATCCTTATTGTCCATATCGACAACGTTCACAGATTTCAGCCCCACAACGTTCTCTGATTCGTTCAAGGTAAGAAGAAGTGGGCAACAGGCTCGAGCTTCTCGAGTATACAATCGAAGTCTCTCATTTCGAATTTGCCTTGAAGAGTCACCAACCTCCACTTTATTCCTTTGAATATCAATAGTCGTGGGGAACAGTGGTCTTATGACATGTCAGCAGCCTGCTCATACCCTTCCCATCCACTAGAATAAAACGGAATCTACCGATCTCAGAACTAAGACGCATTGGTTCAATCGCCATTTTCTTTCAATGTGTAGAAGAAAAAGAAAACTTGAAAGACTGGCACGGTTTTATACGGAAGAATCACGTTGCAGAAAAGCCACAACTTTTCAGGTTGAGCCGATATCTGTGTTCTCAGAGTATAAAACCGTCGTAGAGCGTCCATCAATGCAGATATCCAGCAAGGCACCAGAATAAACTATAGCGATCTGCCAGAAAGTTCGCAAGGACACCGATTTGCGGTCTCTGGAGTTACGCTTACTTTCATCCCGTTGCAGCGGGCAAGGGAGATACTCTGCAGGCTCCCACCCATGTATAAATGATCTCCTAAACATTTTATAAAGTAGGAAAGGGTTGTTTTCTCGCAGCATTCCTTCTTGGCAGATAATTGTAGAGAACGCCATTTTCAGCGATCATGGTAGCCTGCTCTCAGCTCTTCCTCTCAGACTACACGTCTAGACAATGAAAGGAATGCCAGACCCCTCGGAGCGAAATCAACGGGGACTGCGAACTATTTATAACGGCCTAACTTGTAGCGACAGCGCGAGATTATATATGCTGTAAGAACAATATGCGCCAAAAACCTCTGTGTCTTGACTATGAGTAGATCTTCACCTATCAGCATATCAATTTCTCCCCAGCTTGTCTATCAACTACATTTTGGACAGCATGCTATTGCACTAGTGATATCGTCAAGACCTTCCTTGCCTCACGGGTCATCTGCTTCTGCTCTTTGGATTTGTATGTGTTATGCTAAGACTAGAGGGAAGGGAACAACTCTGCAGGCTCACGCATGCAAAGGAAGTGATCTCCAAACAAGCACCAGATCTCCATTGAGAGCTATTTGATTATGATATCCATGCCTAGAAAATGATCGTAGAGAGTGCTATGTCTCCCTATAGTTGCGGTAGCCAGCTCTCTCTCCTCCTCCTAAAGAATGTGAACAAAAATTGTAATGGCATTATTCTTGCCATTTCTGACAGCAGACATCATATCGTTGCGATATGATTGGAACTCCATTGGAAACGCAACAAAGTCAGCAGTCCGAAGGATAACCCTCCAGAGGATCACATACGCGGCTATAACTGGGAACAGGAACCAAAATCACGAACATGTCTTCCACGAGAAGTTTCGTATGTAGAAAAAGAAATCAATGCTAGATGAAACGAAGTGGTAAAAACTTTGGAGACTCGGATTCACTATAGAGCTTTTTCTGAGAGATTTGACGCAGTGGTGTGATCGGATAATCCTACTCTGGCACGTGAAAGGCTGTTATTGGCATTGCCATCTAAGTAAGCTAGATACTGGTACCACTTTTGACGATAGCTATAAGATCATGGTCGTCAGACTTACTTCCATCTCATAACAACGAATCAAGAATCAACTTGATGTATTTGGCAATCGAGGTTACTCCCTCATGAATTGGGAAGTCGCTCCCTCACAGGAACTGGAAAGCAACGACGATGCCAAGGAGGATGTACAGCAGGCTCTCTGCCCTAAACGTGGCGTTCTCTTGGCGAGATCCGAAATGAGCGACATTGACAGCCTTGGATGTCCATCCCGGATGTCTTTTATGGAGCCGTAGCCTGCTCTCCCCGCCCCCCTTCCCCTGGACATATCCAATCAACAAGATCAAAACGTGTTCCCGTCGAACTAAAGCCACAAACATGTCGCCGTTTCGATCCATCGTGTACATACTAATAGAAGAGACACGAGGACAATAACCACGAGGACTTTTATATGCGGAAAAATATAATCGAATCTATACGAGAACGTGGTAAGCCTCTGACTCTCGGAATGTCCTCGAGTAGATTTGCTTGACAGACTCTTCAGATTGCTACATGCCGATACCTGGGAAGGATGTCTTTACTTCTAGATGCTCTGTGTACAAATCACAGTCAAACTGAACCACGGATTTGACAACTTCACGATATCCGAGCAGTGAACGAAAGACATGGTTACCGTGGCTGCTCTCTCGTGTTCTCGCAGGAATTGAAAAAACAGCGGCGACACCATGGGGCACGCACAGCAGGCTCTTTCGAAGTGAATGTGGTGATCTCTTAGTTAAATCGAGTATCAGCGATGTTCAAAAGGCTGAATATGTTTCTCAGCATAATGGAGTGGAGATGTGTTCTGGAGTGGTAGCCTGCGATTAGACATGATTATCGTCGGCATAGCTTTGACAGATTGACAGGCAAAATCTAGATTTTATATCTTAAAACTCGACTTCTCGTCGGCTTGATTTCATTTCATTGCCAAAATGAATGCCCAGTGCTGTAGAAGAGAAATTTGGTATTGAGCGTTCGAACTGAAAGCTAAGCGAGTAATTCCCTACTGATGCTATTGATAAAGGCAATACCCTCATCCCTCCAAGTATCAGCCTCGACAAAAGTGCCATTGCTATTGAGCACGATATTCTGCGGCTTATCAGGGGTCCACCTCGGCCATTCCGCAAGACCAGTCTGGTTTCCACCACTCAGGCCATTCGGATCATGCGTCCCGACGAAATTAGCATAAGCTTTGCCAATACCCAGACTCAGCGCTTTGTAACTCTCATATTGGGGCAACGGTCCCAAGGCCCCACTGATATTCTGGAAACTGAAAACGACATTGTCAAAATGTTTGATGTAGATCGGGATTGTGGCGTTCCAGAGCGGAGTGTCGAAGCGGTAGGAATAGATGTCGCTGATGTTGGCCGTAGTGTATTGCTCACACATCTTTCTTCGCTGAGCAATCATGACTATGTCTCCGCCGACCGCTGCGCTGCGTCTCCATTGAAGGCCGAATTTAGGGTAGGTTGTGTTGGTATGATCAGCATAAGGGGGCTCGATGGAAGGATTATCGGGGTAGAGTTCTAGTAATTTGCGAATGCTTGGAGGAGAGAGAGCGTAGTTGCGCCAGCAGAAAAGCGAATCATAGACGGCAGCTGTGGTATTGAGGCCTTTGACTGAAAAGGAGGCACCTTCGTCCGTATTGGCTCCTGTGATCAAAGGCACCTTGATGAACTTTCCTTCGGTCCCGAGTGTGCTAGGGTAAGCAGTCAAGAAGTCGCCATCAACAATGGGATTCCAAGTCACAGAGTAATTCGAATTGAATAATTGCTCGCTAGTCAGGTTCCGAAGACAAGTAAGTTGGGAGGAAGATGTCCAAGATGTTGGACATCCGACAGTTTGGCTGAGGTTGTTCACTGCTACTTGATAAAAAGGAAGGGGATTCAGAGAGGCTCCGACCGGACCTCCAGATTCAAGAATGGCAGCAGAAAAGAGGTTGTCGTTACGGCCATCATAGGAATGCAGGTGTAGACCGATACTTTGGGCACCTGCACTTTCTCCCCAGACAGTGACACGAGCGGGGTCGCCACCGAAAGAGGCTATATTCTCTTGGATCCAGCGAAGAGCGAGGCGTTGGTCCAAGAGACCAGCATTTGAGGAACCTTCAGCGAGGATGAGAGGAGTTTGTAAGAAACCCCAAACACCGAGACGATAATTCATTGATACGGCTATGAATGGGCGGTCAGTCTGAGTGGAAGTGTTGACAATGCCGGAAAGGTTGTATTGTTGATCGGCTGTGCTGCCGGTGTAAAGGCCTCCGCCATATATCCATACCAAGACTGGCAGAGTCTGGATTTCATAGCCGGCTGGACGAATGACTAGCACGGTTTAATGGACAAGTATAGCAATGAGGAGTGACATACAAACCATTCAAAGTCAGGCAGTCTTCGTTCAGATTAAAAGTGGTGGCGTACTGATAACAGCTGTAGCCGTATCTGGTAGCATCTAGAGTCTCAGTCCAGGGCGTATCGATGGGCTGAGGCCATTTAAAACGCAAATTTCCGAGTGGAGGCTTTGCGTATGGGATACCGAGGAAGAGATCCTGGTTCCATTGAGGAGAGTATAGACCCTGGAGAGTGCCATTCTTAATTGTGACTTTGGGCGATGAGGAAGTGGCTCGTGCAGGACAGAAGAAGGCACAGACAAGCAGGGAAAGAAAGGCGAAGACACGCATGGCATGTGATACGATGCGAAGAGTTGCAGGTGAGAGAAAAGAACACCTACATGCAATTGTTCAAAGTGTTTTCTACAACGTGGGTCTTGATTGATTGGAGGGAAAAACGATAGGCTGAGTTTTGCAACTGCACAAGGGATGGACTTGGCGATTCTCCATGGCAGGCTTGGGGAAGGCCGTAGCTCAACACAGGTAATGCCAGGGCGAAGATGATGGCCATTGGAAGGTGCCAGTCTTGATAGCGATGGTGAGATTGATGACTGGGGCTGGGACCGAGCAGTGGGAATGCAGGGGCAGGAGAGCAGTCAGAGTCAGAAGTTTACCCGTTGTTCTGTATGGGAGAAGATTGAAATCTGCAAGAAGTGAACATTGATCAGAGCAAGAAACAGCTAACGTGATTGGACGGGAAAACTGTGGACCAGTCTTGGTAGCGGCTCGGCCTCAAGAGTGGTACGTACCTGTCGATCCTCCACACAATTATCAGATCGATTTTATGCATTCAATGAAAGCCGAAGATTGAAGTGCGGAGGGAGATGTCAGATGGATTCGGGACGGGAGAACGTTTAGGTTGTCCGATGACAGCTGGTCTTGGCATTGACGTCATGACCTGCCCTGGATTTGGGAACTTTCATGTGAGAACGGGAGGGTGATGATCAAGAATATTTGGCTGACGGTGAAGGCAGTACCTCACACGACACTACTGTGAGTTCAGTAAAAGGCGACTGTCACGGAGCAATGATCCCAATACGGCGGCGATCAAGCGGGCAGAATGCATACCGAGCCTGTCTTCAAAGACACACCATAGCGCCGTCATGCAGACACTCACATACCACATCGATAGCGACCAGATTACGGCAGTCGTCCAGTCTTCGTAAAGGAATAACAGCGCCGTCAAGAATATCATCAAGCACCACACGATCATACTCTTCATCTCATAGCAAACAGTCACGGTTTCAGCCTCTTACACCACCGTCGCCCGAGTCTCTAGGCAAGCCAATAGCGGCAAAACAATACCGTCGCACTCGCAACTTCTTTCGACGACTGATCCGAATAGCCATCCAAATTGCTATTGCTGGAACTGTGACACATTTGATAGATGAATATCTCTTCGATGCCGTCCTCACTCGCTGTACCCGCACTTTCACAGTCGGACTGATTGCTGCCTTGGATTACAAAATCAACTTCAGACCGAATCCTCCCTTTGCAGACAGTCTGGCTGATGTCCACCACCGCAATGCCGAGCGCCTGTTCCACCTGCTTCGTGAGAACGGAGGACTATATCTCAAGATCGGTCAGGCCATTGCCATGCAGAGCGCCATCCTGCCACCCGAGTTTCAAAAGATGTTCGCCAGCATGTTTGATGATGCACCACAAAACAGCTGGGAGGATGTGAGGACAGTGATTCGAGAAGACTTTGGAAAAGAGGTAGAGGACGTGTTTGGCGTTAGCTTTGATGGCGAGGAAGGCAAGGGCGTCATGGAGAGAAGCGCAAGAGCCAGTGCCAGTGTCGCACAAGTCCATTGGGCACGTTTGCCTGATGGCAGGGAAGTCGCCATCAAGATCCAAAAGAGAGAGATCGAGAGACAGGTCGGATGGGATCTGTGGGCTTTCAGGTTTGTCATATTCCCTTTTCATGCCCAGTCTCCCGTCTCACCTACTGACTTCCTCTCAGAGTCGTCACCCGCATATACACATACTGGTTCGACATCCCTCTCTACTCCCTGGTCCCATACATTTCTGAACGCCTCATGCTCGAGACTGATTTTCAAAACGAGGCCAAGAACGCCAACAACATGCGCGAACTAGTTCTCAATGAACCTCGTCTCAGCGGCAAAGTCTACATTCCTCAATCATATCCTGAACTCTCATCCAAGCGAGTCATGACTGCTGAATGGATCGAAGGCGTCCGTCTCTGGGATAAAGAAGGCATTACACGCAGCTGGCAAGGCGGTTGGCGAAAGGGCAGTCCTGGCGCTGGAGGAAAGCCACTGCCCCCTCTACCAGCCACTACCTTCAAGTCTGTCACCTCTAACGATCCCAAAAATGAGAAGCTCAAACCTGCTCGCGACTCCTGGAAAGGCTCTCGCGGTGATGGTGGCTTGGGCCTCAGTCTCAAACATGTCATGGAAACAATGGTCTCGCTCTTCTCTGCTCAAATGTTCCTCTGGGGTGTTGTCCACTGCGATCCCCACCCAGGAAACATCTTCATCCGCCGTCTACCAAACGGCAACCCCGAGCTCGTCCTCATTGACCATGGCTTGTACATCCACATGTCTCCCTCCTTCCGCCACGACTACGCTCTGTTCTGGAAGTCTTTAATGACCTTTGACAACGCCACAATCAAGACCATCTCCCAAGGATGGGGCATCAAGTCGCCAGACCTCTTCGCCTCTGCAACCCTCATGCGTCCCTACACTGGCGGTGACAACAGCACCAGCAGGGGAATATCACGCCTGACCAAGAAGGAGCAGCGTGAGAGAGCTTACGAAATGCAAATGCAGATGCGCAAGGGCATCAAGCAGATTCTCGGTGACGAATCGCAATTCCCTCAAGAACTCATCTTCATCGGTCGCAACCTCCGAATTGTCCAAGGCAACAACCAATTCCTCGGCTCCCCAGTCAACAGAGTCAAAATCACATCCATGTGGGCCAGCAGAGCACTAGTCGAACATGAGAATCTGAAATTCAGCGAAAAGTGGAGAAACTACGGCAGTCACTTACTCTTCGGAGTCGTACTCATAGGCACAGATTTCGTCTGGTGGTGGAGCAGAATAAGACAATACCTCGGACTGGGAGATGGCATGGACGCGGACATAGAAAAGCAGATGCGCAACATGGCCGGCGAAATGGGTATAGAATTGAACCATGGCGTCTTTGAGGGTTAGCGATGGGAATATAGAGTTATGCCGTCATGTAATGTATATACGCCCTCTAGAGATGCCCCCATTCTACTCAGCCTTTTCAGGGGAGAAATCCAACCACGACGAACTATTTATGGTATAAGCAGAGTTCCTCACGTCAGCTACGAGATCAGTGGTCTACGGAGCCGATCGCTTCCTGTATACCGTGGAATATCCATCGGAAACTAATCCTGTCCATCATACATTTCTCCGGCTTCGTCGCTCGATCCGGTATATCAAGGTTATCTTGTTACTCTTCGCTGAGTTTCCTGGTATGCAGTCGCCTTGAAGACCCTCAATTTATTTTGGCCGAGGTCGGGTCGCACACGCTCTCTCTCTCTCGCTCCTTCGATTTTCTTGAAGAGAGCTGCATGGAACTGCTGAAGGGATATACAGGGTACTGGCAGGTCCTCTGTATCTCTACTAATGAGATATAGTTCTTCTGACTGAGACAGACATCGATACATGGGTCTGGGATTATAGACAGGAGATATAATATGTATTGAACGGCGATAAGAGAGCCTGCTGCCCGTCTCTCCCTGCTGTCCAACCTTACGCGGGTTCGTAGAAATATCAAGCGAAGTGAGTCTTCGTTATAGCTGATTCCTCGAGAAGCTTTGCCCAGTCGCGTTTGAATGGGTGGTCACAGTGCAATGTGAAGAAGACCAAGAGGAACAGACTTTTATATCATCTTATTCTCAGACTATCAATTATTGCTTACTTTCTGTTGTCTTGATCCGCGAATGGCAGTCCAGAGTGGTGGGAAGGTATCGTATGTTTATATCAGTCAGAAGCTTAGTATTCATTCAGTATATAAAGCAGGTAAAGCGCCACTTGCGGTAGATCCTAACATCCCCACCGCACCCAATATACACACTGAGCTGGTGACAACAAAGCCAAGCTGACGTTCTGTGCTGATAGGGTAGAAGGAGAAGATGCACAGGCTCTGATCTCTCATCTCATCTCCTTTCCCTGGTCATCCTTTTCGCCTGGAAACAGAGTCAAGCTAACTTTCTCTACTTCTGGTTCTGGAGATATCGCGTTGGGGACTAAGTAGCTTAAGCCTGCACTCGATCTCCGTCTGCAGCCAACATGACCAGACAGATTCTCACCGGCTACGAAACAAACCACCTAAAAGCACCTCCCTCTGAATTCATTGCTCCTGGAATGCTATTGCAGCAGTGAGACTACGGATGCTTTGGACGGATTACACCGCAGTCGTCTTTGCACAGAGTGGATGGGAAGGTCTTCTGACTGCAACTCACTGGGCGATGCGTAGCTCTGTTGGAATATCTACTCTTCTTAGATCGTGGAGTTGGATATTTATGCTTGTGAAAGTTGGGGAAGGTGTACATCACACACTTCCATCAACCATCAGAATTATCAGAATTATCAGACGAGTCAGACTTTCTTTTACGCATTTCCTCGGGCTGAACAGCATATTAGCAGAGCGGAGAGGAAGAGGCAGGCTGTTGATTTTCTGGCTTTCTGGCTTTCTCCGTTGCGCTTGTCTGATTTTCAAGTCTCGGCAGACCGAATTCCAGGTGAATAAGACGAGGGTTGCCTTACTAGAATGAGAGATCGACGAAGTTGAAGTTGGACCATTAGCCTGTTGTCCCCTCTCTGCTCTTCCAAAATCTGAACCCGCTAATATACCTTGACACTTCAATCCATCCACAGTAGGCCAGCATACTCGTGTGTCCCGTCCACTACAATGATGGTACAGGAGTGGAGCCAAAGCTCTCATACCAGATTTCAGCCACAATACATGTGATTTCAGGGGCAAAATGTGGTACTCTTTTCTCATGGACCAGGGCTACTGTGATATTGTATAAATATTTACCTGCTTGCAATTCTTGCGTTAGTCATAACTCACTTGAAACCTCTCGATGGGTTGCCCCTTTGTGGACGAGCACTATAGTCGTTATTGGCGTTCCTGCATTCAGCAGCGTGTCAGTAGGAGTACATGAGCAGAGGAACCGCAAGAAACAGGCTGGAGAATTCCAAACACATTGACGATCTCAGAAGACCCTCGTGATTTGAATTCTTACACCATAATATTAGCAACATGGGCTTGTCTGGTATCTCACAGAAGAGAGATCTCTGAAAGAATGTGGGAGCCCGCTCGTTGTGCCACCTCGAGAATATGACATCTAAACGCGCCTCTTGTCATCCAGGTAGTCTTTTCCCCACCATTTGTCAGCTATATCGCCAGCTGCTACGGATAATAGCGCTTAGAGATCAGCTTTCGCAGGAAATAACTTATAAGTCGTTCAGAACTCCCATTTTTGAATCCAGTCATCTGGCCAGTCAAAGCAAGAGCAAACACGTCTGTCACTCTGTTTTGCTCTCTCCTATCTCTCATAGACTCTAAATCACCGATCTGTCATTACGATTCAGTCACATACGACCCAGGATTTGCTGAGACCACTTTGAGGGCTGCTCTGTTGGGGGAGGACTACAATTCTTCATAGCATGAGATGCGAAAGTTTCGGCTAAAGCAGCTAGTAGAATGGACAGGCTCGAAAGTTTTCCTTCATTCTCTCGCATGTAATTGTGTAGATGGACTTTTTGTTTCGAATAGATACCGTCTCATGAAAATGATCTCAGGAGAGATATAAGCAGGGAATAAGAGCCTGCTGTTCATTCTCTGCTGCCTTGTCTGACCCCAGTCTTCCGCTTGTATTCAGTGTACTTGAACACCTCGCCACAAGCCATAAGAACTCAGAAGAGACTTCTATTGGCAGCAATAGTGGATCGCAAGATATCAAGTCTATATTCATATCCCGTCCTCACAGTCCATCGCTGGTAAACTACGTTAGGCGAGTGATAACACACTGCGTTCTGCAAAGAAGATTATGTGTCCTCCACATTTTCAATCATCTGATTCATATAAAAGAACTTCATTATGGCTAACAGAGCTATCCGTATGTACAACAAGGACACAGAAATTGATTTGATGGGGGGAGCCACATGTCGGCTTGGATCGTTCACAGAGTGTCCGTGTCTCATGTTCGCAATCATGGACAGGCTCACCAAATCTCCGTGTCTCTCTCCCTGTTTACTCCGTAAACAATACAACGAAAGGAGTATCTTAGTCCTTAAGCTTTCTAGCTGAGATCTTGTGATGATATAGCGTGCTAGTGCGCCTGCTCTCCCTTTTCTTAGGCCTCAAGCATCCTCTATTTAGCCGCTGAGATGGCGGAATAAAAGACTAGGAAGCCAGCAGCAGATCTATGAAGAAGTCTTGCTCTTGTCGACTTATTTGCTTCGATTCCCTCTCGAGAACGTATATATGTATAGTCTTCCCCATTAGCGCGTGCATTTTTCTCGGGTGCGGATAACTGCTGTCCTAGCAGAGAATACCCAATCTACCTTACGCTTGTCGGACGTCCAACTACTCGGCACTTACGATAATTCAACGTCCTGTCTCCAGTAAATGTCCCTTTCAGTATCAGAGAAGTACAGCCTACAAGCTCGATTTCTCCTTGATCGATGTTCCTATCACCGCTATACAGCAGGCTTGATTGTACCCACCTACTTCATAAACATGCTCGACTCTAGAATGCGCAGAGGACAAACGGAGTCTCTGGTATGCAGCTATCATTGGCGAACCCGTTTTCATCCTCACAATCTCTGCCCTGCTATCTCTCGCGCTCTTCTTGATTTCTTATTATCTACAGCTTGGAATCGTTGTGTATAACGATGCGATGGATTTCAACTGCGTTCGGGCATTGCTATGTTTTTAACTCCAATTCGCTTTCTCTTATAATTCACTCCTGGCTGATAGTAGATAAGCTTATAGGAAGGGAAGAGCAAAAGCATATAGCACTAGTGCACTTTTGGCTGTTAATTTGCAACCTCTCTCGCTATGCCATTCTCTTACTTTTCTTTCGTCAAAGATATAGCCGATACTAACCACTATTTGTAAGCTTGAGACGCTATATCGAGCCTAAGGCTGAAGTTTGCAATAAGCAACTAGTGCAACGAGTGATCTGAATCATTTCTATTTTTTTTATAACATTGTTTCGAAGAATTCTGGCGCAGGAACATGTTTATTGGCAATTACTACCTTGAGAGATCACTATCAATCTCAAGAATCACAGTGCCGTAATCTTTGAAGCAAATCTCTCTACACTTTCGTAAGCAGATTGAAGAGAAAGGCGTTATTGTCTCGCTTGGAGAGCCTGCCTACATATTCCTGTCGCTATCGAAACGTATACAGTAGCAGAGCAATGTGTATCCATGAACGCATTTCTTGACGCAGTGTATTCAGCGAGTAGCCAAATTCTGTATTCTCTACTAGTGTCGGTGCTCTGCCAAGTCATATACCCAAGCCTATCTGGTCTACATTATGAGCACCAACTATAGTCATTCTCACACCTTTCGTCCTGTTCCCTTGTACCTCTCCTCCCCTCTTTTCTACCACAAACCTCAGTCCCTGAGTAGGAAGAATCCTCCAGAACATGTCCGAAAACTTTTATTTTCAGCGAGAGAGGTGCCCTTCTTGCACAATTCTTGCACAAACATCTCGCCTTTGCTAGACCGAATGAGCAGGCTCTGAACACTCCAGTATATCTCCGTTAATGATTCAGAGTATCTCAAATCTTGATAACTCGCGAAACCAAAGATGATCGAGGAAATTGATTGAGTATAGACGTGATGTCCCTTCCCCTCTTGCCCTCCTTCTCCCTCCTTTCGGGGGTGCTACTTATGCGCATCGAGATTTGCATGGGCGATGGGCACATAACGAGCTGCCCAATTCTGACTGTTCCAGAGTGTTGCTGTTTTTGGATGTCATTGTAGAATATCTGCTTAGAGTGCCATGTTTATCTAAAACAGCTAATCGGTTTTTTCGATTCTAATGACCACATATTTCACTTCTACTATCTTCTTTCAACCACTCATATCACATGTCCACTTCTAGATCACTCCATTATAAAAGGTCTTGTCCAATCAAATTGCCAACCAAATCATTTCGCAGAGCCTAGGAGGTGTCTGATGTGCTCGGTACTACCTCATCCTCTAGACCAAATAATCTTCTCTACAATAGCGGCAGCAAGGGTCAAGAAATGAGCAGGCTCTGATTACTTCGCTACATCTCTCTGTTAGCACTTCACGTTTGTCGAAGCCAAAGTATCTGCAGCGCTAGAGATGGTCGTGAGAGAGATCAAGTGTGGATAGTGCCCCCCATCTCCTCTTCTCCCCTGAAAAACCCACGAATTCGATTGGCATTGACTTTCATAAGACTTTGGAAACCCTCGTTCGAAAACATGTCTGGCATGACTGGTATGAGATAGTAATGGAACTTTGTTGAATTATACCATTTTTTGAGACACGAAAATCACAAATCTACCATATCTCTCTGCTACTCCTTCTAATCTTACAGAAAGCAGTAGATTACAGCGACAGAAAGGATCGAGGAGATCAACTAAATTCGTAGCGTAGTGCCCCCCATTGCCTCCCTCCCTTTCTCTTCAACTTACTAGGTGCCATTAGACAACCTCTGTACACTGGAACCGAGCACGAATCGAGCTCTTCTAGGAGACCTTTGAATAGCCGCTCGACATAGAAAGATTCATGTATTTATATAGATCCAATTGTTTTCCAGTCTAAAATACCAGAGATATGTCATCATCCAAGGACTCAGGAGCACCCTCATATCATCAATACGTCGTCGACCAACACGATTTGAGGTGCGGAAGTTCCCGCGGCTTATCCTGTCTTCTTCTGATTTGCAATCCGGCTCTTCTTCTCGAGTTGCCCACTGCCAGCCTGGTAGCAGATTCCGTGCAGCGTATCACACCATAATATCAAGAAGAAGGAGCATACGAATAGTCACTAAGCTAGAACAAGACAACAAGCAGGCTCTAATCACTTTGCTACATCTCTCTTACTGCTTTCGATATTGTGGAAGACCAAGTAACCTACTACTCTCGAGAGATCAATGAGATCGATTGCGATCATCACTGACGTGATGTCCTGTTACAATGCCCTGTTCTCTTCCCTCTCCCTCTCCCTGCCCATCATGATGCCATTCTGATATCTCCTCGACCAGATCGGCCACATCGACGAAAGCTCCATAGCCTGAACCAAACGAGACTGCAATCTTTGATCTGTCTATACTCAGCTGACTGAAATTTCTATCCTCTAGTAATCTTCTCTTACGCAATGAATCACAGCTCTACAACCCTCTCCCTCCCACCCCTCTCAATGACTGCTGAACTACTGCTCAAGAAACAAAAGACTACATCTATAAGCCCAATCATTTCCCAGACCAAAGCACTAGAAGCAGGTTGCCGTCAAGAAACCCAGAGGCAGGAGATTAATCCAGAAGCAGAAAGCAGTCTTACGTGCTCCACACCACAAAGTCATGACTAAATAATTCTTTCTATAACAACAGCACTAGACGCAAAATAATAAGCAGGCTCTAACCGCTTTCCACATTTCTTACCTCTCCTGATTCGTAGACGCTACAGTACTTACTGCGTAAAGAACAGTCTCGAGAAATTAAAATAGAGATGTAGATGTAGATGTAGTGCCCCCTTTCCCCCGCTCTCTCCTCCCTCTTCCTCTCTTTCTCCCTTCTTAATCACCATTACAAGTCCGAGCTCGGGGTGGTAGCTATGAAGCACTGCTGTGCAGTCAAGAATCTGTTGGACCGCTCTATCCGATATCTAGAAGTCCCTTCTGTGAGGTAGGTCTTCTGAGTCAGTGAAATAAAGTTGATTTAGCCGTACGTATAACGCAGAGTCCGACGACTATGCTCAGACGATGCGAGAGAACGGCATAATCTCACCCAATTTCTCGAACCAGAGATGTTCTATCGCATCAAGTAAGGCAGCAGGTATATACTTAATCAAGCGTATCAGTCGCTGCCGAGTCATTGCTCCAATGCGGGCCTCCTCATATCAAAAACGTTTAGTCCAGGGTAGCGTGCTGGGTGTGGGTTCATCGACTTCGCTCGCTTTGTATCCTCTTTCCTCCTTTGGTTCCAGAAACATTCGAAGTCTTCACACTATTCAGTTCTGTTTCTGTCTTTCTAGGGGTCCTGAGTCCTTTCCTCTGCGTGGTAATGGTTGTGAGCGAGCGCGAGTGGATGGGCGGGCTATGATCACTTTTGTTTTTCTCTTCGCAATGTCTGGTATCCCTGTCGCTAATACAGTATATGCTGGAGCTAGTGACTCGCCACGTTCGAAATCTACGGGATCGATCGATTGTGAATGGGGAGCCTGTTGTAATGCCCTCCCTCCCTCCCCATCTTCCCTATCACTCGAGAACGACTCGGTAGACAGCAAGTAAAAGAGTGATTCGAAACACTTACATTCAAGGTTGCGACGTTACAACGTTATAATGTCGTGAAAGAAGATTCCAAGGAACGAGAAGCAGAAGTATCCACGTATAGCATGAAAAAATCAAGCTTGACTGAAAGACGGTGAAACAAGCTTCACGACCAAGATCATATTCATCCGAGAGTATGATATCTGCTCAAAGCTCCGCATCGCGAGCGAATTCATTCAATCATCCGTATCGGCCGTAGTCTGCACCATCTGGAGTTCGACAGCAATGTTCTACAAGTACCTACAGCTATGATCCACGATTCGAATCAGCCACTGTGACTTCACTACCATATTACCCGCATTCCCCAGCACGCCCAATTCCGTACCATCGATTCCTCTGCCAATTCCAATCCAGCCGGGTCCATTTTCAGGTTCTTTTGCGAATGTAACCAAGCGTGACGCATGAAAATCCTCGGCTCGCGTTCTCGAGAAGTGCTATTCACGACGTCGTGGTCTAAGAAGACTTGAGCTATCTCAGAGACATGAGAGGCGCCTACCAGAGGGCAGAAGCGTCGTTTGTGAAAGTGGCGTTGCAGAGGTAGGGCAGGTAGGACTTCGATGCTGGCGGAGGCAGTGGGGTGGCGGGCTTGTGGCTGTTAAGGATTGATATAGAGTAGCTGAGTGACGACCACAATGGATTTGCTAAGGCATCATGGCAAATGATGACTTACACATGAGAACTTGCTTCCGTTGCGGATTCGGCGAGTATATCCTGCAAGAAACTCATTCCTGGGCTCCCGAGAGAAAAGACTTAGTTAAACTCAGCCAGGGCAGCCCCTAGTTAGCAGACGACGCCGGTATATGGTAAGACGTGATAGGTGGATTTCCGGAGAGCGTGTCTTCGCCCAGGCTACCAGACTTCCGACCCGCTACTGCGAAAGACTCGTCGAGTTCCACCGCAGAAGCGATTCTGTGACGGATTGGCATGTTGGCTATCCTGGTATCTTGGTCTGACATACCGTGCTTCACCTGTGTTTGTACCTTCTGGAATACAGTGAGCCCTCCTGAATGATCGCCTCGATCTCTGTACCGGAGCATGCTCGACGCAGGTCCCATTGCTGCAGAAATCTCTTGGACAGCCAAGGGCAGTTGTCCAGTCATACCATCCGCCTTCGAGTGTACCAACTCCATCTGCCTTCTGCTCAAAGTAGGGAATTCGGAAGCCGACCAATCTCCACGATGGCGCCATGGAATGGGATATTCATACCGGACAAACAACCTGTCAGACTATCGACAGTAAAAGCACCTGCGCCCACCAAAGATGATATCTTCCAGCCTCTCCGCCAGCTTTGGATGTCGCGAATCCACTCCAGGGCTCGCTGGTCGAGTGCCCGAGGCCGAGAATATGGTCTACGATTAGCGGCTCAGGCGAGCAATTCGGGACGAAGAAAATCGTATAAACCCCGACGAAGATGCTGCGTCCGTACTGCCGGTGCATCAGAATCGCGACCAGGATGCGTAAATCAGCTAGATGCGATTCGTCACACGATCAAAGTACACCACTAATCAAGCAACCAGCAATGAGAGCTGAAATGAAGCCAGCATTTGGAAGTTGAGAATTGTAGAAGTTCTCGGCTGTTTTGATACAAAGCGGAAGACATGAATTCATCTTCGCTTGGAGTGAGTCAATGGCAGGATGCACCAGTCTGCCATGTCAGAATGCTCATATCGATGGGAGACATGCCGGGTATGAGTCTGTTGCCATGTACTCAGCCCAAGCTCTGCAGCGTGGTACGCGTCGGTGACACAGCCACAACAGCCGAGGGAGAACAGCTGGTGCAACCAAATGTCACGTTATACAGATTGTTGGATATCTTGATCGCAAGCAGGATGCTTGGGTCGCTGGGTGTTTCGCAATTGCATGGGCGACATAGCATCAGTTCGTATCATGTCTAATTGGTGACAGGCCTCGGCGCGACTCGGACAACCGACGTCGATGACAAGCGCATCCCGCCTCGGTATCGCACAAGTTTGCACTGCATCCCCAGCAAGCATCTGAACGTTCAGGATTGGTTATTCCAGTAAGTAAAGTTGTGAAATTCGTTAATCATGCTCATTACTCATTACCTGCCTTCAGCTAGTCTATCTACAATTCTGGTCATTTGGAAGCCTTCTTAAACATTCCAAGTGCATTCCTCACACTGAATGGGCTTCCAGACCTCCTTATACTCGCGACCTCCTCTTGTGTTGGAACATTCAGCTCGCCAAAGTATTCGGCATCTACCGGCGTGGCCGTGATCTCGACCTTTCTGCCACCTTTCCTCGGATCAAGCCCGTCAATACCAGGGGTTGTGATTCTCTCTTGGCTACCAAAGAGACTGAATGCTTTCCCGTTCAAGGTGGGGTAGAGAGTCTTCTCTGGGCCCACAACTGTACCTAGTCGTGTCAGACTCCTGGTGGACGCGCTATCATCGGTGAAGATCGAAAGCCTGTCACCAGTGATTGTGACTGTGCGAGTTTGCGTGATACCGGTAAGCCCGGCGTTGACCCCAGCCAGATTCCAGCTGCCTCTGCTGTTTTCCAAGTCGGTTGTGGTGCTTCCGTCCTTGTAGCTTTGATTAAGAAGTGATCGTCTGGTCAGTGTGTACAACAGACAATCAACCAGCCCACAACTTCCAATCAGAGACCCGGCGGCCAGCTGAAAGCCGACTGGCAGATTCTGTCCATGGTGAGCTGCAGACCACATCCGGCCTGTGGAGAGAGGCAGTGTCAGGAGGATGTAAGCGACCGGAAACATGACCATCAGCTTTGCGGCACGATCAACTTTGGCGTGCGTCGATGACTCAGTGTCAGGTAGGATGAAGCGCAAGGTTCGCTTAAGATGCAGAAAGATGAGCGCGTAGATGACGATCGTGCCGAACTGAATCAGAAAGATCCAGACATAGTGCAAGGCCAATCTATCCATTTCGTACTCGGGAGATGCCCAACACCAAGCTCCAGCTCTGACAAAGTAGTCGCCACGATGCATGAGTGGTCCGATTGAAGTGAGGAGTAGCGCCAAGGTCCAAGCAACAATGATTGAGACGACCAGTGTTAGGAGTTTCACATGGCGCCCTTTCACGGCCCCATAGAAAGTGTGCAAAGCGATGCCAAATACAAAGAAGGCCGAGGCGAGGTCACCGAGGTTGAGGAGGAAGCCTTGGCTGAAGCAATGCTCCGAGGGTGCAAAGATACCATCTTCAGATATCCAGTGGAAAGAGAACATGAATGATATGCCTTGCATCATATCCGCTAACAGGAGGTTTATTATCAACAAGACGTACTGATTATAGCCCACAAACGTCTTGTAATGTGATCGCCATGTCATGAACCGATACACGACGAACGACAGCATGCCAATGCAGCTCACTGCCGAGAGCAGACCAAGAGTGCCAGGTGCATAGAGTCCATGTTTGTAGTTGTCTGGGAGGGGTGATAGGCTGTAGGGGTATTGGAAGTATTTCGATGTCGAGTTCAACACCGGAGGAGACGGGGGAGCTTGGGAAGCGATCATGGCACTGGTCATGTCTGCCATAGCCAAGTTGTGAAATGAGATAGATTTGATGTGCAGAGTAGAACTCGAGATGAGGGCGAGTCGAGTAGGATAAATTGAACGTTTTGAGCAACGGTCAAGTACGGTGTGCCCAGGCCTTGTAACCCGCAAAGGTAGCAAACGGGGAAGCAACGACTGGTGCACTATTGCTCGAAAAATTGAAACGGGAAAGAACGAGGAGACGAGAACATCTTGTGCCGATGAAGAGTAGATTTAGTACAATTCAGGAGTAAGGAAATGCTAGAATACGCTAGGAATGGTATGCATATTCATGGACGGTTTCCGCGCCATGCGATGTATTGCTGAAGTCAAATGTCAATTTATTCATGCAGGTGGGAAGATCCTGGTCGGCAATCCAGCTGCTGACGCGGGAACAGCAATTACCTTGCCCTGGAGATAATGCTCGAAATGGCATGCAGAAACTCAATTCTACGTCGGCAACCATCCAGGCCCCAGTCAGCTCGGCGCTATGATATGCACGTCAACGGTCGACATATCTACCCTGAGCAAGCGGCGAACGAGAATAACGAGCACACGTGCGAGCGAGAGCATAAAGCTTCTGTGCTTCCTCGAGCTCGGCGATACACGATACAAACGATCTCTCACAGCTTGATCAGCTGCTGCAAGTGCATTATTATCCGCCTTGGATCGAGTCTGCGATTGATTGTTCTGCACACCCTCCGATCCGAAGCTTATCGATCGTAGGAGGGCAACGGAAGCGGGCCGAGTACCAGGTTGCCACTGTGCTAGATCTGTAAGTAATGAGGGCCGGGTCCACAAAGGGGCTTCGAGGTAGACCACACTGCAGGAAAGCACGCGTAGAAATGCAAAGTGAGGCGAGGGAAGCGTGGACAACAAGGCATTAAAGTTCAGGGGTGAAAACGTCCCAGTGCCAAGACGCACGCAGACGGACCGTCGGCAACGGCTCGAGCTTGGTTAGGGTAAGATACCTCATACCTTATACTGCAAGAGATCGCCTCTATATGACAGAAGTATATATGATAGGAGGTAGCGGGCCTATGAAGGATCGAACTAGTCCAGAGTGAAGACTGGGTGTCAGAAGGGGCTGGCTCTTCGATCTGGACACAACGAATATCTTGCAATAAGGTCAAGATGAAGCAGAAAACGCCATTGCTGTGCTAAGGAAACCACAAATATGCTTGGCTGTGCACACTTAACAGAACGAAGGGTCAGTATTGTTCAACGGACTCTGTCACAAAGGCGAAAAAGAAATGCATCGACGTCAACGTCATGAGGCTCTGGTGTCAGGAAATCACCTCGAGCGATCCTCGTCCAGGCCTCTTTCCAAGTCTTCAAAGGCCTCATCCTCGCGACTGACAGGCTCTGCCGCAGCAGGGTCATCATTCCGTATGCCTGCTGCTTGCTCTTGCACATGGTCTCCATCATCTACACTATCATACTCTTCAGAGTCCTGGTCCTGATAAGGCGGATCTTGTAGTAAAGGCTGGGTGGAAGGCGAGGCCGTAGAACGGCCAAGCGATCGCACGACATCGCTCTTGCATATGGGGCAGGTACGACGTCGGGTAGTGAGCCATGGTGATCTGTGGTGATAAATTAGTACGGAGCTGGAAAGTCTACAGTGAGGCGCAGGACTTGCATGCACTCTGCGTGAAATTCATGACCACATGGCAGACTCATAACCCGACTGACACCGTCAACGTATTCCTCCAAGCACACGACACACTCCTTCTGTCTTCCAACATATCGCCTCCGCCATTCTGCAAGGCCAGCCTCGCGTTTCTCCAGGGCGGGGTCTATACTCGAATTGTTGGTTCCTCTAAAGCTGGAGCTAGCTATTGGGACCTCACTCTCGGTACGTGATCGCGGTCTAGTTCCACCCTGTGATATAGGTCTTGCATCTGAGTGAAGCAGTGGCGTTGTGGAGGTGGCCGCTTCTGGTGATCGTGGCGCTGAGTGACCGGAGCTATTGGATGGAGTAGTGCTGGCGATGGTGTGGTATGTCCTGATGGGTAGCCTGTCTACAACAGACTTTGGAGCTCTCCAACGTCGACGCCGAATTCTGGAACGCAAAAGCAGCAAGGCATACACAATGGTGAGGGTGACGAGTGGAGATATGACAAGTACAAGCAGCGTGTCAAAGAAGGGTGAAGATGACATGGAGGTCGGGGTCAATGTCACCCATAAGCCCTGGTGAGAGTCGTCTTCACCATTTTTGGCAAGCATCTCGGCTTTTGCAGTTGGTTTTCTGTCAACCTGAGTGACGACGTGGGGTGCCTTGTTGGTTGGCGGCATGTCTTGCTCGTCGTTGGACAGACCCAAACGGTCAAGCCAGCCATCAGGCTTTTCTTGCCGGTTATTCTCGGTCTGCTTCGGTCTAGCAGCATCTTTTGTCATGTCTTTGATAGAGGATTTGCCATGTGCAGGGCGCTTGTGGGTTTGGTCATATTCTCCGCTTCCAGGGGTGATACTGCCACCCTTGGGCCCACCATAAGGAGGGCTGCCCTCTCCCACCTTGTTATCCTGACTCGGTGGAGCTTTGGCAGCTTCTTGTTGAGCGTCGAGTAGGTCGGGGTCTCGCCAGTCCTGAACGCCAATAACGAAGCCGTTGTCAGGCTTGTTGGAAGTGGTCTTGGAAGATGAAGGCTGTCCATTTGCAGACTTGGAGGCAAGCTTTCCTGACCTGAAATTGGCGTCGTATGGCTTCTCATCCTCGAAATCATCTTGCTGGATCCAGTCAATATTGCCGCTGCTTGGGGGTCTGCGGGTGTCTTGATGTTGTCTCGCTGCATCAGCACCAAAAAGGGAGCCGAGCCAGCCACGATGATCCGCATGCTCTGTATTGTCTGTAGAAGGTTGCTTGTCGGAAGGCATTCTGGCGTCAACGGCGTCTCCTTGGCGAGGATCAGAAGTCGACTTGTCATTATTCTGTGATTGTTGCTGTTTTCCCTTGACTGCCTGCTTTGAGTCCGAGTTGGTAGAAGCAGTCTGTGTAAGTTTTTCACCTAGGACAAGGCCAAGTCGAGTTGGCTCATCAGAGTCGAGATCGTCCGAGATGGTCCCGGATGGCACCAGCGATGACAGGAGATGGGCAGTCGTGTGTGAGGTAAAGAGGGCTGGGATGGTAACATTGGATGTGTCATCACGGGCGTACATAGTGACAAGACCACCTCCGCGTACGTTGTCACCAACGATCAAGCCAACACCGCCTCTTCGCTGTACCCACTTGACCTTTTCCAAGAAACCACAGCCTCCTCGTGTCAGCAGCACGACTTTGCCAGCAATCTCGGCCGTTTCTTGCAATGACTGTATATCGGCATGAGCGAGCTTCTTCCCGTGGACAGTGTTTGCGTAATGGGAGTCCTTCAAATCGACAGATGGGGGCAGGGGATGATGAAGGTGGTCATCTGTGCCATCGCCCTGTTCTGGTCCTTGATCGGAGCTTACGTCGGCGTCGCCATCACGCCTCTTGTGTTTGGCAGCCTTGGCCTCGACAGTCTTCGAACTTGATGTTGATGTCTTGCTCTTGCTCCTACTCTTGCTCTTACTCTTTCCAGCAGCGTCATTCGCTATCCCCGGTACACTTCCATACTCTCCATTACCCCAGCCCGGTACATCGCTGCATCCAAGCTCGCCATCTGCTCCCGCCACACCGCCTCGGCCAAGGCTGTCCTCGCCAAAGCCACTGCCGATCCATAGTTGTCCATTCAGTCCCTTTGCTGGTAGAGCTGGACCGAAATTCGCCGGTCGCGCAAGGAAGAAGGTAGAGTTGTCGTCGGTCAGGCTGATGATGGCTGATGGCGGGAATAGTGATGATGACTGCCAGTTGAAATAAGCCCCGAGATTGCCATTGCTATTGTCCTGAGTTGCCGAGCTCGAACTAGTCCTCGAGGCAACAAAGTAGGACAGAATCAATATTGCGCCCAAGCATGTCGATAGTGAGAGAAGGAGTCGAAGGGGACGCATGTTTCGCGACTGCCGGCTGCGAGATCACCGTTTGCCTCTTATCCAGTATTACGTCTAGAATGAGTACGTACTCGTACGACTTGAATAAAATGGGACCACAACGACCATGTGTTGATGATTTAGGCGTCGCTCATGTCAAATTGTACTGTATACTGCTGGCCAAGCTAATGCACCAACTCGAAAGTAGATCAGGTGGTCATTATTATGAACTTGTCGTGTCCTGGTGAGCGAATTGCGGCGCTTGTGGAGTTTCCAGATAACGCCAACGTGTTTGGTTATCAACTTGGTTATCAGCAGACAGATGCGATGCGCTGCAAATAAATCTCATAAAAGGATTCCTTTCTCACGACGAGGCAACGGGAAAGCAGATGAGAGATGTTGACATGGAAATGTCTGGATAAAGCCAACGTTAGGTTGTCATCGTTTGAGCTCGACAGCTTCAGCTTTCAGGAGCACACACGACACGACACGTGATTGAAAGCTCGAGTGAAAAATAATGCGCCATTTAGAGAACAATGCCCAATTGTGCCCTCTCATACAGCACACCCTTCACCCTTCCATGAACCTCCTTGTATGCCTCTTTCCGCAACTGTTGACCTGACCCAGTGCACGTTGCCTCTCAGTCTCGGAGAGCGAGGCAACCTGGAAGTGCTAAAACCTCGCCAAGGCCGTTTTGTCTGGCACGATGCCGCCACAGCGCCTGACTGACTCATGCACATTCAGGCTCACGTGTGCCTCGTCTCTGGAATGAAAGTCGTGTTGATCGGCATGTCTTGTGTCTCAAAACACACACAGCATCTCCGTGCACATACTGCCAGCACTCATACCTTACTTTTGGATTGTTGTTATCGTGTCGTTATCACCAGAGAAGGAAGTTAGCGTCTTCATTGTTCACTGCCAAGTAAACTCAGCCGCATCCCCGTAGAACGGGTAGGATCTACGATTCGACTTTGCGGCTCGAAACGAGACCCATGCTCCAACGGATCGATGTGACATCAACATCTGGTGACAATCCCTGCATGTGCGAGGCACTGCGGGACAGCACGAGTACTGCGTTTCGAGCTTCCTCCTGAATGCCACTCCTTGTCGTTGGTATATGCCATTGCCATGGGAGTAACGGCACCATTATGATGCACAACGCAAAGTCTGAGCGTGGTGGCCACGGGTGGATATCACAAACACCACACCATTACGCGGCGGACCATGATGATGTCTCGCCAATCTCCGACCAAAAATCGTAAATCTCGACAAGCGAAGGTGGGGTATGAGTACAGAGAATAGATTTCACGCAAGGGATTGTGTGGAGAGAGAGAGCAGTGCGTCAGAGGCAGTTTTCCTGCTAGCTTCGTGAACCGCTTGTCTCTCCATCGACGCCCTTTACGGTTACGAAATAGGCGTTAGGGCAGATCAATATTCGAGCCTCGCCGAGCTGAGCATTCGACTCTTGATCCCCCAGCCGCTTCTTTTAACTCTATCCTCCAAATGCACTCCACTCGTACGCACGAGCCGCGTGTACGGTACTTGGTGCCAGTCGCACCTTCCTCCGTCATGCTACCTTTTTCTCGACCGGGCCATCTTGGACTACATCACTGTCTTTGACCTTGTCCTTCTTTTCTCTACACTACTCATAATCCCAGGTCTGCGCGTCCTATTCACCACCTTGCATTGCCGCGTTCATAACCTGTATAACTACGACCTGTAAATCTGAGATAGCAAGCATCATACCTACCTTACCTTGACAACACACGGCACGTCCAAGACCTGATAGTCGAATCCATATCACAACAGGACAGCCACTATGAACATCGACGCTCCAAGAGGAGGCATCAGCCTCCCGTTCATGAAGTATCGTCCCACAGACGGCAAACATGAGAAACGCTTGCCTGGTTTCGAATGGCTTCCCAACAGGTACCGAAATCACTTCATCGCCATGATGGGCGAGTTCGTCGGTACATTCCTCTTCCTATTCTTCGCCTTTTCTGCAACCCAAGTTGCCAATGCCGCTACATCAGACGAGTCTTCAACAAGTAGTGGTGGTGACGGTGGTATTTCCCAGGCGCCAAACACATCTGCTTTGCTATTCATCGCCTTGGCCTTTGGCTTCTCCCTCGCTGTCAACGCGTGGGTCTTCTTCCGTATCACTGGAGGACTATTCAATCCGGCAGTGACTCTCGGTCTGTGTCTGATTGGAGGCGTGAAATGGTTGAGGGGAGGTCTGGTCTTTATTGCACAAATCCTTGGATCTATGGCCGCTGCCGGCGTTGTTGAATGCCTCTTTCCCGGGCCCATGAACGTCTCGACTACGCTCGGTGGAGGAACTTCCATCGTTCAAGGTCTCTTCATTGAGATGTTCCTCACGGCATTGCTCGTCTTCACCATTTTCATGTTGGCGGCAGAGAAGCACAAGGGAACATTCATGGCACCAATTGGAATTGGATTGGCACTCTTTGTTGCTGAGCTTACTGGTAAGTCTGGTTGCAATGCTCTGACATGATACAAATACTGATGTTTTCTCAGGCGTCTACTTCACTGGAGGCTCTCTGAACCCTGCTCGCTCCTTCGGTCCCTGTGTCGTACTCCACGACTTCCCCGGCTATCATTGGATCTATTGTGAGTGCAAAGACTTGAAAAGGTCCCGTCATGGTCAAACATGTACTGACTACTAGCTACAGGGCTCGGTCCATTCCTCGGTACTCTCGTCGCTGTCGGCTTTTACAAACTCATCAAGATCCTCGAGTACGAGACCACCAATCCCGGTCAAGATTTCAATGATAAAGAGGCGGAAGTCTTCACTGTCGACGAGGATACAGCGGCAACTTCTGCCGATGTAGCCAGACCAAACGTTGCAGTGGGACGCAGTGAGTACATTGCCGACGATAACGGCATCCATCGCTCGCAGGATGTGCGTGATGGTGCCGGTAGAGGTCAAACTCGTGCTCCAAAAGCCCCAGCAAACTATGGCAACGCTTCAACCGTTGCTGAACCCACTGGCCCCACGAATCCATATTCTGGAGGCCGCAACAGAGGCGGACGTTACGACGGCGCTGACTCTGACAAGACGGAGCTCGGACGTCCTAGCGCAGAGCACCACGATTTTCTCTCGCCTGATGAGGCTCGCAAACAGCACGACGATCTTTACATTCCATCAGAAACTTACCGTCACGGTCCTGATGCTGAGAACGGAGAACTGGGTGGCCACTACCGCGTATCAGGCCTATGAAGCTGAAGTCGTTTTGGCATTGTGAAGCGGAGTTTTGATATCACAGCATGGCGTTTCGGTCTGGAAAACAAGACATTCGGTCTGGATTACAGCACAGTCGGTACAGTCAACCTGAAAACCTATAGGCCGTTCTTGGCCTCTCAAGTGCTGCGGAAGCGCTTTTTTCTTGTACCCAATCATATCATTATACACCTATGAGCATTGTAATGTCCTGTACTGCTCCATCCAATATCAGTGTACTATACCCAACACGATTGAGTCTGAGAGGAAGCTTATCTTTCGTGACTTGTGGCGTACATGGTAGACCTTACGCCACGTGCAGGTATCGCGTATCAGATATCAGATGCAATGCTTGAAATCAGCCTAATATAATTCTGACATGCACACTTTTCGCCATCCCGAAACACTATCCCCCATCGCCACTGATATGAATACCTTAGTGACGAGACGACACAGAGAGAGAGAGAGAAAAGAAGAACGCCCGTCGGCAAAGCGGAAACGGAAATGGCCATACCCTACTTGTACCTGCACTTTGTATATCAGATATGACAATTTACTCGTGCGAGAAAATGGAGATGGTCAGTAGGGCAGATAGAAGTGGAAAAAGTGGGTCCTATCATGCATTGCATGCAAATCTCTTGCCGGAGGTCGGAGTAGAAGATTGGATAAGGTAGTGAGGGAGATAGGATGGGATTGGGCAGGGCTATGTCGACAGGTATAGGCAGGTATAGGCAGGGAGAGGGATAGGGAGAAGGATAAGGAGGGCGGTAAAGAATAGGGTAGGGTAAGGTAGAGTTAGCTGGGAGAAGGAGGGCAAGTAAAGACTAAAGACTACCAAGCTTGAGAACGAAAAGAAGGAGTGAAAAGGGAAGGACTTGACGGGTGGCCACCGCATCCGAAGGATCTTCATTTCACGTGGAAAAGATTAGAGTGAAAGTGATTAGAGAGAAAGGATAGACGAGGTTCTGAGGTCGTTTTTTTCTTTTTTTGCCTCTTGGATCTTGGATCTTGGATCTGCGGTCAGGGTGTTTGATCTGCGGTCAGGATGTTTGGTCTGTATAGCACAACGGAAGAGCGGCATTGCGTTATGTATGCTCCACTCCTTCCTGGTATATCCAATATTCTTAAAGTTTGAGATTAGAGAGCTGTGGAGGGACGTGATGGGCTGTTCACGTGGTGGAGCCTCGGGGGGGAAGGAATAAACGTGCTGTGGTGTATTTCTAGGTTTGGCTTTCTAGGGTGTTGTAGATCTATCTGGAAGATCTTCCGGGACGTGACTCCGGTTCTGGGAGGGAATGGCATGGGGGAAGGGGATGCTTTGTGTATGCCACTATCTATTCCTGGGCTGCAGGAAACTTCACTTTCGAACTTCCTTATTTTCCGAACTTCCTTATTTTCGAGGTTGGTGTGGTATGTGTACATATACAACTCGGAATCTGCAGACTCAGTCAAGGACCGAGTATGATCATTGTTTTTGTTGATGTATGCTAGGGTATAGGCCTATAGGGCATAGAGAAGGCAAAAGACACACAACATAACACGCGGCAGACATGCATCTTCACGCGCCCAAACCGGATCGTCATGGAAGGGCCGGAGAGAGGCAAAAAAGACTAACTACCTTACCACCTTACATGATCATGCTTTCTTGCTAATCTTTCGCTGCTGCACGTGTTATCGGAGTTGTTGATATCAGGCAAAAAGGAACCAATATGCATGCATGACCGGCATTAGATCGTGCCCGCGGAAAGCAGACTGTGAAAGCGAATAGGAGGACACAACGACGAGGCAAAGCTACCTATACCCATCGGTGTTATCGGGAGTGGAGTAGTAAATGTATAACAGGAGCAAGGGTGGAAAAGTCAAAAAGTAAAGGATAAAACGGCGAACAGGGTCCCCCTGTCAATGAAAGCCCTGAGATTAAGAAGCTAATTTTGTCTTCTCCATGACATGCAGATTGTAGCATGTCACTGTTTTTCTCAATGCTATTTTCTGCCACTTTTTGTTCTTTGCCGATGGTTCCGTCGAGTTTGACGACCATGCAGTGGACATGTGGTTGTTCTTCTGCCAATCTGGGCACTTGTTCATTTACCACACATCATAATCTTTCGTGCAATGAAGCTTATTCGCTATATACAGTTGATAGTACATACTGCTGACACGAAGATTACCCATTTTCTGCCACATACCGAATGGAACGAGATGTGCCTTGACGAAAGTATCAGATTTGCCAGGTAGGTCCCGTGGACTCTGTTTTCAGCAAGCGATGCAAAAAGACTGTCGTCGACACTCTCAGGGTAGCAAAAGTGAGACATGCAGGGCTCGACAGAAGCGCAAAAGTATTTCCGATGCGGTCGAGACTGTGAGGGAACCAAAAGTGAGACAGACATGCGGGGCTCGAGAACAGGAGCGCAAAAGTATTTCCCATGCGGGGAATCGAACCCCGGCCTTGTCGGATCTTAGCACAGCTGTGCTTGAAAGCGACAAATCCTAGCCGCTAGACCACATGGGATGTGGAAAGTACACTTCAGAGCGTACGGCCATAGCAGAAAATGATTCGTGAACAGCATATATTGGCTGGCAGCAACGCAGGCGTGGCAGGCTCGCATACTAGTGCTCGCGAATAATGAGCCGTCTCGTTGGGGACAAACCCGAAAACGACATCGATATTTTTTATCGATATTCATCATTTTATTGACAGTTTCATCTACAAGCCGACTCGACGAGTCGAACCATCCAACTCACGTCGATTTTAGTCGAGGGAAAGGGTACCGCCCGACCGTTCTGACAACGCCGTTGCCATAGTCATACCAGCGTCGTCCCCAAAGGGACAGAACGCTGCTATAGCAATATAGAGAAGAGCTAGAAACATTAAATAGAGCAAAAGGCTAATTCAGCCTATCCGTTCCCTTAATCTAAGTGATAATGCTATTTTTACAAAAGATATAATGAAATGTCTTATTAAAGGAGCAGTAAATGCCTAGAATGACAAACTTAATGCTTAGAACAACAAGCTTAATAAGCTATTTAAGTAACTTTAAGAGCAGAATAAACTATTCTATATATAGAATAAATAATTCTAAAATCAGAATAGATTATTCCAGATTTAGAATAAGCAATTCTATTAAAAGAACGCTGTAATAATAGCAATATTTAATATTATTATAAAGAAAAATAAAAAGCTTAAAAAGAAGCTTAATAATATAAATATAAATATTAAAAATATTAATATTAATATTAAAGCTTTAAATACTAAAGTTTAATTTATTAAATCTAATATTAATAAAGGAAAGATAGTCCTTTTAACCTTTAAATAAATAAGCTCAATATCCTTAGCTAATTTTAATATAATAGCCTCCTTATTAATCTTCTATATATTAGCAGCGTTAGGCTTAATTAATTTATTATTATTAGCTATATAGCTTTAATATAGTAATATTATAGTAATAATATTACTTATTTTTTTTAAAAAACTGCGCTAATTTCTAAAGGTTATAATAAACCTAAGCTAAATAATAGCTAAATAGCGCAAAATAATAAATAATTATAAAGCAATTAGAAATAAAATCTAGAAAGCTATTACAGCTTAATAATCTATAAATAATATTATTATTAAAAAAATCTAATTTAAAGTAAAGGATATAAAAATAATTATTTAAAATAGGAAAGATATAATATAACTATAAATAAATAAAATACAGATTTATTAAGTATTCAAAATAGCCTAAATTTAAAAAGAGAAACTCTTTCTAATTAAAGTTAATAATATATATAAAATAGCAGTTTTAGTATTAGGCATTTATAAAATTAAATTAGAAATAGCAGCCAAATTTAATATAGAAAACAGGTTTAATAAAGCTATTAAGGCATTCTAGCTTTCTAAAAGGGAGAAACCTATAGGATCTATAGTAGTCTACCTAGCTATAATAAAAAATGCTTAAAAAGCTCTTAATAAGTATATAATTAAAATTAACAGTAATATAACTATAATTAATAAATATTAGAAACTCTAATGTCCTTAGCAATACTATAACTATAATACGTATAGCTACTATTAGGCTAAATGTAGCTAATTATTAAAATGTAGTAAATACGCTAAAAACTATAAAATAAATAATTATAAAGCTATAGTACTAAAATACGTAATATATAGAGAACTATATACTGTAATAAACGCTAGGTGCCTAGCCTATTAAAATAAAGTTAATAGAATCTGAGGCAGAAGCTAACCTATTAACTAGTCTATTTAAAGCAGGGATAAAGAATAGTAAATAATCATTAGCTAATATCCTAGAAGAGAAGCTACTATAAGCGACGCTTAATAGGAAACACCCGCTTCCTACTAGCAAACGTAAATAGATAATCCCTAGTCCAATTTAGCCTTTTTAATAACTAATTTATTAGCTAATTTATAGCAATTATAGTTATAAAGCTAAATATTGCTAATATTAGTAATAAACCCTATATTTACTAATATTAGTGCTAGAACATTATAACTCCAATTACCTAATAAGAAGGACCAACACATTATGCCTTTTAGGCACTACTATATACCTATAAAGACGTTTCCTTTATCTAATTCCTTATATAATTATTAAATATAATAATAGGAGTTATTACTACTTTAATAAGGCACATTTTCATTATGTTAATTTATATCCTAGGTTGCAGCTAGTACGCCTCCTCTAAGCAGGATTTAGAAAAGGTAATCACTATTAGGCTTATAACGCTAAATAATATAATTTATAAAGCTAAAGCAGAATATAGAGAAAACCTTCCTATTATAATTAGAAGCGACTTTAACTATTATAACCTAGTATAAAGAGGAATTAACGTGCTGTAATCCTAGTATATAGGAGAAGGTAAACTAGTGCTTTAATAAATATATTAAATCCATTTTAAGTAATTAAGTTATTAATATTTTTAATATATTATATTAATTAGAATATATACTAGCTGCGTAGAAAATAGCGTAAATCTTATTATTATAAAAGCTAGGCAAGCTGGACTACTAAATAATAAAAGCATACTGCCCTATCTCCCTTTTAGCTATACTAAGCAAAGCAATAAAATTAGTATTAATAAAAAGAATATTATACTAGGCAGAAACGTTTAACCTCTTTTTAAAAACATAATTTGGAGCTAAATTAAGATAATTATATAACTAAGCGCTGCTCCTTTTAATTAAGAAAGTATTTAAAGTATAGTAATAGAAGAAAGTCCTTTTCCTTATTAGCTTTAATATAAAAGGAGTATATAATAGCGTTTTTTAATAAGTGCTTACTAGTTAACTATATATAGAAGGAATACTAGCTTATATAATAGTATAGGTTGACTCCTTTTATATAAACTGACTACCTATAGTACTTATTAATAAAACAGAGTTAAGCTAAATTACCTTTATAAAGTTTAGTTTTCTATAAGATTTATACTTGCTTTAATTCTATATATCTTCTTTAACGCATTTCTAATAAAAGAGAAGATTAATAGAAAATAAGGAAATATAGGGTTTATAAATAACTATATATAATAAGCTATTTCAGATTTAATTAAAAAAAACATATTAATACTTAATAATAAGGTTGTCCTAAAGGCCCTTTAATAGGCAAAAGATAGCAGCGCTACATTTAAAAGTAATAAAACAGTTTTTATATATTTTATAAGGAACTAAAGAAAGATTAGCGAAACTGACCCTTTATTAAGGGTTAGCAATTATGTAGTTAAGCCTTTAATAAAGGAAAGAATCTTAGAGGTTATCTTTAACTCTGAACTGAGATTTAAGGACCACCTAGCTAAAATTAAGATTTAAGAATAGAGAAGCGCTAGCTAACTTAAACGCTTTGTTAATATTAGACTATAAGCTACAAAATAACTTTATTAAGCTATTATAGCTTTAAAAATAGACTATATAGCTATAATATAGTACTTACGCTCTCTTAGCTAAAAAACTAATAATAGCATTACTAAAATCCTTAATTTAATATAATAAATAGAAGCTTAAGTAGTTATTAAATGCTTCTATACAGTCTTAATTAAAGTAGCTAGTGCTAAAGCGTTACTTCTTCTCCTATATATTTAACTATAATTAAAGATTAATAAATTCTAGGTGGAGCTCTATATATTACTAGAATCTAACTTATTAAAAGCACAACTGAGAAAACTAATAGAGAAGCTTAGAGCGAAGTTATTTGCCTCCTCTTTCTACAATATAAAAACGTATTTAGGCAAACTAGAAATAAATATTAAGACTATTTTAATATAAATAGCCCTATTATAAAGCATAATAACAATTAATTAAAAGTCTAATTAATATAGCTTTAATAAAGTATATAAAGAATACCTTAAAATAAAGGAACAACATTTAAACATATTTATAAACAGATCTATTGCTAATAGACAGGTAGGACTTAGAGTAACAGTATATTTAGAAAAAGCTATATTATTGACTACCCTCTTTTAATAAATTAAAGAGAAAGGCAATATTGATAATACTATAATAGAACTAGCTGTAATTAAGGAAGCAGTAACCCTAGTAGGAATCCTATTAAAGACACTCTATAACTGTAGAAGGACAATCCTACTAGTGTTAATATAGTTAGATAGCTAAATAGCTATTTGGATAATTAATAGCTAGGTTAGCTAAAAAAGGGCTATTATAATGCAAAATATCCTATATATAATTAATTGCTATATAATCCTAAAAGAAAAACTAGCTATTTAATAGATTCTAAAGAAGTTTGCTATTATAGGACACATTAAGTTAGACTAACTAGCCAAACTGGCTATAAGTCCCTTTACTATAGAGTTAATTATAAAAAAGATAATTTTAGATAGCTTAAAATAAATATAGAATACCTTTTAGGACAGGATCCTTATTAAGGAATAATATAAACTATAAAATACTAGTAAAAGCTTTTAAGCAATAAATAGCGCTATTTTAAACAAATATATTATACTACTTTATAATAAGCTAAATAAGAAGAAGGCTGCTATTCTATTATAGCTATATATAGAATACGCTTATCTAAATAAGTTCTTAAAGGCTATTAACGTTAAAGACTTAGAGCAATGTAAATATAAATAGAGAGAAGAGATAGTTAGACACTATGTACTGCTCTATTCTAAATACTCAATTTAAAAATATAAATTAGTAAAAATGCTAAGCTTTAAATATAGAAACATTTTTAGAATAATTAAAAAATAAAACCCTTATTTAGTAATAGAACAGCTTTATAAAAATAAGCTAATAAATTAATAGAAAGCGGATATAGATATAGTCTAAGCAACTATTAAGTATATAATAAATATAGGAAAATTAGACTTTATAAAGAAATGTAAAAAGAGGGAGGAAGAAGCTGAACAGGGAGACTAAGAGGACAAGATAGGAGAAAGGGAAGGCAAATTAGAAAATAAGAATAGAGAAGGATAAAAAAAAAAAAAAAAAGGAAACTCTATATAGGAATGTATACTAATTACAGTATTAGCTATAAAACTAATTAAATAAACAGATATATAGGCATTATAATAATCTAAGCTGTAGAATAAGGCGCAGACTTTAAATATTTGTATAATTAGTAAATAAGTAAAATTAGTAGCTGCTTATGCTTCTAGTAGCAAGCGCATAGTGTATAAAATAATCAATTAATTAATCAATCTTGTTAGGGATATTGGACTGCAATGTCTTCTACCTCTATATAGTGCAGTCTAGGAACCTGATTGTTATAGTTAGAGCTAAGAGAAGACAGCTAAAGCGTTGGCAATGCAGTGTAGCTATTAATACTATAGCATAGGCTGAATAAGAGGACACTGTAGCTTTAATAAATAAAGGACTATTAGTAAAAATAGGTATAAAAACTATTTAATAAATATCTACTTGTATTAAGAACAAGTCCCTCTTATAACTAGATTATAGGAATTAGCGGAATTAAGGCTTAGATATTTAATAAAATACTTCTAATACGCTTAAAGAGTTTTTATTTAAAGGTATTTAAGCTAATATATAAATAGATAAGTTATTTAGAAAGCTTATAGTTAGAGATACTAACAGCATACTATTATAAATTACTATTACTAAATTTACATATTGTTAAAGCTAATTATATTATAAGTTATTAAAGCCACTATAGCAAATATATTATTAAGAGATAGCTAGACATTAACTAAAATAGTGTTACAATTTAGTGTTTGCTAATAAGTAATATATTAAGCATAATAACATTATAAAGCCTATATAGGCTTATTAAGCATTTAATATAAATAAGAGGGTTTTATTAAAAGTATAGCTTTATATACTAGTATATTTAGTTTAACTTATTAGGCTATAATAGAATAGAAGGTTACTAATAGCTAATTAAAATATAGAGAAGCAGATATAGGGAAATATAGAGGAGCAGGCGTAAAGGAAACATAAAGGAGCGGGTTTAGCAGATATATAGACAAAGAGGTATTATAGAATTAAAGATATAGGTAAAAATAAAAGCTCTATATTAATTAGTAGATAGAAACGTAAAGGTCATATTGCCTAATTAGGAATATATCCTAAATAAGCTTATAAAATATAGTTAGCTAAGTCTTAAAAAACTAGGTACAGTAATGCAAAAGGTGTCAAAACCTAGAGTATAGCATACAATAGCAGTAATAGAAGACATTGTCTATATAGCTTAAAAGAATAAATACATATATTAATTTATAAATAGAATTAAGCAATTACTATTATAGATTGAAATAGGCTTAAAGAGCAAATAAGAATAGAGAGTATAGGGGAGGGCTTTATCCTAAAGCTTAATCCTTAAAGCAAAAAGTAAAAGTAAGTCCCTTAGAGTAATAGTCTAATTAAATACAGGAAAGCATAGTAAGGAATAGTCGACCTCACTTGTATTTAGTCTTCTAAATGCAATTCCATTCCTGCCAATTCAAGACAAGGGATATAAGGATTATCACCTAGAATAGAAAAGACGCAGCACAACTGCGGATGAATGAAGCATAGGTCCACCAGGTATTTAAGATGGCCCAAATCCGTAAGGAGGAACTCTTCCTAATCAAGGTCGACAATATACACAAAACAGCAGTACTAGTATTAAGCACCTATAAGATTAAACCAGAACTAGCAGCTGAATTCAATACTGAAAACAGGTTTGCTAAGGCTACTAAGGCATTCTAGCTCTCTAAAAGGGAGAAACTTACAGAATCTATAGTAATATATCTTAATATAGTAGAGGACGCCTAGAGAGCGCTTAAGGAACGCATAGTTAAAATTAATAGCAGTATAGCTATAGTTAATTAATACTATAAAATCCAATGCTTTTAGAGATACTATAACTGTAATAAATATGGCTACTATTAGGCTAAATGCAGCTAACCTTTAAAGTATAGAAAATACGCAAACAGTTATAAAACTAATAACTACATAGCTATAATATTAAAATATGCAGTATATAAGGGACTATATACTGCAATAGACTTTAAATATATAGTATATTAAAAGGAGATTAGTAGAATCTAAAGCGGAAACTAATTCTTTAATTAGCCTATTGAGATAAAGGAAGAGGACTGGCAGACAGTTATAAGCTAATATACTAGATAGGAAGTCACTATAAGCAATATATAATAAGGAACACCTGCTTCCTTTTAGCAAATGTGAATAGACAATCCTCTATTTAGCTTAGCCTTATTAATAACTAGTCTATTAGTCAGTTTATAGCAATTATAGTTATAAAGCTAAGCATTACTAATATTAAAGGCAAACTATACATTTCGTAATATTAGTACTAAATTACTGTAACATTATCTATATATTAAAAAGAATTAATGTATTACGCATTTTAATTAGCATTTTATATTTATAAAGATATTTTATTTGTCCAGATCCTTACAATATTATTTAATATAACTATAGGGGTTATTACTATTTTAATAAAACATATTTTCATAGCGTTAATCTATATTCTAGGCTATAGTCAATATAGGCCTTCTAAATAGGACTTAGAAGAGACAGCCACTACTAGGCTTAATGCTCTAAGCAAAGCAATCTAAAAGATAAAAACCAAATATAGAGAGAACCTTTATATTATAACTAAAAGTGACTTTAACTGCTATAACCTAATATAAAAAGGAATCAATATATTATAGTTATAATATAAAAGAGAAGGTAAACTAGTACTTTAATAAATATAACAATATAATACTTTTTTAGCTTTACTAAGTAGCATAATTATATTCCTATAAGGACAATTTGAAACTATAATTAATTTTATACTAGTGTCTAATTTAATAGAAGACTAAGTTATAGAATATAGCATCCACCTAACTTAATATAGGTCAGATTACAAAGCTATAACATTTTGAATTAATAAAGCTAAAACAACTACCTTATAAAGAGCTAAATATAATTTTAGAAAAATAAACTAAAATATAGCTATTAAGGCGCTTAAGGGATAGAAACTGTTAATTATTAATATTAATAATACTACTAAGCTTAGTTAGGCAGTTATAGAGATTTAGAACATTGTAAGCTAATATATCTGTAATTATAGCTCTATAGTTAAAGAATCCCTATATATAAAAGCATAATGGAATAACAAATTTACAAAGCTATATAATGA
Organism: Delphinella strobiligena; assembly: GCA_009982845.1. Taxonomy (NCBI): domain Eukaryota; kingdom Fungi; phylum Ascomycota; class Dothideomycetes; order Dothideales; family Dothioraceae; genus Delphinella; species Delphinella strobiligena. The sequence goes on from JAADKB010000012.1 coordinate 1,454,272, forward strand.
ATATACTTAATGCTTAAACTAGAGTATTACATTATAAATTATAGAACTAGATAGCAAAGAAAGCTGCTATAAAGCTAGGCAAGCTAAACACTAGTTTTATAAAAGCATTTGCAATAAAAAACAACTATATTAAAATAAATTCCTAACATAGACTAATAATATCTAAAAAGCAGCCTAATACCTTAACCTATAATTATTAATATTTAGCAACATTCTTACTATAGTTATTAATATCAAAGGTTAGGAAGTGGAGCTTAAAGGAAACAAGGCTAAAGCAAATGAACTACTTTAATGCTTTTTTCTACTAGTTTTTAAAAAATGGAAAGAGGACGCGCTAAACCCTAATACAAAATATATAGAGGACCTGGATATCTCTATTAAAGAAGTAACTAAAGCAATAGCTAAGATTAGCCTATATAAAGCACTAAATATAAATAGTATTCCAAATATTGTATAGAAACGCTTATAGTCTATTCTAAATAATTAAGTCATTAATATCTTCAATACGTTTTACTAATTAGGATATATACTAACTATATAGAAAATAGCACAAATCTTATTACTACAAAAGCTAGGAAAACCAGATTACTATATAATAAAAGCATACTACTCTATCTCCCTCTTAGCTACTTTAAGCAAACTAATAGAACTTATATTAGTAAAAAGAATATTATATTAGGCTAAGACGTTTAATCTCTTTTTAAAAATATAATTTAGCATTAAACTAAGACGTTTATATAATTAAGCGCTACTTCTTTTAATTAAGAAAATCTTTAAAATATAATAGTAAAAGAAAATCCTTTTCTTTATTAGTTTTAATATAAAAGGAGTATATAATAGCATTCCTTAATAAATGCTTACTAATTAGCTATATATAGAGGGGATCCTAACCTACGTAATAGTATAGGTTAACTCCTTTTATATAGATTAACTAGCAATAATATTAATTAATAATATAGAATTAAGCAGAGTTATATTTACAGAATCTGGCCTTCTATAAGGATTAACGCTTGCTCTAATTCTATATATTTTCTTCAATGCGTTTCTAATAAAGGAAAAGATTAATAGGAAATAAGGTAATATAGGGTTTGTAAATAATTATACCTAATAGGCTATCTCAGAATTAGTAAAAAGAAATATATTAATACTTAATAATAAAGTTATTTTTAAGGCTTTCTAATAAGCAAAAAATAATAGCGCTATATTTAAAAATAATAAAACAATCCTTATACACTTTATACAAAATTATAGGAAGATTAGCAACTCTAATCCCTTATTAAGGGTAAGCAACTACGTTATTAAACCTTTTACAAAAGAAAGAATCCTAGAAGTTATTTTCAATGCTAAGCTAAGGTTTAAAAATCACTTAGCTAAAATTAAAATAAGGGAATAGAGAAGTGCTAACTAATTTAAACGCCTCTTTTATATTAGCCTATAGTTAGTAAAATAGCTATATTAAGCTATAATAGCTTTTAAAATAGACTATATAGCTATAATATAGTATTCTAAGTCCTTAAAAGAAAAGATTAATAATAGCACAGTAAAGATCCTTAATTCTATATAAAGGATAGGAGCTTAAGCAGTTGTTAAGTGTTTCTATATAACTTTAATTAAAGCGTTCAATGCTAAAGCGTTGCTTTCCCTTTTATATATCTGTTTGCAATTAAAGATTAGCAAATTCTAAATAGGACTCTATATGCTGCTAGAAACTAACTTATTAAAGGTATAGCTTAGAAAACTAGTTAAGAAGCTTAGAGCAAAGTTGTTCACTTCTCCCTTTTACAATATAGAAATATAGCTAGGAAAGATAAAGACAAATATAGAAACTATCCTAATATAAGTTACCTTACTATAGGGCACAATAACAGTTAACTATAAACCCAACTAGTATAGCTCTAACAAAATATATAAGAACTACCTTAAAATAAAGGATTAACATTTGAATATCTTTATTAATAGCTCTATTGCTAACAGCTAAGCAGAAGTTAAATAAATAATGTACTTTAAAAAGCTTATACTATTATTCACCCTCTCTTAATAAGTTAAATTAGAAAGCAGTATTAACAGTATAATAGTGAAACTAATTGCAATCAAAGAAGCAGTAACTTTAGCTAGAATCCTATTAAAAACACTATATAGTTATAAAAGGCTAATCCCCTAAGTGTTAATATAGTCTAATAGTCAAATAGCTATTTATATAGTTAATTGCTAAATGTGTTAAAATGAAATAGCTATAATATAAAGCATTTTATATATAATTAATTACTACGTAATCCTTAAAGGATAATTAGCTATTTAATAAATCTTAAAGAAGTTTGCAATTGTAAAACACATTAAGTCAGACTAACTAGCTAAATAGGCTACAAGCCTTTATACTATAAGGCTAGTTATAAGCAAGACAATTTTAGACAATATAAAACAAGTTTAAAACACCCTTTAAAACAAGATCCTAGCTAAGGAATAATAAAGACTATAGAATATTAGTAAAAGCTTCTATATAGTAGATAATGCTATTCTTAGCAAACACACTATGTCACTTTATAATATATTAAATAAGAAAAAGGCCTTTATCCTATTATAGCTTTATATAGGACATGCCTATCTAAACAAGTTCCTAGCAGTTATTAATATTATAGACTTAAGCTAATATAAATGCAGATAGGGAGAAGAGACAGTTTAACACTATATTACTATATTCTAGATATGCAACTTAAAGACGTAAATTAATAAAGGCGCTAAGCCCTAAGTTTAGCAATATCTTCTAAATAATAAAGGGGCGTAACCCCTATATAGCAATAGGGTAACCTTATAGGGACAGACTAGCAGACTAATAAAAAGCGGATATAGATACAGTTTATATAATTATTAAATACGTAATAGATACTAGAAAACTGGATTTTGTAAAGGAGTGTAGGAGGTTAGAAAAGGAAGCTAAGCAAGACAACTAGGGAAGTGAGGCAGGAGACAGTGAAAGGGAGTTGGAAAGCAAGGATAAAATTAAAAAAAAAAAAAAAAAAAAACATATATACTAGATATAGTACTTGCTATAGAATACTTAAATATAACAGGTACATAAGCACCCTAATAGTTTAAGCTGCAGAATAAGACGCAGACCCTATATATAGATTTATAATTAGCTAGCAGCAGATAGTAGTTACTCATATTTCCAGTGGCAAGCGCATAGTGTATAAAAAAAATCAATCAATTAATTAACTAGACTGAAAAAACAACACTGATATTTTTGATTGATATTTATTAGTTTATTGACAGTTTTATCTATAAGTTGACTTAACAAGTTGGACTATCTAACTCCTATTAAATTTAGTTAAAGGAAAGGGTGCTGCCTAACTATCCTAGCAACGCTATTATTATAATTATACTAGCATTGTCCCTAAAGGGATTAATTACTGCTATAATAGCTTAAAAAAGAGCTAAAAGTATTAAATAGAGTAATAAAGGGCTGTGTTAGGACCTGCCTAGGAAGCAAACAGGGTTCGACTGTTTGCTTAGACAAAACCTACCTAAAAGTGTAAATGTGTTTACATTTAGACCCTGCTAAGCATTGGTGCTCAATAGGAGGAATCCTTTAAAGGGATTAAGCAAAAGGTTTGCTTAATGCTTAATAAATGCTTATTTACTAAGCATAGTGATTAAGGTAATTAACCTAGTCTTTATAACACTCTTTAAATATATAGTCTCCTAGTCCTTACTAGTCTTTTAGATAGTTTATAGTCAACTTATATTAGTAATCTTATACCTACCTAAACAATACCCCCTGCCTTTATAAATAAGCCTCTGCTTTGCTAACAAACTGCATATTAACCTACCTGCCCTATTAAGACATAACACTTTAACTACCTATAAGAAGTATTGACTTATTTATAAGCAGTAGCAAATCTAATAGTGATTCCTCTACTATTAGCTTTATCCTTTCTATTACTGGACTATTAGATTAATTTAACAATATCTCCTTTAGTTCTGGAATTATAAGTTCTAATAAAAGAGGAAGATCTGTTATCCTAACTGTAACTATATTTAATAGAGCTAATAGCCTTAAAGTGTCAGCTTCTAAGCTATTTAGCAATAATTGAAAAAAAATATAATTATTTATTATTTAAGTGTTATTAAATATTAAGTTTTATTTAACCAACTTCACAATTAAAGATAAAGCAATACTATATATAGCAATTTTTTTAAAAGATAGAGCTTTTAAATAGTTTAAACTATATCTTATTGACTATATAGAAAACCTAGATATTGTAAATAGAAAGGCCGAAATTAGATAACTGTTTACTAGCTTTTAAGCTTTTATTATAAAACTTAAATCAGTTTATAATACCTAGGACAAAGAGCAAGCTATTAAACATAATATATAACGCCTTTATTAGACTATTTTTATTACAAAGTACGTCTCTGAGTTCTAGCAATTTGTATTTAGAATAGAATAGAATAACCCTGCCTTAGCTGCTAAGTTTTACTATAGCTTAAAGGAAGGCGTTAAAAACGAAATCTATAGGATTAACAGATTTATAACCCTTATAGCACTTACAGAGTTAGCTGTAAAGATTGACATTAGAATGTATAAGCGTCAATTAGAGAAGGGCTAGCAGAAAAAGGCAACCTTCTATCTAAATACCTCAAAAAGGCGCAACCCTCTATTAGAAAGAGCTATGTACCCTATTAAAATAGAACTAAACGCTACTTAGGGAAGGAAGCAACTAGGATTCACTAAAGCCTAGTAAGAGGAAAGGATAAAGAAAAATCTTTATCTCTATTGTAATAAACCTGGATACTAAGCTAGAGAATGCAAAATAAAACAATAGTAACTGAGCTTAATATAAAGCAGAGGCATATATAATACTACTAGACTAGCAATACTGTATATAGACTATAGCAATTATATGTATTCTACCTATAACTGTGCTGCCTTAATAGGACAACTAGTAGCTAAGCTATACTAAGGGAAGCGTAATCAATATAGATATATAGACACTTTGTGCCTAATGTATCCTATATACTAAGTAGCTATAATAGAACCATCTGTCATTTTAGAACTAAAGGATTTAAATAAAATTGAAAAGCTCAATTACTTAAACTATAATATGTTATACTACTACTGTTATATAGACCCTATATATAAATATTATTAGAGGTTGTATTATAAGGCTAAGCAAAATTAGCAAGATTATATAAAAAGACACGCTGCTATGTTATAAATAGCTTATTACAATAACCCCTGCTAAATCTATTTTAACAGTAAGCAAAACGTAAACTAGTTTCTAAGAAAACCTTATAGTAGGAAAAACTGACAATTCATCCTATTAGAACTACAATAAAAAAACGCGGATTTTATAAATAATAAGACTAAGCTATTAAAAAACATTAACAGCTTTTACTTATAGACTATAATGAAGAGCTCTAAGCGCAAGTAAGTGCTAAACAAGTCTAATACTTATTATATGTTAATTAGGCTTTAATATATATAATACATCTATTTCTTAATATAGGTATAGAGGAACAACAAGCTTAAATTATAATCAACTCTAGAGCTACTAGAAACTACATTTCTTAAAGATTTATAGTAAAATAGCACCTTATTATAAAATCTAAAACTAAGCTATATTATCTAACTTTAGCAAACGGATCTCCTATATAATAGGACAATAACTAGGTTCAACACAAAGTTTATATAGGATAACTAAAAGTCGGAAAGCACATTAAAGAACTTACCTTAGATATTGTTAATATTAATTATAACCTAATTTTAGGCATATTATAGCTTATTAAGCATAATCTAAATATTAATTAGATATAATGTACTTTAATATTCCTACAATATAAATATATAAAAGGAGCATAAGCTCTAAAAATGCTTTTCAAAAAATAATAGATACAACTAGAAGGTAGAGCTATAGCTGCAATTGTAAGCAACTATTTACTAGAATATAAACAATTTAAAAAGATCTTTTATAAAAAAGAACCCAAACAGGCTTTACTAAAACACAAAGCCTAGGATTACAAGATACCTTTAGAACTAGGAAAGAAACTAACTTATAGGCTAATCTATTCTTTATTAGAAAAGGAGCTTAAAGCATTATAAAAATACCTTACTAAAAATTAGAAAAAAGGATTTATTAGGCTTTCAATATTACTTGCTAGATATCCTATTCTATTTGTTTTAAAGAAAAACGGAAGTCTCTGCCTTTGTATAGATTATTAACAGTTGAATTCAATTATTGTTAAAAATCGCTATACGTTACTATTAATCTTAGAGCTACATAATAGGATCTAAAGAGCTAAATGGTTCACTACGCTTAACTTTTAGGGAGCGTATAATCTGGTATAAATAAAGGAAAGCGAGAAATGGAAAACTGCGTTTTGTATATAGTTATGCCTTTTAGCCTAACTAATGCTCTTGCTACCTTTTAGTCCTTAGTGAATAATATATTCTAAGAGTATCTGGACCAATTCACTATAGCGTACTTAGACAATATCCTAATCTACTCTAAAATATATAAAAGAATATATATAATATATATAGAAAGTCCTAATAAAGCTGTAAAATGCTTTATTATTAGTTAAAATTAAGAAATATAAGTTTTATAAGCATTTTATTAAGTTTTTAGAATATATTATTTTAGATAAGGGAATCCAAATAGACAAGTCAAAAATAAAAGCAGTTTTTAAATAGCTGTAGCCTGCTTTAGTTAAAGAGATACAGTCTTTCCTTAGCTTTGCTAATTTCTATTAATAATTTATAAAAAGCTACTCTAAAATTACAGTATCCTTAACAGCTATAACATAGAAGGGAGAAACCTTTATATAGAGCCTAGTAGCTAAATCTGCTTTTTAGGAACTTAAAAGGAAGTTCACTATAGCTCTAATCTTAGCAACTTTCAACTTAGAGAAGCAGATTGTATTAGAAACTAATATTTCTAATTATGCTATTAGTATATGTATAAGTTAACCTAATAAGAATAGCAAGCTGAGACTAATTACGTTCTACTTTTAAAAGATAATACCTACTGAATTGAATTACGAAATTTATAATAAGGAACTATTAGCTATAGTTACTACATTTCAGAAATAGCAAGTATATTTAGAAGGATCTAAGTACCTTATAGAAATATATATAGATTATAAAAATCTGCTATACTTCACTATTATAAAGCAATTAAATAGACAATAAGTACGCTAATTGGAACTATTATCTACTTATAACTTTAAGATTTTGTATTAGAAAGGTAACAATAATGCTAAAGCAGATACGCTAAGCCAGAGATTTAACTATATAAAGGATGTCAAATTACAACTAAATACTATTTTATAAATAAAAAGTGACTTATTAATATATAATTACGCAATAATTATATTAATCTTTACAATTTAGAATAAATTATGCAAAAAAGATATATTAGATGCTTATAAATAAGACAGTATAATCCAAATGTGGAAAGAACACCCTAAGCAGTATCTATAAATGACTTAATAAGATAAAGAATTGATTTTATATTAAGGATTAGTTTATATACCTAATTAATTATAATAGACAATCTTCTAAGAACATTACAATAAGCTAACCTAAGGACATTAAAGGATTAACAAAATATTAAAGCGCATTTTAAGAACCTACTTCTTTTTTAGAATAAGGAAGATAATAAAGCGCTAAGTGAATTAGTACAATATATATTAATAAACTAAGGCTGCTAGATATACACCTTATAGGCTATTACAATTACTAAAACTATTTAATAAAGCTTAGAAATCTATTATTTTAGATTTCATTATAAAACTACTACTTTCTAAAGACCTCTTAACTAATAGTGTCTTTAAAAGCATCTTAATAATCACTAATAGGCTAACAAAGTACGCTTACTTTGTATCCTACTAAAAAGCTTCTATAGCTAAACAACTGGCTTATATGTTTATATGCGTAATCTTAGCTAATTATAGTATGCCTAAGGAAATCATATCCAATTACAATAAGCTGTTTACATCTCATTTTTAGAAATTACTTATAGACCAACTTAAAACAAAACATAAGTTGTTAATAGCTTACTACCTATAAACAGATAGCTAAACTGAGAGAATCAATTAGACTTTAGAACAGTACCTATATTGCTATATTAACTATTATCAAAGCAACTAGATTAAGCTCTTACTATTAGCGCAGTTTGCTTATAATAGTAGTAAAGCCTCAACTAGTTATTCACTGTTTTTTACTAATTATAGCAAAGAACCTATAGCAATAAGAAACCTGAGAAACATTAAGACAGTTATTTAGAAATTGTCAATAAATGCTAATATATTAAAAAGACTATATTATAATTTAGTACACAATTTAGAATTCATAACTATACGTTCTACAATGTATTATAATTATAAAAGGTCTAAGGGACTAGCCTTTTAGGAAAGGGATTTAGTCTACTTATTATAACAAAACCTTAAAATAAAACAACCTAGTACAAAACTGGACTATATAAAACTTAGCCTATTTAAAATTATCAAAATTATAGGCAAGACTATATATAAACTGAAGCTACCTACTTTTATACAAATCTACTTTATATTTTATATTTTATTACTAGAACTAGCATTTAAGAACGCTAAGCTAATAGTACCTAAACTGGACCCTAAGAGCTAAACTAATAAGTATGAAATGGATAAAATATTAGATGTGGAACTGATAGATAGTCAGCCACATTACCTTATTAGATAGATAGGGTACAATAAATCAGAAAATACCTAGGAATTAGAGAACAACATTATACTAACGTTATTAATATAGTTCTGCTAATAAGTGCAGAAGTCTCCTAGAAGCTGTTAAGAAGCCTGTTAATAGCGCTCTAAGTGTAAAGTAACAAGTTGATACTATAGTTGTTAGGGATTGCTAGGAACTTTATAAGCTCTATAGCCTCTTAGCGCTTAACAGCTTCTAATTCCTTAATATTCCGTTCTTTAACTATTATAGCTTTACTTGCCTCTTTATTAAATAAGTCCATTTTTCAATAAAGACGTATTTCCTTTATATACGCTGCAGATAGAGCTTTATATATTTATGTTTGTTTATTTGCTACCTTCTTTAATGCTAAATAAAGATACTCTTTTTTATTCTTTAAGCGCGTCTATTTTAATTAAGTAACTTATAAATTATAGTATTAACTACAATAGAGATAAGCATTATATTTCCTAAAATAAATATGTATTTTATATATATAACTATACTTTATATATATAGAATAAGGCTTTATTATAATATCTTTAGAAAAATCAATAAAATCTGCAAGTTATTTATAATAAGTAATATTAAATTTAGATTACAATTTTAATATTGCAATAAAAGGATATAATAACTTTAATATAGAGTTAAGCTACTTTATAACCTCTAGCTTTAAAAGCAAAGCTAGGCTGAAAAGGGGATAATATTAGGACCTGCCTAGAAAGCAAATAGGGTTCAACTATTTATTTAAATAAAACCTATTTAAAAATGTAAATGTGTTTGTATTTAGACTTTGCTAAGCATTAATACTTAATAAAAGGAATTCTCTAAAAGGACTAAGCAAAAAGTTTACTTAGTACTTAGTAAATGCTTACCTACTAAGCATAGTGATTAAAATAATCAATTTAGTCTTTATAACACTTTTTAAGTATATAGCTTTTTAGTCCTTACTAGTCTCTTAGATAGTTTGTAGTTAACTTATATTAACAATCTTATACCTACCTGAACAACACTTCCTGCTTTTGTGAACAAGCCCCTGCTTTGCTAACAAACTGCATATCAACCTGCCTGCCCTATTAAGATATAACATTAAGCAGCACAGTTATATTCCTATAAAGACGCTTTGAAACTATTATTGACTTTATATTAATGTCTAACTTAATGGAAGACTAGGTTACAGAATGCAGTATCTACCTAACCTAATATAAGTTAGATTATAAAGCTATAACACTTTAAATCAAAAAGGTTAAGACAGTTGCCTTATTAAAAGCTAAATACAACTTTAGAATAATAAACTAGGACACAGCTATTAAAGCATTTAAAGAATAGAAACTGTTAATTATTAATATTAATAATACTACTAAGTTTAACTAAGCAGTTATAGAGATCTAGAACATAATAAGTTAATGCATTTACAATTATAGCCTAATAATTAAGGAATCCCTATATATGAAATTATAATAGAATAACAAACTTACTAAGCTTTATAATAAATATATTTAATAACTAAATTAAAGTAATGTATTACAAATTATAAGGCTAGATAGGGAAGAAAGTTGTTATAAAGCTAGGTAAGCTAAGCACTAGTTTTATAAAGGCATTTATAACAAAAAGCGACTATATTAAAACAATTTCCTAGTATAGATAGACAAAATCTGAAAAGCAGCTAAGTACCTTAACCTATAACTATTAGCGTTTAGTAACATCCCTATTATAATTATTAACATTAAGAATTAAAAAGTAAAGCTTAAAAGCAATAACGCTAAAGCAATTAAGCTACTCTAATGCTTTTTCCTACTAGTCTTAAAAGGATGAAAAGAAGATATACTGAATTTTAATACAAGATATATAGATAATCTGGATATCTTTATTAAAAAGGTAACTAGAGCAATAGCTAAGATTAGTCTATATAAAGCGCTAGGTATAGATAGCATTCTAAACATTGCATAGAAACGCTTATAATCCATTTTAAATAATTAAATATTAATATCTTTAATATGTTATATTAGCTAGGATATATACTAACTATATAGAAGACAATGCGAATCTTACTATTATAAAAGCTAGAGAAACCTGATTACTATATAGCAAAAGTATATTGCCCTATCTCCCTCTTAGCTATTCTAAGCAAGCTAATAGAACTAATATTAGTAAAAAGAATATTATATTAAGCAAAGACTTTTAATCTCCTTTTAGAAACATAATTCAGTATAAGGCTAAGACAATTATATAACTAAGCATTGCTTCTTCTAATTAAGAAAATCTTTAAAGTATAATAATAAAAGAAAGTCCTTTCCCTTATTAGCTTTAATATAAAGGGAGCATATAATAGGGTTCCTAGATAGGTGCTTACTAGCTAGCTATATATAGAAGGAATCCTAATCTAAATAGTAGTATAGGTTAACTCCTTTTATACTAATCAATTAACTATAATACTTATTAATAGAACAGAGTTAAATTAAGTCACACTAGCAGAATCAGGTCTTTTATAAGGATCTATACTTACTTTAATTTTATATATTTTCTTTAATGCCTTCCTAATGAAAAAGAAGATTAATAGGAGATAAGGTAATATAGGGTTTATAAATGACTATATATAATAAGCTATTTTAGAATTAATAGAACAGAATATATTAATACTTAACAACAAGGTTGTTCTTAAGGCCCTCTAATAAGCAAAAGACAGTAATACTACGTTCAAAAGCAATAAAATAATTCTTATATATTTTATATATTTTATATAGAATTATAAAAAGATTAGTAATACTAACCCTTTATTAAAAATAGGCAATTATGTTATTAAACCCTTTTTAAAAGAAAGAATCCTAAAAGTTATTTTTAACTGTAAGTTAAAGTTTAAGAATCACTTTGCTAAAGTTAAAATAAGAGGATAAAGAAGCGTTAATTAATTTAAATACCTTTTCTATATTAAACCACAATTAGCGTATTAACTTTATTAAGCTATAATAGCTTTAAAAATAGACTATATAGCTACAATATAGTATTTATAGTTTTTAAAGGAAAAGATTAACAATAGCACTACTAAGATCCTTAATTCTATATAATAAATAGGAGCTTAAATAGTAGTTAAATACTTTTATCCAATTTCAGTTAAGGCAGCTAGCGCTAAAGCGTGATTTCATTTTCTATATATTAGATTACAATTAAAGATTGGCAAATTCTAAATAGGATTCTATACGCTGTGCATAGGCACTCTAACAGTTTGAGCTGTAGAATGAGACGCAGACCTTATATATAGATTTGTAATTAGCTAGCAATAGATAGTAGTTGCTCATACTTCTAGTAGTAAGCGTATAGCATATAAAATAATCAATCAATTAATCAATCTAGTCGGTTTTTGTTGTTAAACAAGAGCAAAGGACATCAATAATTTTCTATCAATATTCATCAATTAATTGACACTATTATTTACATGCCGACTTGACAAGTTGGTCTATCCAACTCCCGTCGATTTTAGTTGAGGGAAAGGGTTCCGCCTAGCCATTTTAGCAACGCTGTTGCTATAGTCATATTAACATTGTCCCTATAGAGCCTGAATACTGCTATAACAACTTAGAAAAGAGTTAGGAGTATTCAATAGAGCAGTAGAGGGTTAATTCAACCTATTTAATCACTTAGCTTAAATAATTACGTAGTCTTTATTAAAAATATTAAATAGCTTTTTAAAAGAGTAATAAAAGCTTAAAATAATAAATTTAATTAATTTGAAAAATAGATTAGACTGCTTTACAATTAAAACAAAACGCTTTATAAAAAGAATATTATATTATTTATAAAGCTTAACTTTTTTAAAAAAGAACTCTAAATAGTTGAATAGAACTTAAAAGTCTTTAATACTATAATTAGTATTATAAAAGCTAATATTAAAGTCTTAAATATAGAAGCTTAAACTATTAGCTTAAATATTAATAAAGAGAAAATTGTCTTTTTTATTTTTAAGCTGTTAAATCTATTAATGCTAGCTGATTTTAATATAGTAGCTTTATTATTAATATCCTATATTTCTATAGCGTTAGAATTTATTAATTTATTATTATTAGCTATATAGCCTTGATTATATAATAGAACGCTCTTAACTCTATTTACTTTTTTAAAAAAACTATATCAATTTTTAAGCATTAAAATCGACTTTAGCTATCTATTAGCTAAATAATTTAAATAAGCTAAAAATAATAAAGCTATTAAAAAGCGAATTTAGAATGCTATTATAGCTTAATTATTTATATATTTAATTATTATTAAAGGAATTCAAATTAAAGTAAGAGTTATAAAAATTATTATTTAAAATAAAAAACGTAGTATAATTATATCTAAATAACAAATAGATTTACTAAGTTTTTAAAATAGCTTAAGCTTATACAGAGAACCTCTTTTTAATTAAAGTCAATAATATATATAAAATAGCAGTTTTTGTATTTAGTACTTATAGAATTTAACTAGAGTTCGTAGCTACGTTTAGTACTAAAAACGATTTTACTAGCATTATTAAAGTATTTTAGATATTTAAAAAAGAGAAACTTATAGAATTAATAGTAGTTTATTTAACTATAATAGAGAATACTTAGCGAGCTCTTAAGAAATAAATAGTTAAAGTCGGAAGTAATATAGCTTTTACTAGCGAATACTATAAATTCTAACGCTTTTAAAAATAATATAATTATAATAAGTATAGCTATTATTAAGCTAAATGCAGCTAATTATTAAAATATAGTAAATACGCTAAAAACTATAAAACTAATATATATAAAGCTATTATACTAAAGTGTATAGTATATAATAAACTATATACTATTATAAATGCTAGCTGCTTAGCTTATTATAGTGAAGTTAATAAGATTTATAAAGAAAGTCAGCTTATTAATTAGTTTAATTAGAGTAAAGAAAAGAAATAGTAGATTATTACTGGTTAATATATTAAATAAAAAGTTACTATAAGCAATATTTAATAAAAAAAAAACACCTATTTCCTACTACTAAATATAAATCGACAATTCCTAGTCTAATTTAGCTGTTTTAACAATTACTCTATTAGTCAGTTTATAGTAATTATAGTTATAAAACTAAATATAGTTAATATTAATAGTAAACCTTACATTTCTTAATATTAGTATTAGACTATTATAATACTATTCATTTAATAAGAAAAGCTAGCGCATTACGCGTTTTAATTACTATTATATATTTATAAAGACGTTTTATTTGTCCAGTTCTCCACGCTATTATTAAATATAATTATAGAAGTCATTACTACTTTTTTTTAAATAGAACTTAGAGAAAACTATTATTACTAGACTAGTTACTCTAAGCGATATTTTCTATAAAGCTAAAATAAAGTATAGAGAAAACCTCTCTATTATAGTAAATAGTAATTTCAATTACTATAACTCTATATAAAGCGGAATTAATATATTATAATTTTAATATATAGAAAAAGCGAGCTAATACTCTAATAAATGTATTAATATAATACTTTCTCTACTTTTTTAAGGAATATAATTACTTTTTCTTAAAGCTAGTTTAAAACTACTATTAATTTTATACTATTTTCTAATTTACTTGAAAACTAAGTTATAAAATGCAATATCTATTAAAAATAATATATTTTTAATTATAAGGCTATATTATTACAGCTTAGGTAAACTAAAACTATACTTTATTAAAAGTCAAATATAACTTCTAGAAAATAAACTGAGAAAAAGCGATTAAAGCTCTTAAATTATAAAAACTATTAATTACTATTATTAATGATTATATATAGCTTAATTAAGCAGTTATTAAAATCTAGAATATAATAAGTTAATATATTCGTAATTATAGCCTAATAGTTAAAAAGTTCCTATATATAAAGATATAGTAAAATAACAAGCTTACTGACTTTTATAATAAATACATTTAATATTAAAACTTAAATAACGCTTTGAAAATTAAAAAAGTAATAAAGAGAAAAGTTACTATATAGCTAAATAAGCTAAATATCGATTTTATAAAAGCATTTATAATAAAAAGCGATTCTATTAAAACAATTTCTTAGTATAAATAGATAATATTTAAAATGCTGTAAAATACCTTGACTTTTAATTATTAATGTTTAATAATATCTCTATTTTAATTACTACTAATAAAAGCTAAATAGTAGAATTCGAAAGTAATAAAGCTAAAGTAACTAAGCTGCTTTAGTACTTTTTTCTATTAATTCTAGAAAGATAAAAAGAGAATACTCTAAATTTAACTGTAAAATATATTAACAATTTAAATATCTCTATTAAAGAAATAACTAAAGCTATTATTAAAATTAGCTTATATAAAGCTCTAGAAATGGATAGTATTCCGAATATTATATAAAAGCGCTTTTAATTAACTTTAAGCGACTAAGTTACTAAAATCTTCAATATATTATACTAATTAAAATATATACTTATTATATAGAAAATAGCGCGTATTTTATTATTATAAAAGCTATGGAAACTAGACTATTGAATTATAAAGGCATATTGCTTTATCTTTTTTTTAGCTATATTAAGTAAGCTTATGAACTAATACTAATATAAAGAATATTATATTAAATAGAAACTTTTAATCTTTTTCTAGAGACTCAATTTAAAACTAAGCTGAGATAATTATATAACTAAGCACTACTTCTTTTTATTAAGAAGATTTTTAAAATATAATAATAGAAGAAAATAGTCTTTTTTATTACTTTTAATATAAAAAGAATATATAATAGCGTTCTTTATTAAATTCTTATTAATTAAATACGTATAGAAGGAATTCCAGCTTATATAATTATATAAATTGATTTATTTTATATTAACTAGCTTACTATAGTACTAGTTAATAAAATAGAATTAAGTCGAGTTATACTTACTACATCTGGCTTTTTATAAGAATTTACGCTAGCTTTAATTCTGTATATTTTCTTTAATACTTTTTTAATAAAAAAGAAGATTAATAATAGAAAAGGCAATATAGAATTCGTAAATAACTATATTTAATAGGTAATTTTAAAGTTAATAAAGAGAAATATATTAGTATTAAATAATGAAATTGTTTTAAAAGCTCTTTAAAGTAAAAGATAATAGTATTATATTCGAAAGTAATAAGACAATTCTTATATACTTTATATATAATTAAAAAAAGATTAATAAAACGGACTTTTTTTTTCTATAAATAAGTAACTACATTATTAAGCTCTTAATAAAAAAAAAAGAATTCTAAAGGTTATTTTTAATTTAAAGCTACAGTTTATTTAATTAAAGTAAAAGCTAGAAAATAGAAAAGCGCGAGCTAATTAAAACGCTTTACTTATATTAGCTTATAATCTATATATTAACTTTATTAAGTTATTATAGCTTTTTAAACAGATTACGTAATAGTAATATAATACTTCTAATTTTTTAGCAGAAAGATCGACAATTATACTACTAAGATCCTCAATTTTATATAGTAAATAGAAGCTTAAATAATAGTTAAATGCTTCTATATAATTTTAGTTAAAGTATTTAATATTAAAGCGTTATTTTCTTTTCCCTATACGCTCAACTCTAATTAAAAATTAGTAAATTCTAAATAGGACTTTATACGCTATTAAAACTTAACTTACTAAAGATATAATTTAAAAAGATAATTAGAAAACCTAGAGTAAAGTTGTTTACCTTCTTTCTTTACAATATAGAAATACAGTTAAGTAAAATAAAAGCTAATATCGAAATTATTCTAATATAAATAACTCTATTATAGAATATAATAACAATTAATTGCTAATTCAATTTATATAGTTTTAATAAAGTATACAATAATTACTTTAAAATAAAAGAATAATATTTAAATATCTTTATTAATAGCTTTATTGTTAATAAATAAGTAGGAATTAAAGTAAATATATATTTTAAAAAGCTAATACTATTATTTATTCTTTTTTAGCAAGTTAAATTAAAAGAGAATATTAATAATATAATAATAAAGCTATTTATAATTAAAAAAGCTGGAATTTTAGCTGGAATTCTATTAAAAATACTCTATAATTATAAAAAGCTAATTCTTTAAATATTCATATAGTCTAATAGCTAAATAGCTATTTATATAATAAACTGTTAAAAAAGCTAAAATAAAGCTATTATAATATAGAATATTTTTTATATAATTAACTATTATACAGTTTTTAAAGAATAGCTAGCTATTTAATAGATTTTAAAGAAGTTTATTATTATAAAATACGTTAAATTAAACTAGCTAGCTAAATAAGCTATAAGCGCTTTTACTATAAAGTAAGAAATAAATAAAGTAATTCTAAATAGTATAAAGTAAGTCTAGAACACTTTTTAAAATAAGATTATCGATAAGATCACCATAGAAGAACGATACTTCACCTTCCGACCGCAAGATTACAAAGCAGCAGAAGCCAACACTTAAGCCCTTTTCCTCAGGAGTCAAGATAAAATTCACATTCAAATACAACTACAGCTTATCTACAGAGCAAAAATCACCATCCGTCTCCATGACCAAACCTCCCCATCCCATCACTTCGGAATAGGAATAGTAGCAAAACTAGCCATAGCCCTAATATTAGCCTCAGGAGTCATAACCTTTCCATCCCCAACAAAGCTCGCAAGCAACTTGAAATAATTGACATAGAACGCCGGGGTGAAAGTATTAAAGAATTTGGCTTCCTGATCACTCGGATTGCAAAAGGTATGGGGAGCACGGATCGGAACCTTTTTGCGCGTTAATCGGGTCTTGCGTTGCGTATCATGATAACAGGGTAGAGTACTACTTACGACGACATAATCTCCGGCATTCGCGTCGACGGTTTGACTGGCTTTGGAGGCTGATTCTGGGTGCCAGGTGAAGCGGATCGTGCCTTGGGTCACGAGGAATGTTTCGTCGTGCATTTCGTGCCAGTGTGCTGGGGGGCCTTTGGTGTTGGCTGGGACGGTGAGTTCGACTGCGCCGATACGGTTGTCTGGACCGATTAGAAAGAAACGTGTGAGGTGGCTTGGAGAAAATGGTCTACCTGTCCTTGACCCATCTTCCATGATACGGATTGTCAATGGACCTAGGGAGAAGGTCTCGCCTGCGGTTGCGGGGACGAAGTTTATGGGTACATCTGGGATGCCTGGGGTTGGTGTTGGGTCTTCTGCTTCGACTGAAGACATGATTGAATTTGAAGATGGATCTGATATCTTTGTTGAAAGATTCCTGGCCACAAAATCTTAGAAGTCTCGACGTTTGATATATCTACGACATATTTACGAGGTACGAAAGTAAGCCGGAGGGGTAATTGCCCGCATCGGCCCCACAGGCGACCGATATCTCCGTCTTGTTAACGGCGTTAATAAGGCAACTGCTTGAAGATATTATTAGCTGGAAATACACGCTTACATGATACGTATCTACAGGTAGGAGAAAGGCGGGTGTGAGTTCTGATTCATGGTGCTCTGGTGCCTCGAGATGGCATTCTCCGTGTAGCTCAGCGAGAGGAGATGCATAAAGCAGACATATAAAAACAGGAAACTGTAGAGATGAGATAGGAGAAAACAAATGCAGTAAAGTGTTGATGAGAATAGCATCTTGCGCATCCTTTAACGTGACTGCGGTAGAGCCTGGCGAAGTCAGTGCAGTGGGGTCACATCCGAGTCTGAGCACTACTGAAGACCTTGTACTTGTCACTCGGCAAAGATTCTTCATCTCTGTACTCGACCGCAACATCATTTAGATCGGTGTAGAATACCCAGTCGAGCGTCAAGTCGGCGCGAGAATGAAGCTTGCGTTTATACGAGGCTGATATCTTTCTCAAGCAAGGCAGAGCGAAGTCGAGACTCAGACTGAGTGGAACAAGCGATCTGTGTCTTGAAACCAGCCGTGATTGTCCTTGCTCGTGAGTCGTGTGTTCTGACAGCTTTGAAACCGCGTCTTGTACCAGGAGAATGCATTAGTTGAGATGTTTGTGGAGCGTGGATGGCCATATCGGTGCCGTTCCCGGTAGTAGCAAGCGCGCATTCCAGTGCTTCTCGAGTGATCGACTTTGCAATAGCTGGAATGTCTGATTGGGTTGACCATGAATTCGGTGAGCTTGAATAATGCTTTCGAGATCTGCTGAAACCTGTGTCGTGGCTCTGGACAAATGAAGAGGACGGTTCTCGGCCTATGATGAACAACATCCAGAGTATGCCGGGAATGCGTAGTCGACCAGCTGTAAGAAAAGGTCGCTGCTTGACAGATAAAGTGCGGATCGGCACCCGTGAGATCTGGAAGCTGGTGAACGGGACTACGTTCAATCGTCTCGAAGGTCGATAGCGGCAGCCTTGCGAGAGGGCATCCTCTGATGAAATGCCCGCTGCTGAGGGCTCTCTGGGCCATAGGCACGGCACAGCTCGCCTTGCGAATAAGGTGAGCATCCATAGCGCTGCAGCGGAAGCTGGGTAAGCCTGCAACAAGCCGAGTTAAGCGGCCCTCGTAGCAGTCCCGAGCCTGTTGTAAACATGCTCTTGACCATCCGAAGCCCGCAGTCGTGGCGTCTTAATCATCAAACAGCCTTTCATGAGCTGGCCTGCTCATCACCCTCGACCTCAGCCCTGACCTTCGCCTTCAAATCCAACCCAAACCTGTCTTCCAGCTCCCCAATCCTAGCCGTCCACTTAGCAACCAAAGGATGCGCATCAGCAACCTCAAGAAAAGTAACCCCGCCATCCGCCGCCTCCCCCTCAACCACAAACTTCCAAATACCATCCTCACCAAAAAAGTCCCTCGCAAACACCTTCGTCAAAGCCAGCTCCTCCCTCGCCATGACAAACTCCTCCCTAACTTCCCCCTTCACCCCATCAGCAGCCCCAACATCCCCATTAACAGCCCTAACCACCCCCTCAAGCACGCCAAGCAACCACCCCGTCTTCAATCCCAAAACAGCACCGAGCGAAAACCCCTCATCGAAACCCTTCTGCACAAATTGCGCCTTGCTCTCTGCGATACCATCCCGGTATCCAGTAGTCACGTGCATACTTCTCAAGCGAGGGATATCCGAGCGTTCGCCACTGGTAGTAGCAGGCGCGGGCGCCGCATCCAAAACCGAGAAATCGATGCCGTCGTCATTTTCCGCGACCGCTGCTCTCGCGAGCGGAGAATTCGGCGCTGAGCCGAAAATGTCGTCTAGAGCGTCTGTTGTGGGCTCGAAGTGGTCGCCGGCGTTGTGTTGCATGATTTGGGAGGTTATGGGGGAGATGTAGCCCGGGACTTCGCGGAGCATTTCTGAATCTTGATTATTTGAGCTCCCCTCTCGCAGACGATCTGATTGAGGGTTGAATGGTGAATGATTTTTGTTTTGTTTTGCTGCTGAGGACTTTTTCTCGAATTGCATGGCTGATGGATCAATCCGAAGCCGGGTGAAAAGCTTGGCTGAGTCAGCTTCGATTCTTGGGCTGCTGTTGTGTCGCATCCATCACTAAAAGGCTCTACTTTTATAGAAGTGGTTGAGGTGATCAGGTCTCATCAGATGTACTATGAGTCTCAGTTACACGTAGAGTTGCGCAGCGAGGCGATCTTTGGAGAAATCGAGACAGGCAGGTATAGCCGAAGAACGAAGGGTTTGGACGTCCACCGCTCAATTACTCATCATACACCATCTCTCATCCATAGACATGGCAGACACGACAGTATTGAGATACCAAGGTTGCAGACTTTTCGATGATGCAATTCTGAGACTGCAGAAGACTACTCTTATCTGACGAGAAAGCTGCCCCTGCCTGCACGATTGGCGATGGCAATGTGCCCTTCTCTTCATATACTGCAGGAGTATTTGCACTTCAACCTGTTCCCACGCTGTGTGACAAGCTCTCCGCCTCACAGCTGCAGTTTGTATTTCATGCTGCCTCCAATGCATAGTATTGCCATGCCTTTCGAGTCACCCAATACCCCTAGGTAATGGACAGACCGGTGTCGGGGAGCTCTACTCCTTTTGTACCAGGAATACCCGCCCAAGTCAACATTCCGATCTGATCCGATCTGAACTGACTAACGAATGCCGCCGAACACAGGACATCGAGAGAGTAGACCTCAATATCTTTCAGGAAGAGCCTCTGGTTCACCTGAACAAATGCCGTATCACTTCCATAGCACTTCTCTGCGTCTTTTATCATCGCCTTTAGGTAGACGACGAATACCAGTGACCAGTCTGTGGCTCCCGGAGCTATGGTTGGCTCTGCATTCTTCTTGATGAACAGCCTGAGAGTGAAGACGAGCAAGGAGAATGCTTTGACCCAATCAGTTCCATTTGGTCCTCCATACATGAGAGGGAAATTCACAAAGCAGAGCTTGAGCAGAGACTTGAGTGAGTACTCTGTGTCGGTGGACTGGGTCAAGGTCGCTATGAAGATGCGCATATCTGGCATGGGTTGGTGGTGCTCAGGCCAGCCTTCGTCCAACGCGAGCCGCTTACGGGTGGCAGGGGGAGGTGCTGCGAGAATCGCGCGCATGTAGTCCTCGATCGCATCAGGTGAAAGACCGCTGAAGGTAATGACGTGTTGACTCTTCAGGAGATTCTCCTGAATCTCCATCCTTGCCGCCATGCTCTTAGCGTCCAGCTGGGCAATTTTCAGCTCCGTCACCTCGATGTTACACCGACGGCAGGTGCACTCGAAGTAATAGTTCATCAGGAGCTCCTTACCGCGTGATTTGACGTCGTAGGACGGGTCAGTGTAGGAGATGAACAATTCTTCTCCATCAGAGATTGGTCTGATCGTTCTGAAACGAAGCTGGTTCCCTTCGACGAAGAAATACACGTTGGGATCGCAAGAGTGGTTAAGCATAGATGCGAAAGGGTCCAAGGTGATGCCGAGGCTCTCCTGGACGTTGGCATGACGGATAGACATGGAGTTGGTCAGAATCTATGCTCATCAGCTTTTTCCATGGTGCACAGAATGCAGAGTGTTTGACCTTGCAGTAGATCTCAAATCCCTCGTCGACAGATAGTCCCGACTTCGCGTCTGTACCTAGGTGCAGCATGGAAGTTTTGACGAAGTCATCATAGATAGGTCGTATGAAATTGTCGCGATGTGATACAAGGTTTTCGATGGCGCTGCGCTCTTCGGACGTAATCTCGTTGCGGACATACTTTCGCATGACACGCGCAAAGGCCATGTTGATAGCAAGTGCCCTTGAACGTGACTTGGCCTTGTCGGAAGTCATGAGGTCCGCTACCTTCAAGTCTAGGCATTCTGCTTTGTGGTGTCTTCCCCAAGCTGAAACCTGACAGGCCTAGGAAGGCGATGAGCATAAGTAACATAGACGGAGGATAACGTCAAACACGATCTCACCTTGGAGCAGTATCTGACTGACCTGCATCGCTTGCAATCTAGTAGATTCAGCTTCTCCTCAGAGTATCGAGCAGCTCCGCCAGCAGAGGCCGCAGAGCTGATATAGCAGTTGTCACAGACACTGGTAGCGTCATGAGCCGCGCTTACAAAGGGCTCCTTCACGCGAAAGATTTCAACTCCAGCTGGAACCGGACGAAGCGTAACTATACCGGAGCCCGCTCCTTTGATGGTGGAAGTTCGGATGTCAAGAGGCACCCTACTGACGATGGTGCTGAGTAAGTACTTGTGAAGGGCATCGTCCGCAGGCATCGATGCGGAAGCATTGAAGGCGCCATCCATGGTGGGGTATCGGCGGTAAGTTTGGCCAAGGCAGTGAATCTGTGTTTCTTGTGAGAGTAGGCGATGACTCTACTACGTTTGATCGCAAGTGTATTTATGTGGACTTGATGGAAGAAGGAGATGAAAGGCGATGAAGGTGACAAGAATGGCAAAAGTGATGACCTTAAGATTTGTGTGAGGAGCTTAGTGTGGAAGGTGGCGGATCACACTTAACAATCTGCGTAACAGCGCACGGATTTAGGCAACGACCCCGGAGGATCTGGACATGCCCAAAAATACCTTACTCTTTGATGGTTGTAAGCAATATAGCCCGGGTGTCTGTGAGGTGCCAAGAGTCAAGATGGAAAATGACAGCCAGCAGTTGAGCCTCAATCACCTCACCCTAGGTGGCCATTTTCGTACTTTGAAGACCGATTTCAACCGGAACATGACCCTGCATGGTTGTTCTTATTCCCTTCTACCTACCATGGCTGTTTCCGGGATGTCTTCTTGTGACCCGTATCAGCTCAGGCACCTCCAAACTACAGTCAACCCAATGAACGCTCGCAGTACTTTGGCAGAATTTATGGTCAGGGACAGAGCAGAGATACTTACGTGGTAACTCTTATCGTTGACAGGCCAGCATGATGTGACATACCTCATCGTGGTCGTTAGTAGTCGGTAAAGAGCCTGGTGCCCAAGCCAGGCCTGTTCGCACCATCATCAAAGCTGCCACCCTGCACCGACTCCCTTACTTCCTTGACAATCCACATGCCAGCACTCGTGCCCAGCCTGCTCGCACCAGCATCGATCATGTCGTTCGCATCTTTCAGCGTCCTGATGCCACCACTAGCCTGAACTTCCATCCTCGCTATGCCTCTCCTCTCAATCATAGCACACACAGCACTCATTAGTCTCACATCCTGAACTCTTGCTCCGTGTCCCTGAAAGCCAGTAGACGACTTGACAAAGTCGAACCTCGCCGAGCCTGCTATTACACAAGCGGCGATGATTTGATGGCGAGAAAGCTGAGAAGTTTCGAAGATGAGCTTGAGTAGGGTTGGTGGAGGGGCTATAGATCGGATGGCGGCGAGCTCGTTGTATATGGTATTGTATTCGCCGTGCTTGAGTTGAGGCCAATTTATAACCACGTCGAGCTCATGGGCGCCTGCTTCAAGAACGAGGCAAGTCTCGCTGGGTGAGCAGAGGTGTCAGCGATGACGCTATCTCGGGGTAGAGTGCCTCAGAAGAGGTGACGATGATGAGGCTGGACGCATGCATACTGGAGTTTGTATGGAAGATCGTATGTTCCTTCATGAAAGCCTATCACGGTTGCTACACGTATTTCGCTGCCCTTGAGGTCGGCTGCAGCCTGAGCTACATGATTGGGCCGGATGCAAACAGTCTATGGCAGCTTAGATCAGTAAATGCATTCTGCCGACTCGCATGCCCTGGCTCTTTGGTGTAGGAAGTGTAGGAAGCAAGCATACCGCAAACCCAGCGACTCTTGCTTCGGCGCACAACTCATCTATCTGTCTGGATGTGGCATCCAGCTTGAGTAGGGAGTGATCTATTGTTTTTGCAAGGTCTACGTCTACCCTGCCGACTGTTGGACCCGGGTGTGAACCTTCCTCAACATCTATATCCCGCTCGAAGTCTGCAATTATCGACGTCCATTCTGCATTGGTGTATCGGGTTGTCATATTGATGTCTGATAACCTTGTCTCCTGACCGACATTTGGAAGCGTCGGATGTCATGAGCCGAGCAAGCCATGGAAGGTGGCTTGAGAAGTGCAACAATGAATCAAAATAGCATCGTGCATGCTTTGGCGGGGAACGGGGAAGTGGCCTCGCGGGGTGGTGCTACGACAAGAATAATCTCGGGTAGATCAGGTACTCTATAGTAGGTAGGCTGTGCTTGTTCTCGACAATAGAAACTGGGGCAATTTGCCGATTGATTACAGAGTTGAATGGCTATAGGCGCACGCACGAGACACACACGGCGATCATTGTTACAGGTCTACTCAACTCGAGAATGCACTCACAATCACCATCATCACCATCGCGGTCACTCCAGCGTCATTGAGGTACGACAGAATCAATTCGAGAGCTACAAGGAAAGCATGCAAGGGTAGGCTTCCTCAACAGCAGTCAAAACGTCCTCGCTCCTCAATGCATCATCATCATCATCAGAAGCTCGCTTTGAATGCCGTCTCTCCTGCACCAGTGCGTTTGTACAGAAGCGTGGATGAACGCCTGCGAAAAGCAGCACCAGCACCCGTACGTTAAAACATGATAGGAAATAAGAAAAGGCGCTGCAGCAAGAGGGCAGTTGTTGTAACGGATATCCGGAACTCCCGTTTTGGATCGGTGTCGTGATATTGCTGCATAGACTTTTTGCTTTGGCGAGGGGGAGTTCCCTCTTCTATCCATCCACATGACATGACTATCCATCCGGGATAGATCATGCCAGAGCTCCTCTGCTGCGCTTGGAAATATCGTATGCCATGACTTTGATTGACGTGACGCCACCTGTTCATCATTCCCCCAAGAAACCACCCTAGCACGAAAACCAAATGAATTTCATTTTAGCTGTTCGCGAGTAGTCTACTTTCTCCTGAAAGAGCAGCCCTCGGTGAGACGGGCCTTGCCACCGGTGGGCTGGCAAAGGACCTGAGAGCAGCCGGCGCAGACGACGACGGTTTGTGCGTGGGAGAAGACGGTGGTGATGGTGAAGCAGCCAGGGCACTTGACGTCCATGAAGAAGGAGCGGGGACCGGGGACGAGGGTCTAGAGCTTTGTCAATATTTTGTTCGGGGTGGATGATTTTGCAGCCTGGTGTGGTGTGCAAAAATGTCAACGCACCTTGAGCTTGTGCTTGCGGGCCTCAGCGGCGGGGCTGGGGTTGAGGAGGTCGACTGCGAGAACCTGGAATTATCACGTTAGCAATAGCTCTTCCTGACATGATATAGGCTGCCTCTGATGCGCTGGAGATGTCTCTGATGCGAATTGTTGCTCTTCGATGCTTGTCGTGTGCCTCTTTCTCTCCGACCGTGTTCGCCACTCAGAGTCTCCAGCGCATCTCCGCGTCATTGCCATGGAGGCAATCGTACCATCTTGGCGATTTGTCGGTTGACTTGGTTGAAGGTGCTTTACTTCGTGTATTTGTCTGATGGTTGGAAGATGGTGCTATTGTTGAACTTTGCCGTCGACAATTTCCTCGAAGGGAGAGATTCAGTGGAGCGACGTGAAAATATCGTGGTCGAAGCCGGTGCGCGGGTGCGTGCCAAGCCAAGTGCGCTCTCAGACTAGCGTCGAACTAAGCGATTGCTTTTTTGACCTTGCAAACCTCGTCACTTCTACCTCATTCATCAATCTTCTAATTATTATAATTGGGCTCTGTTGCAATCTCGGTCTGTTCTTTTTGCCTCTTTTCTGCATCGAACTTCAGGTGTCTAGATTCCGTCTAATCGACCATTGGATGGCCCTCGGCATCTCGTCGCTTCACTGAACACCAACCAAAACTGTTGTTCTTGGCACTATCTTACTTGACACCCGACCTGTTGGAAATGTCCGCCACACCATCTTCGTTATAATACAGGATCTTTCGACTTGGAATAATTCTATCTTACCATTATCTCGGACCTCTCATCGTATCTGGCTTGCCACCATCGGGGACACTGTCTTTGCCACTTTCAGCGGTCTCAGGAGGAAAGGTCTACTTGCTATTGCCTACTGGTTCATGGTACACAGTGATGCTGAGCTCTCCCACTTTAATGTCTCCTGTTTTTATCTTCTTGTCTTTGTTCCCTCGTGACTGACATCTCCTGGAACCTCGCTGAGCTCAACGCATGATGCGTGTTTGGACATTGTAGTTTATCAACATCTACACAGAGCATGCATAGGGAGACGTGTCTCTGTTTTGTAATGTATCACATGTTTATGAAATTCCATCACACAGCCATGCGCTCGCTTCCTTGCTCCTCTCATGCTTGGTGGGCTGTACTTTTTTTGCCTCGAACGGTACAGGTAAGCTCTAAGGCATGCTCCCTATACATTTGCAATGGACGTGCATACCCACTCATGTTCCTTTTCCTTCATGTCGCTTTCCTCCGCTCTGTGTAAGAGACTGGAAGTTCACACCACCGACCAGAAGTCGGGTTCATCACCACCCCTTACGCTCAAAAGAAGGATGAATGGCCAACTTTTGTAGGGTGTATATGTGCTTTGGCCTTACGTCTTGATTTTCACGCTCTTGGCTGTATTTCTGGCATACTCGAGCGTGTCCCACGTCATGTACAGCGTCTGTACAAACAACATTCTACCAAAGTCTGTTTGAGGGCGACTGTTCCGGAGGCGACAGATCAATATGCTGCAAATTGGGACCTCCATACAGCACATGTCTTTAGATAGCCAATTCCAGATTCTACACGGATGTGGTTTTGCCATCGTTGAAGAGCACACTGAGACATGCAACGCGCGAGTGTAGGGCAGAATCGCATGGCTATATAGATCGCAATAACGAAACACTCCTTCCTTCGCCTTTCTTCGTACATGACACTCTTAAAATCCCCTTGTTGACGAATAGTAACATGCACAAGACTATGTCGTAAGTTGATGCGCAGATCAAAAGTAAAGACGACATGCTAGCTGAGGTCACTTCGACGAAACAGAAAGCACTTGCCTCCACCATCCCCGACACAACAACAGATACAGGAAACCAGATGCTAGACCATTCGGTCCATAAATACAACATCCTCATTCTCACCTAATCATGATACCGAAACCGAAGATATCCAATCATTGACAAAATGCGAGAATCGAGACTGAATCCGACAGGGTCGCCCTCCACATAAGGCCTTGCTCTAAGGGACGCATAAAGGCTTTTACTAGTCAGATAACAAGACACACAGCCAAGTGACTCGAGATAATGAAGATTACAACGATGACATATCTTCGCCGTGCAATGATCCAGCTGTGCAAGAGAAAACACCAACGATGGCACGATGTCGCTTCGATGCGTAAGATAAATTCAAAAAAGCGGGTAAGCAGTAAACATCACAACACTCAATCCAACCATCTGCTTCACTCTCGCAAGAAATACAACCTACGACATGTATTGAGAGGTGCATCTGCATCTTCCCTCCCCGCGTTCGACGACAGAAAGGACATCGTGTGCCTGACCAAGGACAGGATGGGTAGACCAGAGGTAAGGACACCAGAGAAGTAAGGAGATCACAGACAGGAAAGGGTGTAGCTAGAATACACGACCCACGATGGATAGACGAGTGCAACGCCAGACGACTCAAACTATAAAAGAGACAGAGCAAGATGTGAAAAAAGAAGACAAAAAAAAAAGCAAAGCAGACAAACCAAGAACAAAAAGAAGAAAGCAGACAGAGTCTAAAACCCTTACCGATCCATCAACCCAGCACAGCACAGCACATTAACCTAAGCAGAAAAACTAAGCAGGAAAACATCGTCTTGGGACCGATATTGAAGTCTTCATATCTGTCAGAGACTCTGCCAGAGACTCTGCCAGAGACGAGGACAAAATCACGCTACCTCCCTCCAGACAGCCTGTACTCTAGACCACCCGTACATATCTGCACGAATCAAACCGACACCCATATGGACATATTCCCGAACAGCACAAGGCTAGATGAGCCAGCCCATTTGCATTGCATTGCATCTGATATCGATCTCAAGAAGACATAGACATCCAAAACACAAAAGGCAGACAGACAATGTGTCCCTTGTGGATTTGGTATCGATATGTCTGTGTCTGTGTCTGTCTAGTGGCAAAGATAGGCATAGACATAGGCAAAGGCAAAAAGAAAAGAGACGAGCCATGTTTGGTTGAAGAGAAACCCAAAATAAGGTGATACATTAAACTTCAAGACTAAAAGATTATCAAAACTCAGACTTCGAACGGAAAAATGTGTTTGAAGCAAAAGAAAACGACAAGAAAACAAAACAAAAGGATTTACACCTTGCTTTGTCCAAGAAGATGAACAGAAAAGAAAAATGAGTGACTAGAGTTGGTCTGAATTGAATGTCGCTTTCCGTTGCCCCCGCCCCCCCCAACCCCCCAAAATTGACCATTCCCGTGACAAGAAGAAGAGGAGAATTCGAGTATTGCGCCACCAAGACCCGTTCCTGTTCCTTTTGGACACCAGAGCCCAAAATCACGCCCACGAAATAAGTATATGCCGGTCCGTAGCCCATTCGCCCTCGCACCACACCTGCCCATGCACCTATGCTCCATGCTGCAAATTTGGTTAACTAATAATTGCCCACCAACCACACACCCAGCAGGGGCAACAACGTAAGGAGCCTGAGAGGCAAAACAAGAAAAGACATGTTGCACCTGTACGACTCGCAGAATAGGCCCCAAAGTATGCGGGCTCTAGCAAAGAACTGCAGGCAAGGTAAAGAACCAAAATTGTAGACAACTGGGTTTCTTTGCTTTGACTGTTGGGTAATTGGAACCGTGAGGTCAGAAGTTTATTGGTTCATCAAGTCATGACCGCTCTTCCACCCCTTAGCCCCATCCCCTCCCCTTTTGCTCTCGTCCTGCATATTTCGGCAGGATCGAAGGGGTCAGGAAAAGGGCGGTGGGAATAACAAGAGGCGGTAGAAAGATAGTGATAGGTTGCAAAGGAGTGGCGTTTGATATGGTCGTTTAGAGTTTTGTGTTTTCAATTTTATGGCGGTCGTCATCAATAGGATTGCTCTTGCGTGCATGCAGTGTATATGACACAAGTCGGCGCGTGTTCAGGAAGCGTTGTGGAATGGTCACGAGAGCTTCGCTGATTGTTACACACACTAGACTTAGCTCCTCCAAAGGATTGCTGGAGACGAGCGTGTGTTGGGTAACGCAAATCGCCACCATCTATCCGCTAGGCTTGTGCTTGTTGCGATTGTTGGGCGTGATGTAGTCATTCTCCGGGCTCCATTCATCAGGATGGAAGTCAGGGTTCAAGAAGTGTGCAGTGTTGAAGTGCGAACTATGGTCATCCAATTAGTGAAGCTTCACGACATTTGTACATCTCGCACTTACTTCCTGAACTGGGTCGTCTGGAAGTCGATGTTGCGGGGCGTAGAATCCATGACACCCTGTGCATACATATGCTTGCTAGGCCGGAAATTGCTGCCTTGTGACAAACCGAACAGATTATGATGCATGACTGGCTCCGTGGGAGAGATGTTGGACGTGTAGAACTCCTGTGCAGAAGTGGATGGCATAGGGCTGGGATGTACGACCGGGGCAGACAGATTGTAGGTTGGGGAAACCGCTGAGGCTGGCGGAGGTGCATGATGCTGGACGGGCAATGGTGGCTGAGCATATGGGGACTCAGTAGCAGTATAAAACGGATTTGACATCCAATTAGACTGATTGGGCACCATAGACATGCCAGGCATCATGGCGAGGAAGTCCGGTACACCTACATCCATGATAGGCTCCTCTTCGTAGGTGCCATATTGCAAGTAAGTTTGTGCGGCTACTCCTTGTTGAGAAGGTAGTGGGTGAGGACTCGTCTCTCTTTTGTACAGAATGTCGTAGTGACCGCTACATCAGATTTAGCATTCTCCACTTCCTGTTGATATCCAGGATGACTCACGGTCTATAGAGAAGATTGATCGTGGTTGAAGCTTCAGTACCGGCGGCGAACTGATGGGCAGTCGCTTCATCACCAGCACTCAGGTCCAGATAGATGACATCAAGAGCAATACCAGCAGGCTTCAACAGGATATCCGTAATCGCGTTGATGCCGGGATGGTCGATTTCCGTTCCGTGAGGCAATATCGAGTTGGTAACGTAACTTTCGACTGTCTGAGGGAGGACAAAAGGGGCATACTCATCTGGCTTAGTTTTCATCCAAGCGGCAGCGAGAGTCTGAAAATAATAGTTAGAGAGAGCTTAATAAGCGATACATGGCTGGGCCAACCTTGAAGTGAGTGATGATGTAGTTTTGAAGTTCCTCGTTGTTGAAGTCTGCCACAAGCGATGCTTCAACGTTGACTGCGCCAACCAATCCCATGTACTTACGCAGGAGACCGTAAGTTTCATCGGCGAAATCTTCATAGGACCACTTGTCGAAACCAGCATTGTTCATGAGGTTGGTAAGAGATCTGAGTCGAGTCTCTTCTTCAAGGAACTTCGATTTGCTACCCATCCGAAGGAGACTCTCAAAGTATGCGAAAGCGATGGCTAAAACGTATGAGAGATATGAGTATGAAATGAATACAATGATAACTTACCTCGCCACCCACATCTTCCATCACCTCTGCATGTACGGTAATGAGAATAGGTATGTGGGAGTTTCTATTTCTAATTGTCAGGACCAGTGGCAGCAACAATTATTCGCTCATCACTCACGGCGGTTTTTGTCTGGTAGATTGGGTCGGCAGCAGCATATTCAGTGGTCAAAGCACTGCTGGATTGGCGTTCGCCAACGAGAGGTCCCTATAACGGAGATGGCGATTAGAGGATTTGCCGAGAGTGAGATAAGGTTCGTGTTTACTTGCCGTTGCTTCGGGCTCATATTTATTCGACAGCTCCTGGAACTCTGCCAGATCTTCCTCAGTCTGCCAATCCGTCATGTTTCGATGGATCTGTTGAGGTTGCGAATGTGGATGTTGATGTTGATGGTGTTGCTGGGCGTGGTGGTGGAGAAGCTGGTGATGATTGACGTTGTGCGATGATGCTTGGTGTTCGTGGTGAAGCTCGGAGAGCCCAAGCTCCGCCGTCGGCCGCAGAGGTAATTGCACCGCCAGTGGTGCAGCTGGGCGGTATGCAAATGGCGACGCTACACCGAATTGGTCATAGGCGTAATGTCCTCGACCATTGGCATAGTAGTCTGGCATGGACGGATGTTGGTTCATCATAATTAGTGTATGACGAACAACAACAACAACGAGGACAATGTCAAGCCGTCGTCGTCGTGGTCGTCGTCGTCGGGTTCTGGCTGAACAGGCTGGCTGGGCAGAGGATGTGATGGGCGAAGACGATGGGCAGCGGACTGGACTGATTTGATGATGTGCGATTGAACAAGTACAAAAAGACCGAGGCAGCAGGGCCCTGATGGGCTCTGCACAGCTATCAGAATGCGTTACTCTGCGACTGCAGTGTAAGAGAGCGGAGTTGTCGTACGCAACAGGTCAGATGGAAAGGATCCAACAGGTTGGAATTCGAGAAACAAAGTACGGTTCCCTTGCTGTGGTATAACATCAGAAGTACAGGGGTTCGCAGGTTATATGGAGAGCAACATTTGGCCTGGTCACGCACGGCTTCGATTACTGCTACCACTACCAGGCACCAAATGCATGTGCTTTGGAGACCTGTATCAAGCACACAGGTCCGATCGGGTTACGAGTATCGTGCATATAATTTGACTGGCAATACTCGAAGCTCGGCCGGCAGACGCACTAGGAGGCGCCTCCTCCCACCATTGTGAAACGCAGGCTGATCATGAGTGCGACAACTGGGTACATTGATCTCGTAGCGGGTGAGACGGGCTTGCGAACGAGATCCGCAAGTCTTGGCTAGCGATGCACCAGGGCGAGGAGGGCTCGATATTGCTTTGATCACTGGGGGGGTTTCAACGATATATTATATGCATGACTAGCGCGAGAGAAGGACGTAAAAAGTGCGTGAAGCGACAGGTCATTTCAGGGAGCAAAGCCTAGTCGTGTGAAGGACGCTGGCGTGGGCCCGACAGTCTGGCACTACCGGGTTTAAACCATGCATGTTCTTTAACTCTGGCAAATCATTTGAATTTCCGTCAGCAAGGAGCAGATCATGGCGCAACAACGGCCGACCGGGGAGGTGCTGCCTTCGAGACTACGGCATCATCAATCTGCGACTTGTCGCTCTGTCGGGGACGGCTGCGTATGATCATCTTGGTTGCCCACGCTATCTAGTGCTACACTTGCGACACTCTACCTGGCAGGTCTTCTGAGCAGTTTTGGTGTAATGGAAAAGAGCAAAATCTACGAGCCGAAGATATCCGACGGTGCACGCCTCGACACCTTGCGCGCGCCAGCAGCGCATTTTACCGCTTCCTCGTCAACCGCTGACGGGGGGATTACCGCATCAGCTGAAAAGGCATGGGCCACTCTGTGACAGTAGGTCGTGGTAAGCAAATACGGCATCCACATCCGCCCAAGATTGCGCCGCGGCGGTAGCTAGGCACAAAGTCCGCTGCAGGTTGTGACGACGTGTGCGGACACAAAGGGGATGCTCAGCTGCGATGTGATTGGACGAGGTTCAAGATGCATGCAGGTGATATCAACCCGGCAGCCGGGTTGGCCTTCGCTTCCCGCTTGCGATGTTGGCGCGATGCGAAGGTGGTGCGAAGAGGGCCTCGGGCGTGGACAGCGACTGAGACCCATCGTCCGACTTGAAACCTTCACCCTCATTCAAGACGAATGCAGCCAGCGAACGAATGGCATCAGTCCACTGGGTGACGGCACGCATTCGCTCCACGTCAGCCCTTCCCTCAATCTCGACAGTCCCGGCTTCCTGGTTGATCTTCCCATGGAGCTTCTTGTCCATTATGAGGAAGCCGACAATGTCTTGAACCTCTGGCACAGAAATGTCAAGTTGCTTGGCAATGAAGCTCAGTCGGAAGCGAGTGTAGGGCGCCACCAACTTGACAACCGCCTTTGTACGCATATTCCGGGTAACCTCGTCAATGTTCTCCGCAATGAAGGGATCGGCGAGTAGATCCTTGTTCTTCTGAAGAATTGACTCGTACCTGTGAATGTCATCTCTCTGATACGCGTCAACCAGCTCGGTCATTGCAGCGATCCTCGGGTCATTTTTGTAGGGCTTCGTCTCCTGAGAATCAAATGGGTTGATATCGGAGCGCATAAGCATGGTTGTCAAGACAAGGTATTTCAGCACCTGTATGCGCTGCAGGGACCCGGCCTCGTCGTAATTTCGGAATGACTCGAAAAAGTCGCTTTGAGCTTCCTTCCAATTCTCTGCAGGTGGGGTTAGCTTTGGCAAGAGGGACGTGTTGTGGCGTTGGCGCACCTTCGCTCATGTGCATCTTGCCTCCACACTCCCGGATGATGCCCATGATCTTTGGATGAGGCACAGCGGATCGAACCTTGAGGGCACGTTGGTAAAGCGCCTATTGATGGGTGTCAGTGGAGGCGTGGTGATATGATATCGAGGTTCACGACATATCAACTAACCTTGAGCCTCTTGTTGTTTCGAGTCTCGGCATACATGAGAATCTCGAGAGCGTAGATTTCAAGCAGATAGGTGCCTTTGCTGGCGTCATCGGAGCCGTCTTCGTTCTGACACGCCTTGTGGAGTTCGCGCAGCTTGTCGGTCAAGCGACGATAATCTTTCTGATCAAGCCATAGCCTGGCAAGTTTGGTGTTTGTCTTCAGCCACAGCCTCTCGTTATTGGTGTTTTGAAAGGATTCAAGCGTCTTGGAGTAGAACTTCTCCATGCACTTGTTGGCCTCGTCATCCTCCGCGTTCTTCTCGATAAAGTCTAGCATGTTGTTGATTGATTTTTCCGAGTAGTTCCTCGTGACGGCGGATTTGACGTAGGTGAGTAAGTCCTGGTAGTGCTCGACGGCTCGATCGTACCGGCACAGAGTGAATTCAAGCTTGATGGCTTGTTTGAGCGCCTTGAAGCCCCTGGTTGCGAGGCGTCAGCCACCTCATGTCCTTGTCATCGCACGTGCCGATGATGCAGCAACGCAACATACCAATCCCCCTTTTCTTGTTCCAGAGCTGGCACACCGAGGAACTCATCGATGGCTTCCTCGGGGTTATCGGCCTTCATCTGCTTCGCATTGTAGTACTTGTTTTCAATGTCGACATCCCCGTCTTGCTCCTCATCCTCGTCTTCATACTCGAAATCATAACTGTCGCGCCGTCAATTTCCTGTGTATGTGTCAAATGCTTGCAGCTGGTCCACTCACTCCTCTTGCTCGGAGTCCTGCATGAAATCATCATCATCCGACATGGTGGCGTAGAAGTGTGCAGTGCAAGGAGTCTGGTAAGGTTGTGCTCTATATGGCGATGAATGTGGGAATTATCAGAATTTTATAGATGAGTCCTGAAGTGGAGGTAGGGAAGACGAGTGAAAAGTTGTTGTCGTTCACGGTGACACTGGTGAATAGTCGCAGCTTCCCCAATGATGCCACTGCCACTGCCACAGCCAAACGGCGGGTGCTGCCTTATCGATAAGCTCGAATAGTCTTGGCAGTGAAGCCATGAGCCCAACAACCTAAGCTTTCGGTGTTTCTTTCACTCCTGTCTGCCTACCACGCTACCTTGCCGTCGCAACTTGTAAATCATCGACCGAACATTCTTGACATAGATTTTCGCACATACATCTAATTCCACCGGGCTCTGAAGACCCTTCTATACGGAACGACACATCACCTTTTCCCTCAGCCCCTCGCGCAGTGAAGCGCCAAAGCAGTCAACATGGGTGGCGATCTCAACTTGAAGAAGTCATGGCACCCCGTGCTCATGTCGAATCAGAAGAAGGTGTGGGAGGAAGAAAAGAAGGCGCTAGATGAACGCAAAAAGATCGATCAAGTCTTGAAGGAACGAGCAGAGGAGCGTCAGATTCAGGAACTACAACAAATGCAAGAAGCCGCTGGCGGCAAGAAGCGTGTTGATCGTGTTGACTGGATGTATGGAGGTCCGTCGGATGGTCGAAAGGGCACAACGGAAGAGATGGAAGGTTATCTGTTGGGCAAAAGAAGACTGGATGGGCTGGTCAAGAGGGATCAGACAGAGGCCATGAAGAAGAACTCGACCGAAGACGGCTTCATGGCGCTTCAGAATGCAAATACGGCCAGGGACACAGCTGCCAAGGTCAAAGCCGATCCCATGCTAGCCATCAAGCAGCAGGAACAAGCTGCTCTGGAAGCCATGATGAGTGATCCCACCAAGCGACGACAATTGTTGAAAGCTGCTGGCCAGGATCTCGACCATAACAAGAAACCCTCCCGCAAACACAGACACAGGGATGATGACGATGGCCACCGGAGCAAGCGCCGCCGCAGCGACGACCAAGACCGACCATCACACAGACACAGCCACAGATCGCGCAGGGAACGTTCCCTCTCTGAAACAAGAGACGCTTCACGAAACAGACGGAGAAGAGATGACCGACGGGACTCCGACACTTACGACAGATATGACAGACGAGACAGACACCGCGATCATGACCGATCTGACCGATCTGACAGGAGGGACAGAGACCGTGATGCCTACCGTCGTCGTTCTCCTGAGAGACCACGCGACCACCGTAACGACTATTCACGACGAGATCAAGGCGGCGACCGGAGAAAGTCTTACCCCAGTCCTCGACGATCGGATTCGAGATCTGATTCGCGTTCGACATCACCGAGGCCCGCTTACAGGAGAGAGAACAGAGACGACGACAGGCGAGCCACTCTCCGGCCATCCCCTCATCGTGATGAACAAGCCAAACGCAGGCCTTCGCCATCATATGAGCCATACAGCGCAACCCGCTCAAACTCGAAGCGAGATCAAGACCATGTCGAGGAGCGCGCAAGAAAGTTGGCTGAGATGCAGGGCAATGCCAACTCTCTGGAGGATGAGCGGCGAAAGAGACTCGCAGAACTCGAGGAGAAGGAAAGAATGCAGCGTGAAGAGGATGACAAGAAGCGGTCCGACAAGGGACGCTTTGTTTCGAGTGTACGTCGTGCAGCCGAGGACACGGATCTTGCATCACGCTTGGCCGGCAGAGGTGGTATACAGAGGATGGATGACTAGGTGTTGTCCTTGCCATTCCGACCAAGGGAAGAGCATGTCACTCTGTAATACATCACAGTGAGCAGCGGTCAGCTTCCCGGTACGTACTCTTAAATCAGCCCAACCATCGGGAGGGGCCGACACATTTTTATGTAGCATGGTGTGATAGGCGGTCTCAGTGGTGGTGGAATTAAGCTCACTGCTTGAATATGCCACAATAATATGATCATCTTCCGTCAAATCACTGCATTCGTTATTGCTGCACAGCTCATCATAACGCTTGGATCAATCGAAGACGGACGAATCTCAGACGTAATTTGCTACCAACCTTCCACGGACAGCACCACCGGGTCTAGCCCACAGAGTCACAGTGGATCTAGTGGTGGACTGTCAGATTGCCTTTTGCGGAGCCGTCAAAGGTCCAGGCGCGATAGCGGCGATATTGGTACCCACTTGGACACAGCCAGCACAGGACCGACGCGGCAGCACAGCCGATGAATGGAATCTCGGTGACGAAGTCTAATAAGCCCGCCGACTCCGCCTAGTGTGTAGTCAACTGGACTGGGCATAACAACAACAACAACAACAACAACAACAACAACAACGTCGCTGCTTGGAATCTCTCCACACTTTTTGTCTTCACCGCACACCGTGCACACAGCCTCGCAACCAGACACGACGTCGACCTCCTGCGCTCAGTCTTATTAATTTCCGCTTCACGCCCCGTCAACCAGGTTCAAAAGAAAGACCGGAGAATTATCAATCAAAGCCGCCCCGCCGGTCTGCATCATTGCGAACACGAGCCGCTGTACTTGCCGACGGCGTCCGCCAGTAACCTTTCAATCCTCCGTCACGACTCCGGACTGCGATAGCATATCTATACCCTACGAGTACCATTTGCGACACTGAGGAATATTCATCCTTTCTCCTGCCATCACACACGCCACACAAAAGGGTCACAATTGGATATAGATAAACCGGCCATCAGCTTTGCGAAACATGCCGCTCTGTGGTGGGACAAAGACGGTCCAGCGCAAGCTTGTGCTCCTGTACGTCGGCAAATGTCTGGTCATCTAGTCTTTTTGCATATACCGTTTCAAGAAAATGCCATGGCTATATTGCACAGAGGGGGGAGATGAACACATTGAGCAGTGGAGCATCATTGCTGACGTATCTGCCCTCATTTAGCGGAGATGGTGCTTGTGGCAAGACCAGTCTGCTGAATGTCTTTACTCGAGGGTACATTTTGCGCCTGATAGATTGGAATGCAATCAGGCAATCACTGACGTGACTACAGATATTTCCCTACAGTCTAGTAAGGCTCCATTGGCTCTAGCTTGTTGAGCGAACAGTGTACTGATTGATTGTTCTTCTAAAGTGAACCCACAGTCTTTGGTATGCATTCCTGAAGCCGCCGTTCAAGAATGCTCAGCTAACTTCACGGGACAGAAAACTACGTGCACGGTATGCCACTACTTTGTCACAATGCCGAATGAACCATTCTCATTCTCCTTTGTATAGACATTTTCATCGACAACGTCCACGTCGAGCTGTCGCTATGGGATACTGCAGGACAAGAGGAGTTTGACCGGCTCCGCTCTCTTTCATACGATGACACCCACGCCATAATGCTTTGTTTCAGTGTAAGCCTCGCCTTCCTGATCTACCAAAAGAAGCATTGTAATCGGGTTGACACAACGCCACAGGTCGACTCCCCCGACTCACTCGAGAACGTAGAATCAAAATGGGTGGGCGAAATTGCCGAGAACTGCCCCGGCGTCCGTCTCGTCTTGGTTGCGCTCAAGTGCGATCTGCGAGAACAACAAGCCGACGACGAGGACCCCAATACTCATGAGCCCAAAAAACCAATGATCGATTACAAGCAGGGTCTGGCAGTTGCCGAGAAGATCAAGGCTTTGAGATACCTAGGTACGTTGCGCTAGAAAGGAACGGTGTTGAGAAGAGCAACGAATCAGCAAATTATGCTGGATCAGGGCTTGAGGCCATCTATCATAGAAAACAGCAAGAGGCTAACCCCACACAACAGAATGCTCAGCCATGAAGAACCGCGGCGTCAACGAAGCTTTCACTGAAGCTGCACGTGTCGCCCTTCAAGTCAAGAACGTCAAGGGTGACAAGGAGAGCAGCTGTTCCGTGATGTGAGACTGGCATCAACCGCAGCCCAGAGCCATTTTCCCCACATCAACTTGTGCGCGTCCTCGCCTCGTCATCCGCAACGACACCACGGGCTCCCTTTCCTCATTTTTTCCTTGGTTTCATGATACCATCATCACATATCGCTGCCCTATCTATTATACCCTGTTCTTATTTCCCTCATGAAGAAACAATTTTCTCCCCTGCTTCTTTCTCTTCTCACAATCCAGATCATCTTTCCTTCCCTTCTCTTGCTCCGACTTGCTGTCGGGGGTGTTGCTGCCAGCGCTCAAGTGTTGAGCGTAAGCTGGACCAAAGGCGAAATTGAACGAGTGCGTCCTCGATATCTGCATCTGTTTTGTGAGCATTCACAAAATCGCGCTTCTTGATGGGCTGGCTTGTTGTTTACTCGGAGGAAATTATGTCTTTACTCGAGCGTCTGTCTGTGCAGCACGGCCTCGGTTCTTCCGTCTCTCGTCGTTTGTCTCATGTGCCAGGCCTGAGAGGGATTGTTATGTTAGGCTGGCAGAGGACGTGAATGGCGTGCTCGCGGTCTTAGACAAATACCATCACTTTTCACAGTCATCCGCCTCTCCTGTCTGCACTTCCTCTTTTCCCTCATGTGCGATAAGCTACTCTGCCTTGTGAATCAAGAGCGGACTTTTCATTGCTTAATCGCCAGACAAATACCATCACTTTTCCACATTCAACCGCCTCTCCTGTCTGCTCTTCCTCTTTCCCCCTGATGTGTACCTCCTTCCCCTAATGTGCACAAGCTACACTCTGCATTCTGAATCAAGAGCGGACTTTTACGTTGCTTAGTCGGTGTTTTACGAGCTACGCGCATTTTACCATTTACTGAGGCATCTTACCATCTACCGCCGCAATGTATATACATGTATAGCTTAAATTGAAATCCTGTGGAACGGACTGAGATTCTGACGTAATAGGTATAACTATACGTCAAACACGATATATCTTGCCTGCTTTGTCGTGAGATGACCTGCTTTGTCATGAGATGACTTAGGTGTGGACAGTGTGCGAAGTCGACTGTGCAAATTTGACGTCGGAAAGGGAAATAGAACTTGAAAAGGAGAACAAAATTTAAAAGGAAACCAAAATTCAAAACGAAAACAAAACTTGCCTGTTTTGTCATGAGGTGATTTAGGCGTGGACAGTGTGTGGACAATGTACTAACTCGACACCGGATAGGAAACGTGCGAACTCGACACTGGCAAGGAAAACAAAACTTGTTGTAAAACGTCACGGGAAAGGAAAACAATTGTAAAACGACACGGGGAAGGAAAACAAAATTTAAAAGGAAACTAAAACTTGCCTGCTTTATCATGAGATGACTTATGACTTTGGTGTGGACAGTATGCGAAATCAACAACGCAAAGAAAAATAAAACTTGTTAGCATAACTCACTATATGTACTAGACATTCCTTTTCCTCGTCTTATGTGGATAATGTGCGAACTCGATACTGCAATAGAAAACAAAACTTGTTAGCATGGATCACTATATGTAATAGACATTGATTCTTCCTCATAGGTGTGTACAGTGTGCGTCGCGACACCGCAAAGGTCAACAACTTGTTAGCATAAGTCACTACATGAGATAGACATTATTTTTCTCATGGGAAAAGAGGGAATGGGGGGATGGACAATATGAGGGAGAAAACATCAATCTGCTGAAAAGCAGAGACATGGATTTTTATTAACGCTACCTTGTTACTACCAAAAGGTAGAAGAAGAAAGCTAGCTACCAAAAGGCAGAAGAAGAAAAACAAATGACGATACCACCAAGGGGGACAAGGCCTCCCTTTTACCTGTTCGTTTGATATGAATGACCAAAAGACTTACCTTGAATAGATAAATCAGGGGGTCAGGTTCTTCGAGGAGACAGACTCAAAGCTTTCGCATGGTGCGGAGATGTCATGTTAGCAGAGGTGGTGGATATACATATCGCCTACCTTTTACTCGCTATCGCGTGCGAGGTCCATCAAGGCCTGCTGGTCGCGTGCAAGACCAGCCAGAGCCTCACGCATAAGAGCGTCACGGCAAAAGTCAATATCGCATCTGTCAGCCCAGATATCAGCCAGCTCCTCGGGCTCCATCTCCATGTCCATCTCGGTCATCATGTCCTCTAGGCTCTCGTCCACTATATCGATCATGTCGACCAGATACTGAGGGCTGGATTCGGGCTCGTCACTCCGAGGCTCGAAAATAGAGAGCCCGAGCAAGCTGAGGTACTCGTCGCGCTCGACGAGCATGGCACTGGTGCTCTCGGAGTCGAACCATTCGACTGCTGCACAGGTGGGCAAATGCCTCGGGGTCTGGGCAGTGAATAACATCCTCGGTGGTGTGGTGGCAGGTGTACTGCGAGATAATGGTGTGACACATCTTGTTTTGGTACGTGTCTTGTACTCGTTCTTGAACTTGTTTTAGCCGAGTCTAGGAGGTGTTTGGACCTGCCTTGCTTCTCCGTGAACTTTGCTGGGTTGTTGAGTTTTGAGAATGGTGCTGGGATTTGAGCATTGATATAGAGACTCGATGACATTGAGCTTGAGAGGTTCTTTCATGTTTGATTCTCGTTGTGTTATGCAGGATTAAAGAGAATTTTCGTGGGGCATAATGATTCTTTTGTTCAACGTTACGCAGGAGAAAGCCATTAGTACACAATAGATGTACTCGACAATGAGGAGATGAAAGAGACTTTTCGAGGGTCATAATGGTTTTTTTGTTAACATTGTGCAGGATAAAGGAAATGAAAGACAATGCATAAAGAACAATCTTTAATGGTTGACTTTCTTTGTAGACTGTTCCTTGTCCACCATGGTGGAGCCCATCGTCTCAGACGGCATGGCTGTACAGGTTGAGTCCGTGAATTTGTGTACATTCATCAATTCGGGTACATTCACTACACTAATGTTCGTGGTGAAATTATCTGCATCAATCAGCCATAGCATTTCATTAAGTACATCAGATAGACTGGACTCACTCATTTAAAGATGCTCTCCTTAGGCGTGACTTCCAAGAAAGGCTCAAATCCTGGATCACCCTCCGCGATCGCCTGGACGTACGCAGGACGGTTTCCAACTTCATTGATATATCTGACAATGTTGGGGAATCCCGAGATATCGTCGCCAACGAACCATCGGTTGGTAGTAAAATAAAACAGGGATGCAATGTCGGCGGCCGTAAGCTCGTCGCCAGCGAGGAACTTGGTCTTTCCCAATTGCGTATTCACGGCATTAATGGCCACACTAAGGCGGCCATCGCCCATTTTCTTCATCCTGGAATCAGCCGGCGAATCGAGCAAAAACAACCTCGTGAGCATGGCTGGTTGGAGCGATCCCTGAGAGTAGTGCCACCAAAACAGAAAGTCTGCATATCCGGGCTCTGAGGGTTTAACCCAGAGCTTGCCATTGCCATACTTGGTGATGATGTATTCAATGCAGGCGCCAGCCTCGGCGAGAAATAGATCGCCGTCCTGAATGACTGGTGAAGTCTGCGCTATCGAAAGAGCTTTGTACTCTGGCGGAGCTCTCATCGTTGCAGGTTCGCGGTTATAGGACTTGAGCTCGTAGGGGACGTTCAACTCCTTGCAAAGCCAGAGGATACGCTCGGACGCGGAGCGTCTAAGGTGATGAATGATAAGACCCATAATCAAATTGATGATGAATGATACTGCTCAGAAACAGAGATGGAGCGGTGGTGATGTTGTGACCATATTCTTTACAACGACGGTGGCTCACATTAAAGTAGTTCATGTTTGAATCGCCGGATGTGACATGTTCCGAGTGCGTAATAAGAAAGTGGGGACCGCTATACGACCGAGGGCATACGTCTCATGATTATGAGTGACTACTTACTAATCATTGCAGTCTGGTTGGGATCATAGCCATACTCATCTGATAGATTATGAACAAATCAGATGTCTTAAGACACCCAGGTTGTAGTGGTGAGTGAACAAGGTTTATGTACCTCTGTAGGGGCGGGGTTGAGACCGGGCCCCGGATGAGTCCATATCCGAGCTCCGATTCTCATCATGTCGCATCTGCATGGCGATGCACCTGTGCCAAGATGACCAGATGGACCAAAGAGCCCATTCGCGAGAGCTCACCAAATGATTCTAGCCTCTGCTATGCCCTACGTACCAAGGGTGCCACTGGTTGCGAACGGCGCAGAGACAAGGCTTCCAAAAACTAATGAAGATTACATGACAAGTACTTGGCTCCTTCCAAAAGTCCGCAAACTACCTTCAAGCAACGTGTTGGTACTGTCAGTACAATAATAAGGAGTAGAAACGTTTCAAGGCCAATCCTGAATATCAATTCCCGTAATTGCATTACCATTATATATGTTTCGCTAATTTCCAAGTCTCTATTTCCTGCGATGGCTAGGATCCTGCTGAATCTACAGAACTCCGTCTGGGTGGGGTCACGCCGCCCTTGTCAAAGTCCGTGTATGGACAATCCACCGTCTCGTTCTGGTCGTTCATACACAGCTGGTGAACTTCACTGGTACCGACGTCGCCATACGATGTGAGATCAGGACTGACGTCGGTCTGGTCGTATGCAACAAGCAGCTTCCTCACTTTGTCGGTGGCGGACTTCCGCCTCTCAGGAGTACTCAACAGCTTGTCCAGAACCCATTTCGGCTGCAATGCTACGATGGGAACAGGTGCATGTCTGGACCATCGACGCTCATGAGCTGGGGTGAGCGCAACTGGAAAAAGTGGCTCTCCATCGAAACAAAAGGTCCACTTCTCATTATCCGTATTTTGCGGGATGGATTCAGGCCAGGCCTTCTGATCTGCGATGCGCAGCCCACGCAACATTTCCCAGAATCCTTGATTGTACTCCTCGACTGTCTTCTTTCCCTCATCGGTCGGGGCACCCATGATCACCAAGCTGGTATTTTTGCCGAGCGAACGTGATATGCGAAGATATTCACATAACGCGGGAGCAATGAGTCGCAAGTTCCTGGGTTCGGAGAGGTCGTCTGATTCCAGGAACACATATCTATGGTCTCCGGCTGTATAACCCGCCGTAGCATACACACAAGGAAATGTCCTCAATCCTGACCCCTTGGCGAGGATTGTGGTTTTGAATTCCTCGTAAGCCAGTCGCTGCCATGCATCCATATCGTATTGCTTCTCAACTTGCTCTCTGAAGGGGCTAGTCAGCGCTGTATATTCGACGAGGTGGGTGGCTCTCACTTTGTCAAAAGCTTGTCAGCGCCGGTATCTTTACGACTTTCATCATTGGAAAGTCTCTGATCTTGAGATTGTGATGCAACCCTCGATCCGTCGACAACATAGCGAAGGCTACTTATGAAGGTGGCAAGGGTTTTCCGTGTTTTCCTGGGCTCCACAGCAATGAAGGCAGCGAGCGAGAAACCAAAAGCAAAGACGATCAAATTAAGAGCGAATTGCATTGCACAAGATAGGTATGGAAAGAAGAGCTGATCTGGGAGCGCATGCCGTGGCTGATCCGGGATTGTATGATTAATATGTGGTCATGACCTTAGAAGACAAGACGTAATTGTTCTTTGTTCTCTACGGCATAAGCGGATGACTGCCACACACTCTCCAAATACGGCTTGCGGCTTACAATGTAGACCGTTCGGGTCACACGGATTCAGCACCGACTCAAGCCTCTGTATCACGGACATACGATGAAAACGCCAGATCTTAGCGTGATACACATCACGATCGAAATCCCTCGTGCGTAGAACTTGGAGATGCTTCATCGACAGCGGACGTCCAAGTCATCCTCGGCTCACTATTGGCTGGGACTACTTTTGGACGTTTATTGATGGTGAGTCTGTCATTTAACTTTCATCGTGTTTGAGGCGTTGACCCATAAAG
The DNA here is from genome assembly GCA_009982845.1 of Delphinella strobiligena. NCBI lineage: Eukaryota > Fungi > Ascomycota > Dothideomycetes > Dothideales > Dothioraceae > Delphinella > Delphinella strobiligena. The sequence continues at coordinate 1,498,429 of JAADKB010000012.1, forward strand.
ATCGGAGGCGCCCCCGTTGATCGACCCCAGGTAAACGGCTAAAATCCCCGAGATTGCCGATCTACGCCTAACGCACGCTCTAAGCACGCCCTACGGTGTCCCTTTGATGACGTTAGCTATTTTAAATAGTCCTCGACTGGAACGAAATCAACATGACCCAACTGTACAACAACAAAGGTCACATTGACTGTGCCGCCGAAATATCAACACTTCCGTGCATCAAATCACATTATCGACAAAGTCGCCAGGCTAGATGGAGTCTATTCACACGCTTCCAGATGGCACAATTGAGATTGCTCCAAGAACAGGCACCACATTCCTCCTGAATAAAGGCCAGCGGTTGACAGTCATCGATCCTCGTGGGGTCCAGGTTTCTGATCTTATTGCTTTCAATCGACACGACACCGACGAAGTGATATCGAATGGCAGAACACTTGATTATGCCAGCCGTCTATACCTCACTACTGGAGACCCTTTGTACTCCAACAGAAGCAACGTCATGCTTAGGATCGTCGAAGACACATGCGGACGCCACGACTTCTTATTGACTCCTTGTTCGGAAGCGACTTTTCGCATCATCTATGGCGACAAAGAACCCCATCAAGGCTGTTTTGGAAATCTCGCGAACGCCATTTCAAAGTATGGAATTCCTGAGGATCGCATTCCTTGTGCCTTCAATTGTTTCATGAACGTGCCGATCGATGGCGAGACTGGTGAATTGCGGGTTGAGCCGCCACTCTCCAAAGCTGGCGATCATATCGACTTTGTTGCGGAGATGGATCTTATTATTGGTATGACAGCATGCAGTGCCCTTCAATCAAACGGTGGCAGTTTCAAGCCCATCCAATTCCGGATAAGCGACTAGAACACGAATGGTTGTACGAGACGTTAAGACCGGGCCCAGCGGAAGAGACTATGTTTTGAGCATAATAACGCCAACGGGAGTTCATTGCCGAATATGTTTTTGAAAGTCGCAATGTCTATGCTTAATCGCAGATTCAGGCCGATATGTCATGTACGTCTGAAAAAGCTTATCGATTTTGTCTCTTTCAGAAACCCTTCTATACGACCTATGCAGTCATTCATTTCGTACTCGGAATCGCAGTTGATATTGAGCGTTTGAGGGATATTTTGACATATAGCTAAGGTTCAGCTCATGCCATGTCAAAATCGTAAATCCCCGCGGGAGACCCCAGATTTAGGCCACATGTCTCAATCATACCGTTCAAACGATTCAAACGTCGCCTCTCTATTTCAAGACTCAATGACTACATGTGCCTTATCGGTGCCACGGCATGTAGTCACTCGGCATCGATTATCCACGAGCGCGATCAATGACGGACAGGTAACCTTGCTGTGCGGTGATGGCGGGGATTATGCGTACTCGCTCCTCGAGGTACGTCTTAGTCCACCGAGCTCCCAGTTCAAAATTTGTTATCCAGTCAATTTAACACCGCTCAAGCATCTGATGGACTCTCCAAATTCGTCCAAGGAGTTGCTGAATCTCGATGGGCAACTCGAGGAACACGGAGTCCATATTGAAGATGACAACAAGATCTGTTGGAATGAGGCCAATCAAGATCACCCTAGGAATTGGGGCGTTCTCGCCAAAACCTATTCTACCTTGGTAATCTGTTGGCTTGAGTTGTACATGACGGGGATCAGCTCTTCAGGCGTATATTCATTTTCTTCTCTCTATCATTTGCAATAGCTGACGCTATCCGAACAGACCGCAGCTGCCGACTCGGCCAGAACTGACTATGGCATCAGCAGAACGCTGGCATATTTCGCTTTTGTCACAATGTAAGGAGTCCATACCACGTTTTCAAAGTTCGATCTGACCAAAATATAGATATCTGCTAGGCCAGACGATCGGCGGCATATTCTGTTCGCCCATCTCTGAAGCCTTTGGACGCCGCACGATATACATCATCTCTACTGTCATGTTTTGCATATTTTCTGCCATTGTGGCAGCAGTGCCATCGTTGATTGCCGTATTCTTCGGTCGTTTCTTCCAGGGCGTTGCCGCTGCAATCCCTGCCACTGTCGCTTTTGGCAACTTTGACGACATGTTCAATGCGGAGAGCCGTATCTGGGTGGTTTACGGATATACTCTTGCTGGCATGACGGGCTTGGCCATGGGGCCAATCTACTCTGCTTATATCACAGAAGTACTCAATTGGTATTTGGCTCCTACTTGCATCCGCCCTCAGCCTGTTCTAACCACGAAACAGGAGATGGGTCTTCTACATCTCGACAATCGTCTCTTTCATATCCGCCGTCCTCTGCATCTTCATAAAAGAAAGCAACGCCGTCCAACTACTCCAAAGCAGAACCAAAGACATCAGCACCTCCACAGGCAAAAAAGACCTCTACGCCGCCGGCTCCGACACCAAATTCTCGCTCAGCTCTTTCGCAACCACATCCCTCTTCCGGCCCCTCCAATTCCTCTTCACAGAACCAATCGTCTTCTTCTGCTCCATCCTCTGCGCCATCGCCTTCGGCCTCATCTACAGCCTAACAGAAGGTCTAACAGTAACTTACACACTTCCCCCCTTCTCAAACACCTTTTCCCAAACCTCCTCCTCCCTGACTTTCATCGCAATCCTCATCGGCGAACTCCTCAACATCCTCCCCCGCTTCTACGACCAACACGTCTTCCGTCGCCACCGCAGCAACAGAACCCGCATCACCCCCGAATCCAAAATCTCCTCTTTCGCACTCGCCTGCCCAGCACTGGCGCTCGGCCTCTGGCTCTTCGCTTGGACGGTTCCCCCCCGCACGAACGTCCCCTGGCCCGTCTCAGCTATCGGCCTCGCCCTCATCGGTTTCGCATTGAATGATTTCTCCTACGTGCTTTTCGGGTACGTGACTGATTCTTACGGCCAGTACGCGGCATCCGGCGTCGCGGCCATTAGTCTAACGCGCACGCTTGCGGCTGCGGTTTTTCCGCTTTTCTCGTATCAGATGTTTGATGGGTTGGGCCCTAATGTTGCGGCTAGTATTTTGGCGGGTGTGGCGACTTTGTTTGCGTTTACGCCGATACTGTTTTTGAGGTATGGTGAGCGGTTGAGGGGGGTGAGTAAGTGGGCGGTTGAGAGTGGTGAGTGTTTGCCGGAGGAGAACAGGCATATGGAGGATGTGGATGTTGGGGGGGGGGGGGGGGGGGGAAAGGAGAAGGAAGAGGGGAGAGGCAATTCGAGCGGTTCGGAGGACGTTTGATGATGCATGGGGACTGAGGAAAGAAGAGAGGAAGGATATTTTGAGCACATGAGTAATGCACGAATATATCTAACGAGATACCCACATGATCATTCGATATCGATCCTCTTTCGGCTCTTAGGGAGGACATGCAAACAAGACAGACACACAGTTTTAGTATTCGTTGTCGAGTGCTCAGTCATTGGTCTCAGGAGACAAGGCCACATATTCCAGTTCCAGACGCTGATCAACGATATCAATACGAGATATCAGGATGTAACCATCGTGGTGTAATAGGTGAAATATCCGGTCGTCAGATACGTCATGGGCTCGTCATGTGCGCCCTGAATTGATATAGTCTCTATGACAGTGTCAACGACGGCTGAGACTGTTGGTGCAGCGTCTTCGGATAGGTCCGTTGTGGTGTAACAGGTGAAATACTCGGTCGTGACATATGATATTGGCTCGTCATATACACCTTCAATTCTTTCTAGTTTCGGTAACAGCGTGCACAACAATGAAGACTGTCGAAGTGACTACTGACTTGATCAGCAGTACGGCTGGCCGAAGTCGTCACGCGAGACCTCGGGACTGTGCTGGGAATATCGTGATATAATAGGTGAAGTACTTGGTCATTACGTATGACAGTAGCGCGCCAAACGTATCCTGGGCCGATATTCCTGCGTGAAAGTGTGGGTGACCTCGAAGTAATTGGGGGAGACACTGTTGGTCGAGATTGCGACAGCTCCCGGATCTGCATCAATCCCTGGGACGTGTCGGTTGAGATGGTGCTGCTTTCCGTGAAGCTATTCCCATTGACGGCGCTATAGTCGCTCGTTACAGCGGCCCCGGTAGCTGTAATGGGGTACATCGTGGTGTAAGACGTCACTACCTCGGTCTCGTACACGGTGAGCTCGCCGCAGCATTCTCTGCCGTGGTTGTTTGAACTACATTATCAAAGATGTTCAATATGGCCGAGAACGTCAGATCGACAGGGCCGGCTAGTACTACATTGGTAGTATAACTAGAGGTGGAATTGTTGAAACGTCCTCCAGTAAAGACAGCAGGCCTGATGTCGCCAATCCCTGTCTTGGTGTGGGTCGTGGTATTCCTTGGGAAGAGGTAGGTCGCCATAGTAGTGCCCACTGTAGTCCACGTTGTCTCCATAACATTAGCAGGTAAGTTCTGTCCAGCAGACGTAGCTACGAGAAGATCTGGCCCACAACCCATTCTCGTGATTAACAGGCGGTGTAACAGCCGTCCAAGCACCAAGCTAGAGAATGCTGAAGATACGCACGCCGAATCCTACTGCGAAATTAGTGGTGGGTCATATAGCATGCAAAGAATGATCTACGAAGACTCGAAGAAAGTATCTCTCACTCACTTTGATCGAAGGCGGCCTTGCCGTGCAAGTCTGGAACCGTCGAACTTTGCGAAGGAATCGAATCTAATTGCCACGATTACAAGCTGTGGAAGAGCTCGAAGGGCATTTTGCCAATATACTTTGATTATTCTGGTGAGTATAGCCTGGTTTGAGGGAAGATTAGATATTCGCGAAACTAGTTGTTCAAGAGATTTAGGTTCATAGTAGGTACGCAGAACGACATTCCTGATGCTGATCGCACACATCGTGGCCGGGTGAGACTTGTCAATGGAACCGAAAATAAGTACTCTTTCCATGCAAGAGCGAGATGCCAGCTATTTCCCAGTCGATTATGGACTGGATAGCGTGAGGTTCGGGGGTTCGTATGTACGATGAACACAAGGTAAACATATTTATTGCGTATCGGAGATGAATTCTAGATCTAGGCTCACCGACGGACCGCAAGCGGACGGGTTCTCTAACATTTCGTGAAGCGACCACAGCAATGTCGAGCTTACTGCACATTTAGCGCGTAAGGTATTTCACGAAACGTGACTCTGCAGAGACCGCGATCTTAGATCTACATCTCAGTTCGTCTCCTTGGAGATCTGAGGATGCATTTGTTCTTTACTCAATCATCAAAACATGTCTAGAATTTTTGGTTACAAACAAAATAAAACGCCAAACAAATGGTTGTCAAAGGCTATGATGCTTTTCGATCCCATTCCTCCCTCTTTCTCCTGTATACCTGTCGCCGTCCGCGTTCTATCATATCAAGTTTGCATGCACAATCTATGCGGTGATCTCACCACGAACACCGCCCTTTCCGCCGACCTCTCTCACGACAAGCACAAGACCGAGTTCGGCAGAGACGTTGACTTGGACCTCGACCTTGCCACCCTTCTTCACACCCTTGATTGCGGCCTCGGCAATGATAGGGCCGGCCTTCCATATCCTCTCACGGAGGTCTTCCTCCTCGTCGTCGTCATCATCGTCGTCCTCGTCGTCGTCATCCTTGTTGCCATTGGTCTCAGCCTTGGGCTTGGGCTCGGGCTTGGTGACCTTGATCTCGCTCTCACCCTCGGTAAGCTTGATGATGACGTCGCCCTCGGCGGCGATGTGGGCAGTCTTTCGTACCGGGACAGCGGTCTGGGCCTCGACAATAGGAGTGAAGACTTCGGTACCGGAGGCGTCCTTGACGAGAACACCAATGGCCTTTGAGGTGTGAGGGGCGACAGTGACGACAGCGTGGGTGGATTGCTCAATGTCCTCCTTCTCGAACTCGGCGACGAGGGAAGCCTGAATGGCAGCACCACGGGCAGCAAGTTCACTGGGGTTGATACTGCTGGGGTTTGTGGCAGGGGCCATGATTTGGGTGGATTCGGGGAAGACGGCCTCGAGGTTACGGGCGATCTTGGGGGTGTGGGAGGAACCGCCAGCAAGGATGATCTCGTTGACGTCAAGGGGGTCGAGTTCGGCCTTCTGCACGGCCTGCTCGATCAGGTGGGTGAATTGGGCGAAAACCTTGTTGGCGAGGAGTTCGTAGCGAGTGCGGTTCACAGTGAGAGTGTAGTCAATACCATCAGCCAGGGACTCGATGGAGAAGGCAGCCGAGGCACCGATGGAGAGGGACTTCTTGACGGCCTCTGCTTCGAGCTTGAGCTTGGCGAGCGAGCGCTCGTTGGCCTTGGGGTCAGTCTTGTTCTTCTTCTGGAAGTCCTTGGCAGCGTAGTCGATGAGAACCTCGTCCAGCTTGGCACCACCGAGCTCGTAGTCGTGTGCGGTTGCGAGAATAGTGTACATGCCACCGCGCGAGGCGACGACAGCGACGTCGGTGCGGGTTCCCCCGATATCAGCAACAACAACAATCTTGTCCTTTGGTGCAGAGTCGAGGTTGCGGGCGTCGTATGCAAGGAGAGCAGCAACGGGCTCGTGGATGAATTGGAGAACCTCGATTCCGGCATCCTGGGCAGACTTGTTAAGAGCGGCCTTTTGTGCGTCGGTGAAGTCGGTAGGGACGGTGATGACAGCGGCAGTCACAGTGTTTCCAAGGTAGTCACCGGCCGACTTTGCAAGACGGCGCAGGTGGCGGGTTGTGATCTCGTTGACGGGCACAGTGTTGGCATCAGCGCCCTCCTTGTCCTGGATTTTGAAAGCGACAGTCTCGGCATGCTCGATGGGGTGAGCGGATGCGTGGGAGGCGGTGGGATCTATCGACTTGAAGCTACGAGAGAAGGGAGTCGTCAGTATTCAACCGATTTATTCATTTCTTTCTTTAAAAGGAACATGAACATACTCCTTGCCGAGGAAATCTCTGAAGTAGGCGACGGTGTTTCTAGGGTGGCGGACCAATTGTGCCTTTGCCTGGGTGCCTTGGAACTCCTCGCCCTCAATGTAGGAGAGGATGGAAGGGATTTGACGGTCACCCTCCTCGTTGGCGATGACTTCGGCCTTGCCGTCGCTGGACGTCCATGCGATGCTGGAGTATGAGTTTCCGAAGGAAACACCGATGACCGTCTTGGCGGGCGTCTCTTGCTCTGCGCTCATCTTGGGTGGTATATGGGGGGATATTAAGTCGTGTAAAAGAAGAGATATAGTCTATCACATGCGCCAATCCAGCTGTGCAAGTAAAAAAGTCCGTCCAACCTTTCTTCGGTTGATCTGCGGACATCGGGACCCTGGTTCGCCATTTCTGCCAAGCTTGCTTCTTGAGGAAACATCTCACAGAAAGGCCTTTTTCGAGCAAGCCAACTCTGCCATTTTAGAGGGGTTGTGTTTTCGTTCAGCTCGGCTCTGCTTGACCCATCTTTATCTTACACTTTATCTTATCGAATCTCAAAAACGTCACATCAAATAATAATCTCTCTCTCGCATTCGTCTCTTCTCGTCACTGGCGCATACACACTCACCCAACGCCTACACAAAACATACTTCTACAAATGGCTTCACCAACCGTCGTCCTTCCCGGTCAAGAATTACGACCAGACCAACTCCCACAGACCAGCTCAAATCGCACACTTACCCTCGGCCCTGGTCTTCGATACATCCCTCCCTCAACCATCCTCACGACCACCGCCGGCGAGCTTTGTACCGACCCACGGAAAAACGCTCTCTGGATCGAAACTCTCAATAGTGGCAGATATCTCCCCTCGGTCGGCGACCTGGTCATTGCCACAATCCACCACAGCAGCACAGATACCTACCATTGTCTACTGACTCCGCACACGCCCACCGTATTACTTGGCCAATTGTCTTTCGAGGGCGCTACTAAGAAGACTAGACCGCAACTGCTATCTGGAAACCTGGTTTATGCAAGAGTGTCCAAGGCGGATAAGTGGTCAGATGTGGAAATCGAGTGTGTCAATCCCAGCACAGGCAAGAGCGATGGCATGGGTCCATTAAAGGGCGGCATGCTTTTCGAAGTCTCGATCGCCTTCTCGAGGAGGCTCATGATGAGTGCTGGCAAGGGAGGTCTTGTCTTGCTCGAGGAGATTGGAGAAAAAATCAGATTCGAAGTCGCTGTTGGCAGGAATGGAAGAGTCTGGGTCGATGCTGGAAGTATTGGTGAAGTCGTCAAGATTGGAACTATTCTCAGACAAACTGATGAGCAGGGGCTTGATGTCAACGCTCAAAAGAAGCTGGTCAAGAAGAGCTTGGGCGGCACTTGAAACATCACCCGTCCTGGTCCTGTGTGATGAATCTCTCAACTCCATCGAACCAAGTATTGAGTATCGTCAATGCTATTTGACCAGTCACGCGCTGTACTACCGTCTCCAACTTCCAAGGCGTCTTCGCGTGCGGTGGGCTTGCCTACGAAGGCACGCTCTCACAGCCGCACTACCATACGTCAACTATCTGCGGACACCGACTGCCGTTCTATATGGAATGTAAATGCAGCCAGCATATTGCGTGTCGAGCAGCCGCTCAATCAAAGAAGTCATCGTCCCCCAACATGAGGACCGGAAGAACAAATGACCATTTGGTTTACGTAGATCAAGATACCCTAAAAGCGGCAGGAACCCAACAAGCCAAGCAAACATACTGCAAACCATCTCACACTCTATTGTCGCTTTTGTTTCCCTTGAAGCTGACTCAGCGTGCTCTGTTCGCTGCAGACGGCCCATTACCTGCCTGTAGTCTATACTGGTACCCCCACGCCCTTACTGGTGAGGGTCAGGAGATTCACGACGTAAGAGTCGACGATCAAAATGATCACGGCCAGGAAGAGGGAAGCAGGGAATGAACGTGAGCGTGTCATTGTTCCTTGCAGTGGCTCGCTTTGACCACCGCATTCAAAAACCATTGTGAGGGCGCAAGTATTTTCTTGGGGAGCAAGTACCAGTATATCCGTCTCCTTCACCTCGAGCTGGGTTTAATACGCGATGTTTCAGAAACTATTTCTACATCGCTCATTAGCTGCAGTGAGCTCTCGACTCTTAGCGTTGTTTGCAAGCGAGATCGCTGATATCGACGCCAATGAGAGCTGTGCGAACAGTTTGATCGACGTCTGTAAACGAAATTCCTCTGCCAGTAGATGATTAAATCACCAACACTCGTCTAGGCGCCATGTTCAGATATGCGAAGTTAGGAGCGGGGCAGGACGACGGGCCATGATATATGATGGGGATGAACAGGGTTGCCCTCTGATATGTCCGCACGGACCAAGATGGGGCCGCGTGAATCATTACCCCGCCCCAGAATCGGGCATCCTCAACCGTCCAACCAGGACCTTCGTGTGCGTACAGTATAGTACACAAACATTGTCTTTTTTATGAACTTGGCATAACAGCTCGCCACTGCCAATTTGAACATGACAGATGGCGCCGCATCAACGCCAGCATCTTCTGCGAGCACACCTCCAATCACTAAGCCAAAACGAAAGTCCAATGCAACGGCAAATCGCAGAGGGCCTCAGAAGCGGGCTCGAGTTCAAAATGTTGATGCGATAGAAGAACCCGAACCAGAAAAGGCAGAGTCACGAAGCGCGGAGTCCAACTCCAATCCAACGACCCCGACTGTTGTGCCGAGTCTGAATGTTGGCCCACAGACGTCTCGACCATATAGAGTCTTGTTTAATTTCGTAGGGAACCAGTTTGTGCAGTCAAAAACTCGAAATTGGACCCCAGTACATGATCCAGTATGTCGTAAAGCTTCATCAATACTTGTGATACACAATCTAATCTACGAAAGACAAGCCAAGAACTCATTACACGCGTGCCAGAATCGACGGGAACAGACATTCGTGATGCTGTCAGGACCGCAGGAGAGGCGTACAAGGGGTGGCGCCGTCTCCCCCTCGCAAAGCGGAGGTCTCATCTTCTCCGACTTATAGAGCTTATTCGCAGTAATGAGATGGATCTGGTAGGTTATGCCCAACCATATGCATGACTTCAGCGTTAACATCATTCGTAACACACAGGCAAATGCGATAATCAGAGATGTTGGCAAGACCGTCGAGGATGCTAGATCCGAAATATCACGATCTATCAACATGATTGAAGCAGCCCTGTCTGTGACAAGCGTATTACTTGGCTACCACTTCGACAACGTAGCCACGGAAACGCATACCATAGATGAGCCATTGGGCGTATGTATGGCTGTCACACCTTTCAATTTCCCCTTGATGATTCCAATGTGGATTATCCCGTTCGCTTTGACAACAGGCAATACCTTGATCCTTAAGCCTTCTGAGCAGGCACCCAGCGTAATGTCTATCCTCGGCGAATTATTTTTACAAGCCGGCTTTCCGTCAGGAGTCTTCAACATTGTCCACGGGGGCCCAGCGGCTGTTGACAAATTGCTTGCAGAGCCTGTTATCAAGGCCGTCTCTTTTATTGGCTCAGATGAAGCCGGTGCACATATCCACAGTGCTGCTGTGGCTGCGAAAAAGAGAGTGCAGGCTAATTGTGGTGTCAAGAACCATGGAGTCGTATTGCCCGATGCCAACAAAAGAGGAACGCTGTTCGCCTTGGCTGCGAGTGCCTTTGGAGCGGCTGGCCAAAGATGCATGGGCTTGAGTACAGCTGTTTTTGTTGGTGAGAGTTATACTTGGTTGCCTGAGCTTGTCGACATAGCTGCGCAACTCAAAGTTGGAGCCAGTATACAGCCTGCTATTGCTCTTGGTCCTTTGATCAGTCGTGCGGCCAAGACCAAAGTGGAGGGAATGATTCAAGGCGCCGTCAACGACGGTGCAGCGATCCTTCTTGATGGCAGGAATGTACAGGTACCAGACTTTCCAGAAGGAAATTTTGTTGGTCCCACGATCATATCTGATGTACAAACGTACATGGAGTGCTATCAGAAAGAAATACTGGGGCCTGTCTTGGTCTGTCTGCATGTTGAAACGCTGGAAGAGGCTATTGAAATGGTCAATGATAATCCATGTAAGCTGTGGTATAGTGGTTTGAGAGGCACATCGGTATACTGACAGCATGAATCACAGATGGAAATGGATGTTCGATCTTCACCTCGAGTGCGAAGAATGCCCAGATATTCCAACGAGAGGTCAATGTTGGTAGGATTGGAATCAATGTCCCATTGATCGGTAGGTTCCACGTCATACGATCGATCTTCAAGAGCTCATACAAAATGCTTGCAGCTACATCCGGGCAGATCTCAAACAGTAGTAACAAGGACAGCTTTCTGGGTGGTAAGATATGTCGAGAAATATTTGTTTCGAAGAGAAGTTGACAACTAGTATAGATATCAACGTCCATGGCTTCAAAGGCCATTCATTTTTCATCACCACCAAGACGATCTCGTCTATCTGGAGAGACTGATGTTCACAATTCATCATCATTGGTCTGCCATGGGGCACTGAACCTATCTCTCAAGCTGAATCCATAGGACTTTCCATTCCATGGTCGAACCTTTTACCCATATCATAGGGCAGTGCCATAAAGGCGATCTCCAATGTCGCCAATACCAGGAGTAATATAACCTTTAGCATCAACTCCCTCATCAAGGTGTGCAACAATCAGCTCAACACCCTCAGGCCACGTCTCAGCAACAGCCTGTGCACCTTGCGGGCTAGCCAGAATAGACAAGAAAGTGATTTTTTTCGCACCCCATTGCCTAGATCTGTCAGAAAAATGATGACTCGAGATTGAAGCCAGCAAAACTCACCTCAAAATATCAATCGTAGCAGTGGCAGTTCCACCAGTTGCAATCAACGGATCAACAACAAAGACCCTCTCAACCGGTGCTCCCTGGCTAGGAAGCTTGTTGTAATATTCCACGGGCTCCAGTGTCTTCTTCTCGCGATATAGACCGAGATGGTATACCACTACGTCGATTTCTGGGGACAGAGTAGCGAGGAAGGGCTCGCACATGGGGAGTCCCGCGCGGAGAACGATGATCAAAGCAATCTTTGGCGTGTCGTGGGGCAGTGAGCGAGTAGCTTCGATTGAAACTATCTGGGAGAGCTCGTGTGTGAGACTGCGGACAACGGAGGAGCGAAGACTGCGGTCGCGAAGAAGGCCGATCTTAGCTTCGATGGCGGGGTGGTCGAGAATGGTAATGTTTGGTGATGACATCTTCGCAGCAGGCATTTCGACCGGCAGTATGAACTTTGGGTTGAGAAAAAGTTGGATGTGTTCTTGATGTACAATTGGAGAGTGAGGTGGAGATGGGCTGGATAGCTCTTTGTGCTATTGATTTTGAGAAGGGGAGAGATTGAGCTAGATATATGACTTGTCCCATTTCACCTACCGATGTCTCGTTACATGCCAGTATACCCCGTTCTTACTATGTACACAATCATTAAGGTGCTTGCGGTAGATAGAAGATGCTGCGCAGAACGCCGTTCGTGATAACTATGGTACAGTGTAGATAAAGACTGAGCACGAGACAAGCCGCGAGATAAGGACGCCTCGGACCACGGTCAAGATAAGATAGTCTTTAAAAAAGCCGAGTTCTTACCACGTCAAAGCCGATTATCGGTCGTTTACCGTAATTTAGGCAATTTACGCAGAGGATCTGTCGTTCGACAGTAATAATCTGCTGTTATCGAAAACCAGATAAGCCCGGCGGTCATCGAGATAAGTCGAGATAAGCAGACAGTAATGCCGCAACAACAGATAGTCTTATGCAAGGAGCCATACCATCTATCCAGAATCACGAAAAAAAATACATAGTTTGAAGAGAGGAGGCAGCTTATCTTAGCCTATCCTTACTCTACCTTATACACCGCATGCCAAGCCCGACCGTTCACGACTCTCTGCCTCTCTGATCTTACTCCATCACTCTTTCATCTCAACTAAGCTTCTTACCACTCAGCATACCTGCTCCTTCCCCATCCACGACTTCGCCATGTCATCCAACTACGAAACCCTCTCCTCCCTCCCCGCGATTCGCGAGCGAGCAACTCAAGTCTACGAAATCGCCAAAACTGGGAAAGCGACCAATTTCGTCCTCCACGACGACCGCCTCCCCGCAACCGTCGATGTGGTCGCAAAAGTGATATTAGTAATTCTATCAAAACACCCAGTTCCTTCTCCAGCTCTGACCGAAACAGGACTCCTTTCCAGTAGACAAATTCAACACGATTCCTCCTCATGGAAGATGGCAGCATTTCGAGACTGGAAATGTGCCGAGGCTTACCAAGGTGTTGCAGAAATGGGAGGCTCAGGGGGTTGATGCCACGGAGAGGTGTAGGAAGTTGGTTGATTTGTTTCTGGTCTCTGTTTTGCTTGATGCTGGAGCTGGAAATGAGTGGAAGTATACTGAGGCGATTGGTGGTATGCAAGTTGAGAGGAGCGAGGGTCTTGCTGTGGCTTCTTTGTATATGTTTCTTGATGGAGCGTTCGGTGCTGGTCAAAGTGATGTTGTTACAGGAGAGGGCTTGCAAAAGTTCTCGGCTGACAAACTCATCTCTGGCATGCAAGTGAGCGAGAAGAACCCGCTTACAGGTGCGGAAGGTAGAGCGGCTCTGTCACAGAGTCTGGGAAGCTCCTTGCTTTCTGACCAGGAAATCTTTGGCAAAGAGGGCAGGCCTGGCAAACTCGTAGGCGAGTGTCTCTCTTACTTCCCTAACAAAGACAAGAGCTAATGTACATGACAATAGACTACCTGCTGGCATCGCAGTCAAATTCAGAACTGGATGTTGCCACACTCTGGGCAGCTCTCCAACAACTCCTCCTCCCAATCTGGCCTACGGACCGCACCAAGGTAGACGGAAAACCCATTGGAGACGCTTGGCCATTAAGCACATTGGAAAAAGACTCCAAGGATCCGGCATCATCCATCCAGCCGTTGCACAAGCTCACGCAATGGCTTACCTACTCCTTAATGGTGCCCTTTGTCAGACTACTTGGCCTCCAATGGAAGAACAGCCATCTCCTGACAGGACTACCAGAATACCGCAATGGCGGCCTGTTCGTTGACATGGGCGTACTTACTCTGAGGCCTGAAGTCCTAGCTCGTGGTCTACAGAACTCTGGTCAAGAATTGCCCGAATTCGATCCTTCCGAGGACGTCATCGTCGAGTGGCGAGCATTGACAGTCGCACTGCTAGATCTCGTGCATGTTTTGGTCAACAAGAAACTGCGAGCGGAGGGAGCGACTGTTGATTTATCGTTGGCACAAGTATTGGAGGCAGGAACATGGAAGGCGGGTAGAGTTTTGGCTGCTGAGAGAAGACCTGACACTAGGTCGAGTCCTATTCTCATCATAAGTGATGGAACTTTGTTTTGATGCGAGTTTGCAAAGTGAAATACATAGCTAAAGTTGAGAAAGACTTGCATAGAATACAAAAGTGTTTACTACCTTACGATGCCATACTTGCAAGATACTTATGTATATTATGTCAATAGTGCATAACTTATGCAGATGAATGCATCAGATCATACATTTTCGATTTGGAAGTCGCAGCTTTAAAAATCGCCCTCATACTATTGTAACATTTGCTTAAACTGTCGCTCATGATTAACAAACAAAGTACTGAGCCATTTGATCTTTCGAACGACTTCTTATCATCAGCAAGACCTGTTTATCTTTCTTCGAAGAGCAGAAAGATAAGACTGCGTCGCGTTATCATCCAATCGGAATACAGCAAAGCTAATTTTCGGGATGTCTTATCTCGACAGATAACAGGTCCGCTCTTCTCCCATCAGCATATGTTCATTCTCCTAATTTGCTAACGATTCTGTCCTAGTAATATCCTGGAGTTCTCTAGTCAGTGCGATGTACACGTAGATACCAACGCGATTGCCAATGGCATGATATCGTGATCCGAGACCGTGGCCCGCTCCGTTGGGCGGTAATTCTTGCTATCAATGTGTTATAAGTATGGACACACCTGACCATGTTTCTTCAATCCATAGTATCTGTTATTTCCATTTTGATCCTCGTTCGTCAATTTTATACGTTCAGTGTCTCTGTCAATCCAATCCTGACTCGCAATGGCTCTTGGAAATGGAAAGGTCGCAAAGACCGAGAAAGCAGACATCATCCCTCCTACTTCTCTCGCAAAAAGATATGGCAGCCGGATAATCGTCAGTCGCTGAAGAGTTTCACCGGGAATGCTCGACCGTAATAACTTTGACAGTTGACCACTTACCCAGGACAAAGTGGTGTAGAGCCCACGTCCCTAATATGGGGAGCTGAAGATCCAGAAACACGAGGTCCGGTAATCGTCTCGCGCGCCGGAGCAACAATGAGCTTCCGCAACGCAATCGGCGCACACGGCGGTAGTTACAGCATTTACAACGCGCTGGCCATCGCAGGCGGCGACCTGGACATGGACTTCCGGCCCAACTTCCTCAACACAGAACCGACTTTCAAATTCCCCCGTCAAAAAGCATGGCCGATACCAAGAGCCATCGTCAGCATGGATCCGTACGGACATGAGGTCGCGACGCTCTTCAAATCCTATATCGACAAGGGTCTTGATGTTCGTCCGACCATCGCCATCACGCGAGCTAGTATGCGAGTCGCGGAAATCAGTGAGGCGGTCAAGAACGGCGTTCTTCCAGTCGATGGCCAGATTGTCATGACCCAAGAAGGCGATGTGCGAGTGACGAAAGTGGCTGTCGAGCCCGTCTGGCATCTTCCTGGCGTTGCGGAGCGGTTTGGCATCGACGAGCGCAAGCTGAGGCGTGCTCTGTTTGAGCACACTGGCGGTATGTACCCTGAGCTCATCACGCGGCCGGACGTGGACGTCTTTCTACCCCCTATTGGTGGCTTGACTGTGTATATCTTTGGACCACCGGAAAGAGTGTCAGATCCGAATGTCAAGCTAGCTTGTCGTGTTCACGATGAGTGCAATGGCAGTGATGTGTTCCAGTCAGATATTTGCACATGTCGTCCTTACTTGGCATTTGGCATTCAAGAGGCTATCCGGGAAGCACAGAATGGCGGTAGTGGTATTTGCATTTACTTCAGGAAAGAGGGTCGAGCTTTGGGCGAGGTGGTCAAGTATCTTGTATACAACTCACGCAAGCGAGGTGGCGATACAGCGGATAAGTATTTCACCAGGACAGAGAACATTGCTGGTGTTAGAGATGTAAGTTTGCTTTCTCAGCGTTCATTCCGGCTTTATTTGATCCCGACTGACGTAATGTCTACAGATGCGATTCCAGGAGTTAATGCCAGATATCTTGCACTGGTTAGGCGTCACAAAAATCGACCGCATGCTTTCCATGTCCAACATGAAGCACGACGCCATCGTCAATTCTGGCATTCCAATCATAGAGCGCATTCCTATTCCCGATGGTGGGTCTAGCCTGTTTCACTCAAGCTCCTGTACAGACGAGCTGACCTATCGTGCAGATATGATTCCAGAAGACTCTCGTGTCGAAATCGACGCCAAGATCAATGCTGGGTACTTCACAACAGGCAAAGCCTTCACGGACGCCGAGTTAAAGCAGGTCAAGGGAAGGGGCTGGGAGAAGTGGGAGGATGTCGCGGTGAGTCACTATGTACTTGACACCCTTCAAGGTTACAAAAAGCTGATTTGCGATCCTCTATAGCACTAAGAAGCTTCACTATAAGCTTTGATGCGTCAAAGTCATTAGTGATTGATAATGCAAGCCTCCAAATGCTGAGGCCTTGTGTGACGTCTCAATGGAGAACAGGATGAAAAGCATAGCGTAACTTCTCTGCGATGTCAGCTACCTTGGAATACATTATTATCATGACCATTTTCCTGCGTCGCCAAGTCATGTTCTACTCGAGTTTTAGCGGCACTGAATATAGGATCGGACCAACCGGTGGAATATGTCAATCTCTAAATCGTGTTAGTATATTTTGCTGAATGTGGTGTTCCCCAGAGCATCAATCAGAAGAGGTTTACCTATTCGGGGCGACCGACCTATAAGGTCCATTGCAATCTTAGCCGAAAAAACATTATGATCGGCAATTAGTACCGAGCAGATCCGTAGCGACGTTTTATCGTCTTCCGATTCTGGGGTGCACCTTCCGAAGCCGAAACGAAGATGATCTTTAGCTTAACGATATTTCAAGTAGTTCTTGAAAAGCCAGTCTCCTTCTTTCTCAATTCTCAAGGTTATAAGGTCTTCCTCTGGAAAAAAGATCAAAAGATCAGGTCAGCGATTCAAGGCTCTTTCTTCCCGCAATGGATTTTCTTGTCGGCACATTCTATACCCCGAAGTTGTTCACACTTCGATTCACCGCTCCGTCTTCATTGGAGATCAAACGAATCTCGAAAGCATGTGGTGGTCATTCTTGGCTTTCCTTGTCTAAAGATCACAGGTTCTTATATACTACTGTCTGGGCTGATCCGCCCGCGGTCGCCTCTTACAAAATCAATCCTGATGGATCGGCTACTTTCCTGAACTCAAAGCCTATCAAGGCAATGAGCGGTTACGTGGTGCCATCAGAAACCCATCTATACACAGCGGGAGGCCCGACTGGCGAAGTCTTTGCGATTCAACCAGATGGTAACCTCGGTGAATTGGTACAAGAACTAAATTTCCGAAGCGAGAAGGGCCAAGATGATGGTCAGCAAGAAGAGGTTGCCCATGGCAACTTTGGCGGATTGAGACACGGCTCTCATTCTGTCGATTTCTCTCCGGATGGCCGTAGCTTGTACATTGGTGATATTGGCCACAACTGTGTCTGGTCCTACAGTGTAGATGCAGCTGCGGCATCGGCTGGCAAGCCTCCTCTTACGCTAGGCATGAAATGGATCGCGAGCCGGAGTAACGATGGACCAAGACACACCTGGCCACACCCGAATGGAAGATATCTTTACAGTCTCCAAGAACACAGTAGCATGGTTGATGTCTTGTCGGTGGCAGAAGATGGCACCACCCTCGAGCTTATCAATGGTGTCAAGATCATTCCCGCAGATAAAGATCCCAAACTATACTGGGCAGACGAAGTCAGGTTAAGTCGTCCAGTCAAGGGCTCACCCAGGTATCTGTACGCCTCAACTAGAGGTCTGGACAAAGAATGCAAAGGGTATGTTGCGGCTTTCAATCTCGATGCCGATGGACTGATCGTTGGAGATGCTATCGATATCTATGAGACGGCGACCAGTGGAGGCATTGCAAACGCCGTCGAGCCGGCACCCGACAGTGAGGAGAATCCCGGCATCGAATACATGGCTCTGACCGATAGCCAAGAGGGCTACGTCTTCGTTCTCGGTTTCGATGGCAAGAGATTCCACGAGGCTGCTCGAACACAGTTATTTGGCGATGATGGAAAACCCCTCGCATCTGCTACTGCAGTATGGCTGTGAGGGGAAGGCTATCTGTAGACTGGATAAGAGACTACCAAAGGACTGTTACCATGGATATTGATACCCAGCGGACCAAAGACTGACAGATGATGTCAAGTCCTGTGCATCAACCGAAGCAATATGATCATTGGATGGTGATACATCTGACCCACTTATACTCGAATACAGGATTTACGGCTGTCCAGAAATCCGATGGCAACCGGATGAGAAGTGACGAGGGCACATGAGAGATAACGTCTTTTGATATCTTCCAAGGAACGATCGTTGTCAAATATGCATCTTTGCGACTATTGGTCCTAATAAAACGACAGTGCCGCTCTTCCGACTTTCGGACCACTCCCGCACTTTGTGTTGTTTTTCTGACGTCACCTTCAGACCAGCAGACCTCAACCTCAAGGCGTGGACAGATACAAAAATCTGGTTGGTCAAAGACCTTCCTGAACGTAATGAATGTCGGGTGGCCTTATTGCAGGCTTTGGAACACGTTAGATGAGCCTCTTCTCGATGGCGCACCCATCCTGCACTCTTGATATAGCCCAGTCACAAAAAGTCAAATCCATGCCATCATAGCAACCTATCCAGACAAGAAACAATCTCCCTTTTTCCCTTTATTCCTCTCTCTTCAATCATGGACGAATTCATCTTCCCCCAAAAACCCCAGGCAGTCCAGGCAGTCCAGGCAGTCGTCCTCCGCGAATCCCCCCCTCCTACACCTCTCGCCAAAACCAATCCTATACCCACCCACCCCCCAATGAAAGCGCACCACCCCCACCATCCTACAACCACAAG
This sequence comes from Delphinella strobiligena, assembly GCA_009982845.1. Lineage (NCBI taxonomy): Eukaryota > Fungi > Ascomycota > Dothideomycetes > Dothideales > Dothioraceae > Delphinella > Delphinella strobiligena. Next base: position 1,517,484 of record JAADKB010000012.1, read on the forward strand.
CGCACCCCCTCCGAAGAAAAAATCTACATCAAAGAACTCAAAGCCTGGGCCGCAGAGAAGGAAAAAATGTTCCCTGGCGCTTATGGCGAATATGGGAATGTGGAGATCGGGGATACTGAGGGTTCTGGTCCTCGGATTCCTTTTATTCGTGATACTAGACATCATTACCCTAGCGCCACGGAGGGGGTAGTGAGGGAACGAGATGAGACTGATGCTGGCGCCGACGGGCAGAGCGCTTACACGGGTGATGCAACCGGCATGCTCACTGGTACACGGAGAGAAAGCGTCGGTGAAGACGAAAACGAGGCTGCGAAAAGATCTGGAAGTGCCCCTAAGGAATCGAGGATTAAGAGACGTGTGTCTAGTTTTATTCATAGGATGGGAATGAATAATGAGCAGAATGGAAAATAGGGCGAGGGATGGTCATGTGCTGGCTGAGGGTCTGGATATGGGGGGATTGGATAGCGACGGTTGAGGAGGAGGGAGAGAGGCGGATGGGATGATGATTGGTTGGTCGGGTTGGGTTGGATGGACGGATGGATGAATGGATTGATGATGGATGGATGCATGCATGCATGGAATGGATTAATGGATGGATGAACGAAAGGGTTAATGCGTGATGGCATGCAGACGGGTCGCCAACGGTAACGAAATAATGAGTTTCATGATTCTGTATTGCGAGTTGTTGTTCCTTTTTCCTTTTATGTATGTATATAGGAGCATGAGTTGAGTTGCTCGTCCGAACCATTAACCACATCAAACCAGCTGTTTCTAAAATGCTGATCAATTCAACAAGAACACTCCGGATTCTCTTTTCTTTTCTTTTCTTTTCTTTTCTTGCCATTCTGTCTCGTACGGCAGTCCATGGCGCATATGAATACACGCCAATTACGACGAACCACTCGTTCTGGACTTGAGCTCAACTCATGCTCTGGGCGCTGAATAACTACTGACCAAAATTACATGGCTTTGTTGTCTACGGTATCCGCACGCTACTTTAAAATAAACAGGTGAATGCAATCGCAATGATTACACAGACATGATCGCCCTGTATACTGACCTTTAGACGCGCCTTATTCCAATCGTCTTCTTTTCATGGCGAAAATTTGAGTATATGTGGCATTTAGACTTATGTCTCCAGCAGTTGACTCCATCGTTTCCTCGTATTGCACCTCCAGGACAGAATGGTGATGAGACACTCGATCGAAATTTGGGAATAAGTTCAAAAGCAATAAAAATTATCATTATAACGAAAAATAGATAGTTATCATACAAATATCCAAAAAGCAACCCGGTCAAAAGACCAAAAGCGGATAAGGAATATAAGAAAATCATGACTCAGATCACAAAAGACTGACAGTAGCACCAGCCAAGGCACCCGTATCAGTACCAGTGGGCAGAACAGCGACACTAGCATCGAGCAGGCTGGCCGAAGTGGCTGCAGCGGCAGCGTTCAAGCAGACTAGATCTGTACAGGTGGTTGTGGCAGCAGCGTCGACACCAGCTGTCACACCGAGAAGACTGGCGCTTACGCTGGCAGCGTTGGCTAGGTCGGCAGAGCTGGTGGGGATGACAGCGGCAGAGACGGCGATGAGAGTAGAGGATGCGACGGCGGCACTGGCGCCGAGGCAGACGGCATCGGTGCAAGTGGTGGTGGCGGATGTAGCGGTGTTGACATTGACTGCTAGACCGGCTGCGCTGATGCTGGCAGTGACAAGGGCGCCTGAGGCATCGGTACTGGTGGGTATGACGCCAACGCTAGCATCGGCGATACTGGTGGCGCTTGCTCCGAGGCAGACAGCATCAGTGCATGTGGCGGTGTTTACGCCTACAGCAACACCAGAAAGACTGACACTAGCAGATGCGACTGCACCTCCATCGGTACTTGTGGGTAGGACACCAGCACTAGCATCAACGATGCTGGTCACACTGGCTCCGAGGCAGACAGCATCAGTGCATGTAGCAGTGTTGACACCTACGCCAGCGCCGGGAAGGCTGACGCTGGCAGTTACGAGTGCACCTCCATCTGTACCTGTGGGAACGGCACCGGCGCCAACACCGACAAGGCTGGAACCAACAGCGCTGACTGAAACAGTGACACAAACGTCGTCTGAGCAGGAGGTAGTACTGCCTCCAACATGGACACCAACACCAGGAGCACTCACGCTGGCGGGGATGATTGCACCACCAGTAGTATCAGTGGGAAGAACTCCAACACTGGCACCTACGAGACTGGTACCAGCCGCGCTGGCACCTATCGTGACACAGACGTCATCTGAGCAGGAAGTTGTTGCGGCTTGGGTTGTATCGGAAGGTGTCCCGGAGGAACCACCGACGAAAGACGTTACGAAAGAAGTGGGTGAGAAGCTCGACAAAGCTTGGCCTGTTGCTGTGGACGAGCCTCGTGCGTTCAGATTAATGCTTGCAATTGAGCTGACCAGTGAGGATACCGAGGCTGCAGGCAGAATTGAGCTTGGATTGGCTGCTAGCGAGCTCAGCAGTGAGGATACAGCGGAATTGGTTGCAGCTGCTGGGTTTCCAGCAAGAGAGCTAAGAGCCGATGATAACCCAAGATTTGCAGTGACAGCAGGGTCGCCCAAGAGGGAGGAGATTGTGGGATTTGCATCTGACCCTGTGCTTGCCAGTACGCTTGCAATGGAAGATGCGGAAGCCGCTGACAGGGTTGCGCTTGGATCAGCCGCCAGCGAGCTCAAGATTGAGGATACTGCTGGATTGACAGCTGCGGTTGGATTGGCAGCGAGTGAGCTGAGAGCAGAAGACAGTGCAGGATCTGCGCTCGCGACTGGATTTGAGACCAGATCATGGAGAAGTGATGAGATAGCTGGGTCTGCAGCTGTTCCTGAGGCTGCATTCGCAAGTGCCGCCGCGATTGAAGATGCTGAAGCTGCAGGTAAAGATGTGCTCGGGTCGGCTGCCAAGGAGCTTAGAAGTGAAGATGCCGCTGGATTGATGACAGCAGTAGGATCTGCCGTAAGTGAGCTCAGTACCGAAGCCAACTCCGGAGCGTTCATCACAGACGGATCCGACTCCAAAGAATTCAGAAGGGAAGATATGGCTGGGTCAGCCGCAACAAGACCCGAGACTGGGTCTGAGGAGCTGGAAGCGGCTGTAGTGGCAGGACTTGCAGCCGAATTGGTACCAGAGTTAGAGGAAGAACCAGAAGCGGTAGAGGTAGTGTCAGAAGAGCCGCAGCCTCCTGTGTAATCTCCCTCCAAACCAGTACTGTGTTAAGCATTGGATGAACCATCCAACCGAGCACTGAAAAGAGCATTCACCCGGCACTGGATCGAGTACTGATCAAGCACTGGATTGAGTTACTCAGGTGAGCACAAACTCAAGCACTACCCTGCAGAGCATCCTAATACCCACAGCAACCTCCACGGATCTATGCAATCTTACACCACACCTTTCCGAGCACTTAGAAGCTCAGACATGTGAAGTGATTAAACCTGTCGAAAGTCTCGAGCCAGCCTAGCAGAACCCCGCATGCCATTAAAAATGTACCACAAGACAGCATAGTACTTCTTCTCCGTTCCACTAAGTCAGCACAATGCAAAGTCTCGAATTGATGATACCTTATATGCATGATGTGAACTGCTGTATACTGTCTACTGCCCACCCACACTGCCCACCCATACGATTTGCTCAAGCAGCAGCACTAAATATAGATAAGGTAGCTCAACACAATCATACAAAGCTACCTAGCTCGGCAGTATCATATATAGGTAAGTAGTCATGTATACCAAGTACTGTTTTTCCGACCCATCTAATTTATCCAACCTATCCAACCCATCCAAGCCATCCAAACTATCCGAACTCAACTCATTCAAACTAATTTATCTTTCCATTGTTGCCAGCACTCGTAGTCCCATCATCATCGCGTCTATTCCGTCTACACCACCGGCTCCGCACACATGCTGTCTCTTCTCCGCCGATACTGCACGCACGCCATCTCTTCACTACCTTACCATGCAAATATACAACTACCTTACTATTCAGATATCCAAATACTTGAACAATCAAGTTGTCAATCCAAATATCCAAATATTTGAAGACTAACCCAACAAAATCTCAACCTGAAGACTGACCCAACAAACCCTCAACCTACTCTATAGCCTGCTGATCAAGAAACTTATACCGCTCATCGAGGCTCATCGGAAATCTATATTCCGCTCACCGAGAAAAACACATGAGACCAAAAAAGGTCGAGAAACCTCTATCTAGACCAAGAAAAGTCCTGAAAAGCATGAGGAAAAGGGCCCAACTACTCGTCATAGACTCGCGGGGAATTTTCAAATTGAAGTCACACCGTTTCTGACAGCTGTGACGAACAGCCCCCCTCAACCAGCCGTTTGACTCGAAAACCGGTCGGATTTCATGTTGGCTGAACTCTGAACCGAACAGATCGTAGAAAAGCTCATTCCATGATGCGATTCTGCGCCGTCGGTGAGAGGTACGGACGCTTCTAAGGCCAGTCGACACATTGCCTGAACAGCTTAATTATTGGTCACCTTACACTCACTCTAGACGACCTACTACAGGGTGCGGCGGGCGTTATACGCTAGCGCTGAGCGTGGGATCTGCAGCCGGATTGCAGGATTCAGACTAGAAAAGCTTATCTGAACTGGAAAGGACATTTGGAGTGGAAGGACGTTGGGACTTGAGAGGAGATGGATGCAATTTAAGATTGGGAATAGGTGAATAACCACAGCAAAAGAAAAGGAAGGAAAAACGGAAAGGAAGGGAGATGTGTATAGTTATTCTATTTGTCTTTCATCTTTTGGAGAGAAGGAAGATATAACAACATCAACAATAAGACACCGACAGGAAACTGAGAAAAAGCAAAGAATGAAGCAAAAGATAGGCAAATAACACTATAGATAGAGAAGTACTCCACTCGTATCGCAAGATAAACTCATACAGCAAGATAGAGTGAAAAAGAACAACATACCACAGTAACAACAGCAACAACAGCAACAACAGCAACGACCCAGCAATGACAGAGATAAAAGTGATCGAAAATGGAAAAGAAAAGAAACCGAAAAAGAAAAAGAAAAAGAAATCCGCACAATCCATTGAATACAAACACAGGGCACGAACAACTCGCGTGCGGTAAAGTGATTGAAAATATCTACGGAAAGGCTGTAAGATAGTTTACCACTAACCTATCAGTGCCTTGCTTCGCTTCACTTCGAATTTTTGCGATGGGGCTTGGAGACGAGACGGTGGCGGGAACAGAAGGCTTGCGTGCTGCTTTGGGATTTTTTATTTTCTGCTGTCTCGCGGTCGCGCGTACTTGTCACTGCTCCCCTCATGTCCTCTTTGTCAAGAATCTGCTGTTGATATTGCAAAACTCCGTCAGAGCGACGGAGGGGATTTCTCCATGCATGCCATGTCTCAAGACGCAGCTAATCACAATCGCAGGCATCAACCCACAAACCCTTAATCCCATCTCGCAGCTTCTCTTTCCTCCTCAACCCTCCGAGCTCTCCTCTCATCACCATCACCATCCTCATACTTATAACTCACTCTCCTGCCCTTTCTCTTGCGAGTTCCCCTCCCATCTCTATCAGCACCGCCGATACTCTCCCTCCTCTCGGCCCGAGGCCCTGTAGGTGGCCTAGGTCCGGTGGGCGGATCGAAGCTGCCCACGCCATCATCGATATCACCTCTGGAGCGCTTGCCGAGAGCCGTGGAAGCCGATTCCCGCCTCTGTTGCTCTTTGAGCATGCGCTCACGGTTGCGGGCTTCGCGTTCTTGGGCGTGGATGTCTACTGTTGGGACTGGGACTGACGTCTCGGTGACGGCTACGGATTGTATGCTTGGACGGCGAGAAGAGCGATCGCCCTCTCGCTCTCGTTGTTTGTCCTCTCTGCGTTCGGAGCGAGAGCTTTCTTTTGCGTCTCTGCTGTTCCTTTCGCGGTCATTGCCTCGTTCTCGATCGCGTTTTGGACCTGTCGGGGGGTGGAATGTGCTTGCTGGACCTGTTGGAGGTGCTTTTGCACTGCGTGAGCCTTTAATTTTGAAGCCCAAATCGTCAGAGGTTGGTGGTGCCATGGTCTCCTTGTCGCGACGGTCTCGACGAGACGAGTACTTATCGTCCTTGGCTGGCGAAGCCGAGCGGTCATGGCGAGAGGAACGCTTGCGGTCTTTATCCTTTTCTCTCTCACGCTCGTGTTCACGATCCTTGTCTCGGCCACGATCTCGCTCTCGACGACTTCTGTGCCGACTGGACTCGGAGTGATTGTCATCGGCGCCATTCGTGCATTCGGCGTCTCCTCGTGCCGGTGAGCGTGAACGGTGGCGGTGGCGGTCTCTGCGGTACTCTCTACTACTATCTCTTTGCGAGCGTGAGGAACGATACTTGTCCTTTTCCTTGTCACGACGACTGCGATGGCTTCTTGAGTCATCTCTTGGGGACGTCGCACGCGATCGATCCTTCTTATCGGAATCTGCATACTCGTCGCGCCTGTCATCCTCATACTTTTCTTCATGGTGACGGCGACGCTCACGTCTGCGCTCGCCAGCCTCATCATGCTCGTAGCTAGCACTGGTAGAACGCTGTCTGTGTTTACGCTTGCGGCTGGGAGAGCTAGATCGTGACCTTGAACGCGATCGTACCTCCTCTACAGGCTGCTCCGACTCCAGATCCGGTTCGGGTTGCTGTACAGGTGTTGGGCTAGGTTCCTTCTGAGAGGGCGCCGAGGGAGGAGGCTGGACCGGTGGTGCTGAGGGTCTGCTATAGAATCCAGTGTTGGGCTTGCCCTCACGCATAGCTTTGGGTCCGGTAGGTGCGTTGACGGGTGGGGCGCTGTCAACTCCAGCAACAACAGTGAAATCGTCTTGACTTGCTCCATACGGGACTTGAGGGTGGACATATCCCCCATAACCACCACCACGTCCACGACCTCGACCTCGGAAACCGCCTCTACCTCTGTAGCCAAAGCCAGGTTGGAAGTTGTTGGCACCGTATGAAGCGTCCATGTGAGTGGGGTCGGCGGGGAATTGCTGAGTCACGCTTTGATCGAATCCTTGGCCAGCCAGCATATTGAGTCTGTCGGGATTTACACCTAGCAAATAGTCATGAGTACGCGATATTCATAGCGGTTGACTCGGCGTTTCAACTCACCTCCGAAAACTTGAGCTTGCTGCATATTGTCATCAACTCGCATGTCATCTCCACCCTGGTATTCCCCGCCATGGCCATGGCCGTTTTCGAGTGGGACTTGGCCATCTATGTTAGTAGCTTCAGCTGCGACATCTGCAGAAGTATGGTTCGCAGGCATGTCCTGCACTTGAACATCGTCTACAGGCATGGCGGATTGCTCATCATGCTTCTCCGAGCTTGGCTCTGCGGAATTTCCAAGGGCTTGAGACAGAGAAGGATCACCTTGAACTCCATCTGGCAATTGGTTGTTCTCTGCCTGAGGAGTGGCATACTGGGGTGGGTTGTGTGGGTGATGCGGACCTGAACCTTGAAATTGGTTAACATGATGACCGCCACGACCACCAAATCCGCCCCGACCACGATTGTAGCCGCCACGCTGGCCTTGGAAGCGGTTCTGGTAATTATGATTGGGGAAGTGTTGGTTATGCATCTGATTGCCATTGCCATAGGCTCCTTGGTGCATTTGCGGTTGATTATATCCAGCGTTGGGATAGTAGCCAGCGCCAAAGTTGCCACCCATACCCTGCTGCTGTCCGTTCCAATTGCCTCCAAAGCCTCCACCAAAGCCCATGCCCATGTTCATACCACTCATGTCGTTCATACCCATTCCGCCGGCGCCGAAGCCACCAAACATGTTGGGCATCTGACCCATAGGCATACCTGAGTGATGGTTAATATATTGTTGACGTGGTAGATATGTAAGAAAAACATACCCATCATGTTGTTGAAACCGCCCCAGCCTGGTTGCATATTGGACATGTTCATCATAGGATTAAAATTGTTGGCATTCCAGTCATTACTTTGAAAGTTCTGATTAGAGCCTTCAAAGCCAAAGGAAGCGTTTGTCATTTCGTTTTGTGTGGTGTCTGTGGTTTGCTGATTGTCTTGGTGCTCGTTGGCTTCTTTGACGTCTTGCTCTTCACCTTCGGTCGTCTGCATGACACTTTCTCCCTCAACGCCAGGAGTCTGATTGACGCGCTCGGTATGCCCGGGGTGATGTTGGTGGTCGGTGACGGAATCTTGAGGCAGCTCAGTTGAGACCTTTGTCAAATTGTCAGTATACCATGCTTGGTTGGAATTGTATCTCCATGCAACGAACCTCATCGACTTGCATGTTTGTATCGGTGGCACCGGCGTCGGCAGACACATGGTCGGTGGTGGTAGCATCTACTGCAGGAGTTTCCTCTGCTTGGTTCTGCTCAGAGGAAATGGGAGCAGCTATGGCAGGAGTCTCGACAGGTTCCGACACGGTTGGTGTGGCCGCCTCAGCTGCAGCGCGCTTCTTCTCCTCAGTCTTCAGATGAACTTTGATGGTCATGCGCAGAGCCTTGTGCGGCTTGCACATTTCCGCCTCGAGCGGTGAGTGTGAGCAGACGGGACATGATTCTGGGAGAGCGGCTTGACCTGGACAGTGTCAGACTGAGGAGGATTGTGATGATTTCTTTCAAACATACAATATTCGCAGATGGCTTGATCGCAGCATGGTAGCTTGAAAGCATTGACGGCGAGTTTATTACAGACTGCGCATCTCAGCTTGGTGGGAATGTCGGCCGGGTCGAGAGTGCTGTTTTCGGTGTCAGCAGTAGACTATTGACAGACATGTCAAGAGACTGTGACTGACGCCGCAAGGTCGAGCGCAGCTTGATCCTGCACCAATGCCGCTGCCATGGTGTGCAAATGTAGAGATGTGCGGATGCACAGGTGGCTGATTTACAACCAGTAAAAGGCTACAGCTTGACGTGTCGCGCAAATGCTCTTGATGAGCGACCGAGTGTTGTGTTTAAGAGAACATGTGTCGTCGTTGTAATGCTACACAGCCAGAGCTTGTCGCAATGTGCCCGTCTTATTATCTGGCGAAGGGTGACGCACAAAGTGAGAGTGCTCGAGGTGCGTATCACTTCTGTTTTATGAGTACAGTACACACAGCTCCCAAGTCTTGATGCAAAGTCCACTCGATGGACCCTGAATCAACTCACGCTAGCCAAGGAAACTTCTACCGACTGCCACGTGACTGACGCGACCTAAATCAGTGAGACCGAGTGAGACCGCCCGCTTTTCTGCTCTCGTATATATATGTACGTGCTGACCTGCCAATTGCTGTTCTTCGTCAATTGCTTTCCCTGCCACATAGTGTATGGTCTTGATGAAAAGCCCAAGGTACCTTACTTCTAGAGTACAAACGCCATGTGAATATTCGCCTGCGGCCAAATCGAGCATCCCCGCGACGCCAATCATTACCCAAAGCAGCCGGCATCAACCATGTCATCAACCCAATTGAGGTCGTCTACCTTACCGTCCACTCGCCGTTCCTGAGCATGCACTGTTTCTTAGATTATACAATACTAACACATACCGAACAACTCCGTCTCGCCCATCAATCGGGCCATGATCCTCACCCAAATTTCCTACTTAGACTGCCTAGTCTTTCTCGTCCTCCTAGCACCCCAATTGATCTACCAAGTCGGACTATTCTCGACAGCCAAATGCGGTCTCCGCGCCCTACCTTTCCTTTGTACGAAGCCATGCTCAAATTCTACCCAAAATCAACCATACTCATAACCTCCAGTCGTGGAATTGCCTCTCCAATTCATCAGAGAGCGCTACTATACCAACCATGAAGCCAAATCACCATTTGTGCAGCAAGCGACGCCCTTCCAAGACATGGTGATAAGATGCGTGCGCTACGCATTCGCGCACATCCCCGCCGCAATCGGCAAAGTGTTCTTCTCCAAAGGTGTCGCCCTCCCCTTCCTCTATTTCCGCATGCTTCGCCACGGCATTTTCGGCTCTCCGATACCGTGGCGAGAGATTGATCGACCAGGCTTAAAAGGCATCTGGATCGTCAGCGACGAGAACAAGAAACCAGATGTAGTCGTGTACTACTGCCACGGCGGCGGTTTCAGCATGGGATCCAGTCATTTCTACCTCGAGTTCCTGTTCGCTTGGGTTTCCATACTGAAAGACTCTGGTTATTCAAACCCCGCGCTTTTCGCCCTCGAGTACACACTGGTGCCGGAAGCAAAATACCCTCAACAGACCCACGAGACGCTGGCAGGCTACGAATTCGTCTTATCCCACGTCGACAGCGCCGCCCGTATCTGCGTGGCCGGGGACTCAGCGGGCGCAACGCTCCAACTCGGCCTTCTGCTCTACATGTCCAAAGAGCCTAAACTCAGATCTCAGTTACCTGGTTATGCCGTGATCATCTCACCTTGGGCCGTCATTCTATCGGCCAAGAATAAAGATACTCCGAGCGACTACCTAAACGCAGACAGTCTTCATCTCTATGGTAGTCAATACGTTGGCACGAAAGCCTCATCAGACGACCCCCTCGTCTCGCCAGGGACATGCATGGATCTGAAGTGGTGGAAAAGAGCCTCACCGGTCAATGGATGGTATTTCATCTACGGAGCCGAAGAAGTGTTTGCTCCCGAGACCAGAGATCTAGTGAGCTGCTTGAAAAAAGCAGCGACGAAAGTTGATGTTCATGAAGAAAAAGGGTGGATTCATGCTTGGCCTATCGTCAAGCTATTCCTTTGCGACGGACAAGATGCTCGTCAGAGTGGGTTGAGGAGGATTGTTGCGGCCATGAGGGAAAAGATGACGTAGACGACTGATCTATCCATGATATTTGTGGCCTCGATTTAATGGAAGGCTGTCTGACGTTTTTGATTTGATCAATCCGATGGATATCTATCTAGAAACTAAAACCAAAAGCGTTTCAGTCGCACGTTCTAGAGATAAAGATATCGAATCTCATAGTTCTATTGCAATAATCTAATCTCATACTTCTGCTGCAATAAACTCAATCTTCAGTGTCCCTGAATCTAAGCATACCTCTATTGATAACGCCCGAAATCTCGCTCGCCTCGTCTCTGTTCCCGGCCTCGAAATCATATCGCTTGGTCTCCTTCTCTCTGTAGACCAAGACCCTGACGACTTTGGGATGTTTCCTACTGACTTTGCAGCCGACGACGGCGCTGAAATGTACCGATGTCGTCTTTCCCACCGGTGGCGCCATACCCGCATCGATGTTGGCGTTGAGGGCATCGGCCGAGGAGGCGGGCATGATGTGCATGAATTCTGCATCTAGGGCTAGAATACGAGGGTGAGAGGGGGCAAAGGAGAGGGGTTGTCGACGGATCACTAGGTAGCGTTTCCCTGCAGAATTGCCCAGTCCATAGATGGCGGCAGCGTTCATGTCGGCCGTAGACTTGCTCGTCTGCAGTCCCATGAAAGCTTTGCGTGATTTCTGCTTTGGCGTTGTGCCTGTTGTTAGAAGCAGAGGGGCATTGGGTGAATCGGAGCCAGGAGAGCCGGCACCGGAGTGTGTACCCCAGCCATCACCCACGCCTACAAAGCGGCGACGGACGAGGTCGAGAGAAGTACGAGATCCAAGGGCTTCTACTGTGCGGTCTTGAGGAGCCACAGTCTGCGTGCCACGGACTTTGAGCACATACAGGGCTTTGTCCAGGTTGAGGCGTTGGCAACCCATGGTGAATAATTCGGCGAGGTAGGTATCTGATGTGGTAGGGATTGGTAGCAGAGTGGTCTGGAAAGATTGAGGATCGGTGAAATGGATGGTTACAGTGGTTGCTACACCATTTCTAGGCGTTGAGCGCGGTGCTTGGGCTGCTGGGGCATCGAGCAATGGTATCGAAGAGTTCTTCCTGGCCATTGGAGCAAAGGATGAGGTGATGGGGTTTGCATTGGGTATGTATGATGGTCCTGTCGGTGCATCAGAGTTTGTCCGAAGCATAGGTGCGGGTTGCGGAGTGGCCGATCGAGACGAATCAGGCACGGGAGTCACTGTCAACAAAGTGTTGGCAGTATTGGTGGGCGGTGGAGCACTAGTCTGCTCGCTGAATTGCGGAGTGAGCTCTTCGTTCTCCTTGAATTGCTCATCATTAGCGCGGACGAGGGCAAATTCATCCCAAGGCTTGTCTCTCGCCCTGCCTCTCACAGGACGATTGTTGTTGGAGGTAAAGTCGGCAACGGGTCTCGTACGTCCAAGTGCGGGGAAGTCGAAATCTACCTCGTCATCCTCGACCATGCGAAGAGTCCAGCGGTTGACATTCATGTCAGTGTCCTTGATTGGTGGTTCTCGCTTTTCTTCAGCGTACCGCCACAGACTGAGACCCATGAGTTCAGCTACAGTGACGGGAGCGCCGTCGTTGGTTGTGCGACGCAATGGCACCTCAAAGGGCTTTGACGAGGTAGAGAAGGGGGCATGAATTTTGATCCATAGAGGATTTGACTCGCCCTTGCCAGAGAGTTGTGCAAATTGGCGGAACGGATCCTCGTCCTTGGTGGCGGAACCCTTGAGAGCTTTGGAGAGAAGACTGACAGGCTGAACATAGCTGATGGGGCGGCCGGTAGGTAAGCGTGGAAGATCGGAGGGAGGCGGTTGTTGTAGATGTCTTTGGCGCTTGGGCGATGTGGATGATTGTGCGGTGATGGCGGGCGGCATCTTTGGAAGGTCCTTTTTCAATGGATTGTCGTCCAGCGTGTCCACTGTAGCAATGGGAGGACCTAGACCAAGCAGTGAGGCAGAATCAACGGCGCCATCGAATTCGTCTGAAAGATCAGATGCTTCGCCAACATCTTCGTCTTCAAGATCCGAGTCCCCATTCTCAGACTCCTCTTCTTGTATGCGATCTGCAAACATGGGAGTATTTTTGACGCTCCTTGTATGGACTTTCTGCCTGCGAAAGGCAGAAGCGTCGAAGTCGTTTTCTGACGAGAATTCACTGCTGGTGGTGGTGTCTCTCCTCGGGCGTTGCTTGTAAAAGTCGACGGCATTCAACGAGCCCCTGCGGATGCCTTGACCATCGGGAGGGCCAGAGGGAGAAGTGATGACGAGGGAAACCTCTTCCGGTTGCGAACTCTTCTGTGGAGATGAGCCAGCCCTGTTCCTCACAGGCATCTTATTGAACTTGATCTGTTGGGCTGCTCGCTTACTCTCGTCCTCTTCATCGCTATCATCACTAAGATCGCTACTGTCATCCTCTTCGAGCTGCTCTTTCCTGCGTCGTCGCTTGTTGTGATTGGTGATTCCTATTGTGTCTTGACTGCCCTGACCGGTGACCATACCACCCTCCTCTTCTTCATCGCCAAATGCAGTACCCAGACCAGCCGACCTTGGGGGAGCTTGGAAGTATTCAGATGCGATGGCTGTAGGGATGGGTGGAGAGTAGGTCCGCTTAATATCACTGGGATTCGCATTCCATCCAGCAAAGCGAAAGGCCGGGTTGTTCAGGACAGAAGTGTTGAGAGTGATGAGACGTTCGCCGACGCCATCTTTGGTATTTTGGAGATAGCCTGCACGGAGTTGATAGATAGTGAAGCTAGTGAGTCATGTCAGACATGCAGTATATTTTTGTTATCTGTTTTTGGATATGGGATGTGGTGTGAGATGTGCTTACTCTTCATTCATAAGGAGAGACATATTTGCCAAGGGGGTATCACGGAACGGGACGCAACAACGCGTATGAAATAAACAATGTCAAAGGAAAAGAATGACCAGACCTGCTGGCTCTACACCATGTTATTTCTTGCGGAACGTGGCAATAAACTTGGAAGGCGGTCATCTGAAGCCCCAAGCTCCGTCAGTTGTGCACATGAGGTCGGGCTCGTCGTTGTCCCACTAGTGCCACTTGCCCCGCACCGAGGCCTTGGCCTGGGGTCTTTCCCGCCGCACAGACCACACCTTAACTCTTATACACGCCGACCTCGTCATCTTTCGTTTGTTTCACCTTTCACAGTCTGACCTAGAACAATTATCACAAACCATCACCACAACGACACCATGGCTCTCGTAGGATATTCAGACAGCGAAGGCTCAGACAACGAGTCACCAAACATCGCCCCCGTGAAAGCGAAACCAGCTTCGCGCGCACCCAAACCCGCATTTCAAAAAGTCGTCGACCTGTCTGGCGCACGCAAAATAAAAGTAGATCTGCCAACAGTAAAGCCAGAAGTAATGGAGGAGGAGCGCCCCGCGAAGAAGGCGCGCACAGGTGGTTTCGGGGGCTTCAACTCCTTTCTTCCGGCACCCAAGCGCACGGCTGAGGCGAAGAAACCTGGACTTGGTTTAGGCGTCAGTTTGAGGACGGGAGCTGAGCCTGCATTCAGCAGAGAGAGCATCGAGCCTGATCTACCAATATTCAGCGAATTGAAAGATGAGACATCCGAGAGAGTATCTGGATTGCCTGCAGTACCTGTTGAGGACGAGAAACCCAAGGAAGTCAAGATGGTTGGAAATGCAATGAGATTCAAGCCTCTATCTGTCGCGAACAAGAAGGAGAAGAAGAAGTCTACAAATCTGTCATCGCAATCTGCGAGCCCTGCGCCACCTGTCGCTCAAGCACAGGCGCAGCCGCTGGAACAACAAATACACGTTGCGCCGCCGTCGAAAAAGAAGGTCTCACTATTCTCAGTCACTCAAGAAGAAGAAGCTTCGGTACCAGTAGAACCAGTCACAGAATATCAACCTATCCTCGCAGATCCGATACCAGAAAATTCACAAGACAACTTCGCCTCAACATCTTATGTACAGCCACCAACCCAAAACAACCCCAATTCCCTCGACGCGATAGCTGGCGACCTCAACCTCTCAGCCGCAGAACGTCGTCAACTCTTCGGCAGGAATAAAGGCGGCGCAGCAGCTCCAACAATCCTGCATTTTGACATGGAAGCTGAATATGCCCACAACGAGCAATTACGCCAACAGGGACAAGCTCAAGACCACAGGGCTGTCAAGGCCATTGCTCCCGGAAAGCACAGCTTGCAGCAGCTTGTCAATGCTGCTAGTACGCAAAAAGAAGCCCTGGAGGACAAGTGGGCTGAGGGCAAGAGAAATAAGGCTGAAGGTGGGGGTCGCTACGGATGGTGAAGCCTTCAATCTTGGTGCCTTGAAATTGCTATATCACGTCTTGTTGAGCTGGACCTTTTCCTTTTCCTCATACGTGTTCTGCTGGCTGTGGGAAACAAAAGTGCCGTAAGATGCCCTCTAGCAACGAACTGCAATATCAAGAAATGCCGAGCACTTGTTCCAGTAAAATTCGTGTCCAGTAAGCATCTCTTTGTAGCACTCTGTGCACTGGGGTGCGGAACAAGGCCATGAGAGATTGTACGAAGCCGGACAGAGAAGTAAACTGGAAGGGCAGTCCCTCCGCATGTTCTCTGGTTGCCGAGACCTAGTGTGCGGCCGATCTGTGAGAGCCGTCGAATGGCATGGCCTTGTCATTTTCCCTAGAGACAGGTCCTCCAGAAGGCCCGCTGTCGCCATGTCGTCAGCGATTGAGCTGCTCGAACAGCAGCTTCCATGTTCATATGGTTCTCCACCACAAGCCATCTATTTCTTTCTTTCCCGTCATCTCAATGGCTGGCCAGAAACCTGCGGAGGAACATACTCCTGCAAGATCTCTGTGTGATTGTGATGAGCCGAGGGTTTGGTGGCCATGAATATATGAAGGCGGGTCGGTCCCGACATTCTTCCCGAGGAGTTGTTGCAATCGCGAAGGAAGATGTTCAGTGACGGAAAAGCTAATCCCGCCTGGAACAATAATTCCATCACCTAATCCTCTGGAATCATTATCTTCCAGTGGAAACAGGATGATCAAGGATGTATGTATCGAAAATCCTAATTTTCTGGCAGAGATGACGATGCTTGACCTACAGCAACTTGACCCGAGTTCCGAAAATCCTGGCCTTGAGGTCTACACGTGAGCAAACACAGGAATCGTGCATCATGAAAAACGAGACGAACGTATAGACATTCCATGGCACTTGCAAGTTTTGGAGTGCATACCTTAGTCTATTGATGTGACGTTCTACTAGTTAAGTGGATGCGGGTTGAGCCCTTTTCTTGGCCGTTCTGCCGAGGTGCGTGGGGGACTTCAACGCTGCGCCTCCCTTGTTGAACGCTCTAGGGATACACAGACTATTATAAAGTATCGAGCTCAGCCTGCACAGCTGTCAGCCTGGGACATCGAACCTGCCACAGTGTATCACCCTTGACCGGTTTCGTTTCTCTAGACCATGCTCTACAGCCTCATATTGCCTAGATGATAAATCTGCCCCAGGCCGTATCGGAGTATCCTCCTGAGGTCTCAATGGCATGCTTCCTAAAGGTATTGACGAGAAATGCACAAGGCGCTCGGCAGTGTTTATAAGTTGAGGGCCCTTAAGAATATCAGCCTCTCTTTCCTGTACGACTGCACACCGGTATGGATTGTGTTTAAAATCAACCATCGGTCCATCATGTCCAGCTCTTGTTGTCTCCATCAATTAGCTATATCGATCAATGGATGCTCTGAGAGCCATGCTCAACTATCTCTCGAACCTAGAATGGACAGAGCGGAAACAACATGTCTGCAACTTCTGCAACGAGGACAATTTCAGCAAAATTGTTCGGAAGGTTTGTTCGGTTGAATTCCCAAATCTTTCATCCATATGAGCTGATGAGATATGATGATCCAGAACACCAATGCTATTGCAGTTGAGAACCGTCGCAAGTCGGGCGAGGCACACTGGCTCATTATGCCTACCCGCCATATCCGGGACATTGAAGCGCTGACCGAAAAGGACATTCCTCTCCGTAAGCAACCAAACGAGCAGCTTACCCAAGCAGCCAGTATCTGATGCTGACGCTCCCAGTGCAAGCTATGGAGCAAGTCAAACAAGATCTACTAAAGGAGAGATATCCGGACATTCTGCCTTCGGAGATCCATGGTGGTTATCGTCGAGGTCGCAGGCAGATTATCGGGAGCATCATCTGCATTTGCATGTCATTGTGAGGCCAAGACCGGTGCTCTGGTTCTTCAAGTACCCGTCTTGGTTGCTGGCTATGTGGGTCTCTGATGATAGGTTGATGCGGAGGCTGAAGGGTAGAAAGATGCCCAGGATGAGAGAGTTTTCCACCTAGCGATCGGTTTGCAGAAGGAGATTCCTGAAAGAAAGATATTGATAGATCGATAGATAGAGTCGTAAATCATATATCATAACGCGTCGATCCATCTCTTATAGAGCGCATTTTAATCAAACGTGACCAAACATCTTCAAATCTTCTTCAAATGCACCTTCTTAGACAAAAAGCATATGCAACATTCCACAAAAACAAAACAACAAAAAGCACCAATACCGGCGCCAAACAAGCAAGAATCGCAATCATAGCCACGACACCAAACCAATAAGAAACACCCACAACAAGCTTATCCGCGCTCTGAATCCCCTCCAAAACCTGCATAGCCGTGAGAATAGTAGCCACGATAGCACAGGTAGCAATAAACAAGGAAAAGTACTGTTGGAAATAGGTATTGTACTCTTTGTGGACTGTGAAATAGACTTTACTCCGGAAAGTGAGGCGGTAGACGATATTAAGGCGACCGAGCCTTAGTTCGCCGAATTGGTACCTGGGCGTTACATCTAGGTCTTCGCCGTCAGGACGACCTGTCTTGTCTAAGATGGATCTGCGGTAGGCTGACCAGGCGGCCCAGTCGAGATCTTTTTTGAGTAGGCCGAGGTCTTGCGCTACTCTGAAGTCTGTTTTCGATTGCACCATGGAGCAGTAGGATCGCAGGAAGCCCGACACTGCTTGCCTCAGGTACTCAGGTTCCCATTTCGAGTCCAATTCGCTCCGTATATAGTGGTCTGGCTTCAGCGTCCGGTATTCCTTGATCTTATCATGAACATAGCCATAATCCAACAAGCAATCCGGCAACGGTTTAACATAAACAACTCGATCGAACCAGACCAAATGCAAACGAGATAGATCCGTAGGAATGATCTCCCGAAGCAGCACTTTCTGATGATGAAGTGGTCGGACATTGCCTTTTACGCCGACTATCCAGAGCCAGCCGTTGATTTCATCGAGATCGTGGACTTCTATTTCCTGCTCTGGAGTTTTTATGTCCAGACATGATTCGGTGTCTAAGGGCGAGTCTATCGGGAGTGGAGATAGGTCTGGCGCGAAGATGTCTGGCTCTGGCTTTGTTGCGTCAGGGAGGGCTGTTACTGAGGTCATTTTGTGAATAGACATTTGTTGCCTTGGTGGTTGAGATTAGGTTGCTGTCGCGATTTCGGGTGAGGCAGAGATTAGGCATTGTGGAACTATATCCCATGCCTTTTCGACATGTATATCTAGGCAACTTGGCTAATTGTGGCGGAGTCCAAGCAGCCATTTTCAGGCTAGTCGCCTGGTTTACTCGAGATATGCAGGTTCGAAGGCTTTATCGGCCGAGGGCGGAATCGGGGCCGCTTTTTGTATGCATGATTGATTAAATAGCTTGCTCGCCTCGGCACAATATTTAGGGAGAATGAAAGTGGCATGATCTCAATATACGTATTATGCAGGTCATCAAGGCCTCTTGACATAATTTCGGGCGTGGTTTGGAAAAAGGTCAGTTGACTTTCTGGAACATCAAAGCTGATTCGTTGCATGCGACCTGTGGACCTTGATTCGCCAGATAGCCATCTTTGATATAGATTAGATAATACTTGATATGGCTTTATGATAGTGGATCGCAACAAGCGGTCCGCCGTCTGTTGAAACTGATGATGGCAAGCAAGAATGGGGCTAGTTCGAACGTGCTAGTCGCTTCAACGACATTTGAGATCTGTCGCAAAGCGATGTGTAAAGGATATGTCTGTTAGTAGTATAGAAGTCAGCTTTTCTATGTTTGTTAGAGGCGAAGATATCTTGAGAGCTTGGGCACAATGTCGCTCACGGTGAGTCTTGTTTGTGAGATCATTGTTGTCGTGATCATTCGATAAGTGTAGTGGAAAGGACAAAATGGCTACTATTGAAAAGTAACATGCGGAACAAGATGTTGATCCATGACTCCTACTGCCCATCTAGCAAACATCAATTCTTCAATTCAAAAGGCGGCATCCACAGGCCACATATTGCTACACCTAGAGACTCTCTGCTCCAAAGTATCAACACTTAGCTGAGCAAAATAGATGTGCGGTCTTTGTCGAGTTCCACGGTGGCAACTGGCTCGAAGACGACTCGGCACCACAGACATAGAGTCGTTGATGGCCTGACACCGAGATATTCACTGCAATTTACGATGCCCACGAGCACAGAAAGGACAAAATACAAGATGAAGCCCTCCAAACTCTCGAGGACGGACGACGAGGCTATACGATTCACCCTCATCGGATCCGTTCTCATCATCATCATCGGAGTCATCCTAATCAACTCCGCCTCCATCCTCGTCATTCTCGTAATTGCCAGATTCGATTACGTCAGTGTTTTCTCGGTTTGTCCTCAACAGAAGGTTCTTCGAGTTTCCATTGCGCGGATGATCCTTTTCAAGCACATTCTCTCCGATGTCGATGACCTGATCGAGTAACACGATCGCTTGTTGATGGTCCCCGGATCTTCTATATGCTTCTGCTAGTACATACTGCGATGCAAGACGGTAGGGATGCTCGGGCTCCAACGTATGGCTCCGTATCTTCACAACTTCTTCGAGCAACGACACTGCTTCCGGACGCGGGCTATCGCAGCTTTCTAGGTATGCTTTTGCTAGCACATGTTGCAATGCTAGAAGCATAGGAACCTCGGGCTTTAGCATTTGGTTCTCAGTTTTCACAACGTTTTCAAGAAGCGCTATAGCCTTGTGATGCTCGCCGCTATCTAGATAGGCGCATGCTAGCGCATGTTATGATGAAAGACGGCCAGGATGCTCGGGCTTTAGTATTTGGCTCCTGATCTCCACAACGTTTTCAAGAAGCATTATACCTTTGTCAAGCTCGCCGCCTTGGACGTAGGCCTTTGCTAGCTGCTGCTGCGATGAAAGGCGGTCGGAATGATCGGGCTTTAACGTTTGGCTCAATATCTTCATGACTTCTTCAAGTATTGTTGTAGCCTTATTGTTCTCGCCGCTAAACAAATAAGCGGATCCAGCTCATATTGCGTCTTTCGTGGAGAACCCGAGTATACATGCAGCCGCGATCCATGTCGTGGCCCGATCTTTCCGATCCAGTCGAGTCCTAGCCCAAAGGTGTACTAGAGGATGCATACATGTAGAGCTGCCAGTGGTAAGAGACAGTATTCCTAGCTGAACAAGTCGCAATCTGGCTTCGCGGAAGAATGTGATTTTGGTCGTGGGGGGCTGACCAAAGATCCCGGTTGCAGAGACCTGCTCGCAGTGCCAGGTAGAGAGATGACCCATCTCGTCATCCTCAAGATATGGGTCGTGACATATCTTTTGCCAATGTTCCCACGCATTTACGAAGACCTCTTCCTGCACTCTCTGTCCGTCAAAAAAAGACAGAATGCTCAGCAAGTTGATTGCAACGGTATCAGACTTGCTTTCGGACAACTCCAGCGCCTTTGCAGAAACCTCAAAGGTCGTGTATACGTTCCTGTATCTTGACCGCATCTGGACCCGACTATATTCGAGTAGTTCCTTCTGATTGCTCCTGAAGACTGCCGGGTACTCCTCCAGCGAACACAACCTGTTGCTAATGTACGCTCCTGCTTGGATGATAGCCAATGCGTGACAACTAAGAAGGTCTACCACTCTTGTTGCAAGATGTTCCTGAGTCTGATAATCTTTCTCGGGAACACCAGTAGATCTGAGAAGGAGTATGATGGCATCTCCAAAGATCAGCTCATCTACCGAATCTGACTCTCCATATGGATTTTGAGTTTGCGCGTCTCGTGTGGTTATGAGAACGCTCCGTTGTGCTGACAGAAATAGAAAACTGTAGTCCTCTGAAGAATCGTCGCAGTTATCCAGTATCAGGAGCCATGGCTTGTGCACATTCGCGAGATAGCTGCGAACAGTGTCAATTTCCTTGTCCTGTAAGCCACACGCCTCTGCAACACTGGTGAATGCACGTTCGGTAGCTGTCGAGCTGCTAGCATCGATCCAGAATATGCCCCAGAAACTGTGAATCGAGGTTAGCTGTTGGAGATCGCTCAAAGACCGTAATACTCGCCAATCACGGGTTGCTTCTGCGAATTTGATAGCAGCTTCACTCTTTCCAGAACCGCCAATCCCGGACAAAATATAGATCTACTGTGTCGAGATAGGACATTGGGTAGGAGGTAGGAGTTTATTCTTCAGCGTTTGTAAAAGAGCTCCTCGACCAGTGAAGTTAGGATCGGATTTGCGAGGGACTAGCCAGTGCTCGTTGCCTAAGTATATATTGCTCATCAGTTATCGGTTCAATATCAACACTCCGCGCAAATGAATATCATTGAGAGCCACATTTGGAGTTTAGATTTGAATGGTTTTACTATTGAAACATGATGATTCATTCGTTCCTCCCATTTGCAACAACTACCAGTTCGAGTATAGAATTTTTTCCCCCAATCATTCATGGTATGGCAGCGCATAAAACTGAACAACACTCACCCTTCTTGCGAGCTTCCTCAGTAGGAATGTATGGTATCCAGAAGTCCAAAAACGCTTTGGCAGCAGACGCTCCCGTTGCCGCAGCGTAGTTCTGCCACTCTTTGTTCTTGTGGCTATCCGCATAATCACAAACGACTTTGATGATGACGCATGGTAGATTGTCCCATACTCCAGCACCTTCCATTTCAAATGCGATAACATTCTCTTCCTTGGCGATTTGGTCGCGGTGTTCTGCAGATTTCACTACTGCACTGGCCGATGCGATCATGCCGATGTGAACCAGCGGTTTTGGCGTGCTCAAGTCTCTTTGTTGACGTACAATCAGATTCCCCTTGCATCCAAGCGATTCGCAATCGGAGTTCAGCGCCTCTTCGCAGATGGGATGTGAGTATGATTTTGCCTCAGCGCAAAGACAATAGCGAAAAGAAGGGTGCTGGTGATGCATGTAGCGATACAGGGCGTCAAAAAGCCTATCTTGTTTCGCTCCCGGATATCCTGCCATGATCTCCGGCTGTTTTTGAAAATGATCAAGGTACTGCAAGAGCTTTTTCCTAAGCTGTTCGCGAGACCGGCGGGTCTCAAGCTTGTTGAGGATTGATCTAATTTCCTGATCAGGACGCCCAAGGGTGTCTTTGAGGCCACTCTTTCTCTGGAAGCCATCCGAGTACTGCCCCCCGAAATCATATTCAATGACGGCGTTGCTGATGATGACATCTCCAAGTACGATCTCTACGCCTTTTTGTGTGAAGGGTATTGCGCCGCATATGCCAACGACTAGTGCCAGCCTGATTCGATTGAAGCTTATTTTCAAGCTTGCAGCGACGCTCGCAGCGCTTACTTTCCCCATACCTAGCATATAAGCTAGGACGACATGGTGTTTGCCCATCATTCCAGTGGTGTAAGAGTTGGGATCTCCTGATTGCTTGCCGTACTGGTCTCCATCATCGTCATAACATTCGCCGAAGAGCTCTCTAACAGCATCGGCCTCCAGAGGCAGTGCGCAGATGATCGCTACCTCGAAACCACTACGGGCTCTGGGCTGCATATCGATAGCTATTCGTTTGCCAACTTGACACAGAACGTGAGGTCTAAAAGCCAAAAAGGGTGCTATATCGCTTTGCACGTCTTCGTGGAACCTCTGTTCGGGGGGCGAAAGGGACACCTCAGAGCGTAGGTACCCACCTCAAACAGCCGTGCAATTTCAGCCGCAGATACCAAGAAGATATCAGACCTGTGCAGGCTACAGTATTACCTAGGTCAGCAGTACTGTAGCTCAAGGCTACCACGGGTCAGTTGGTCAATCTGATAGGTCAGTCTGGCGAGTGTGCCCTCCACATCAGCTCAGATTGGTCTACGAGTCCGACACCAGGCCTCTAGTCCATGGAAGAACAAGGGTCCTTGGACAGCAATGATTGAAGCCACAATCAGCCTTGTTGTAACGCCGCGGGATGCAAACACGACGTTGCTCCCACATGATTCCTGTACTTTTTGCCCGAGTTAGATATATTTGATGCTAAGCCACTTACAAAGTATCATACCGTCCAAAGAGGGAAGTGAATGCTGAAAAGATTGAGTCAGTCATAGAATGATAAGTGAGTATATTTGCTTCAGTGCGTACAGTGGTAGCTATTCGAGAGTCGTAGGATGATAAAGGTAGCGCGGGTAGAAGATTGAAGCGAAGCTGACTTCTTGAGATGCAGGGCCCAGGTGGACTGACATGTCGGGTACGAAAACGATACAACCAGCTACCCTTTGCGGGGTATCGTAGATATCTCCAAAGGGATAAAGAGTGTGCCGCAGGATCGCTTCAGCAATGTAGGTACGTGTACACTCATACTAAGTCGGTCCACTTTTACGAAGCATATCCCATTCCAACCGTTAACATGAGCCTGTTCGATAGTAACCCTGTTTGCATTTTGTTCTTCCATTGAACTGTCATGATGTTGTAGTACTCCTTGAACAGCATCCCATATGAATGTCATGGCTATGGGATGGCAAAGTATGCTGTGCTTGAGCATAGGGGGGGCGAGCAGACGGCAAGGAAAAGCTTCGTGATGTTCCTTCCTGATGGATGAGGGTAGTCCATACATAGCCTTGAGTCCGTCGTTCTGAAAGCTTAGCTGGCGGTGTGTGGAATCTCGCACTGCGGATTCGTGTTCAAATATGACTGCTGGTACCGAGTCTCCAACTTGACGAACTGTCTCACATGAGTAAGAGACTTGATACTTTGTTCAAAAGACCCTCTGACATCATGAACTCTTGGTATGTCCAGCCTCGCGCCCACTGTTTTGAGCCTGGCACTATGGTCTCACTATCAGTACATCGAGATGAAATCGGACATTCACGCCTCATACATGAACACTCCGGGATGGCCCAGGCGAACTTAGTTCAAGCCACAGTTCAGGAAATCCATGATTAATATCAAAGCCAGCTGCAGCCACAAGTCACATCTGCTCCAAGATAGACTCTGTACATTCGGTAGGGAAGCCAGCAGTCCAGCCGTACTATGGGCACATCCTGAGACCAGTGCTGTAGTAGAACCAAAACCATCACCACCACGCCTTCGCGCACCCTAGATCGAGCACGTGCCTTCCATAGTCCACAATTGGACGTCTTTATATTATCTCTTCGACTCCCCAAGAAAAAAATTACTCAACTCGCGCTACAATGTCCTGCTTTTTGTTCCCATACGCACCAGAATGAGCTCATGGTCAGAACGGATTGCTTGAGGTCTCTTGGAATGCTTTCGACTTTTTACAATCCGATATATCTTCCTTGACTCCCCCAATTTGTCCATTGTCCTCTTTCCCTGCCGCCGTCTTTCCTTATACATGCCTTTATGCCCTTTATGCCTTTATCTGTATCCCATCCCTCTTCTCCTCTACGCCACTATCCTTCCCTCTTTCCGATTGCAATCCACGTTTCCTCCTTTCACGTACTCCTCTATTCCTCTCTTCATCTATGATTTCCTCCCTTTAATCTGACTCACGCTTCTTATATGGCGCCTTCGAATCCAAGACTCTCCCTTTGACATTCTAAATAAAATGCTTCAGCTAGATGTGACTCTAAGGACATTCCTCGCTCTCCAAAACCACTATGTACTTCCACTGCTCTACTGCTCCATTATCTTACTGCTATATCGCTCCAAAACTCCACTATCAGCTACTATACTGCTTCACTGCTTCACTGCTTCGCTACACTACTCTGCAAACCTTGAAGTTGCGCAACATACGAAGCCCCAATTATTATTCCCAATCCCAGGATACCAGCACGTAGTATACTAGTCCCAGGCTACCAGACACAATGCCGTTCTCTCCTCACATCGCCCTGTCTCACTTCGCCCTCACTCATTTCCTCTCCTGTCACCTTGTTCTTACCCACTTTCTCTCACCTCACTCTGCTTCGCCTCGTCCCTAAGACACCTTGCTGCAAGCGAAAGAGTCCGAAAACGATGCACCAATCCACTGCACCAACACTCTGCATCATAACAGTAACAAACTAATATAATGCACTAGTCCAGCAACACAACGATATAACGCACTGCACCATGACAGCGACACATTGCATCATAACAACAATACATCAATATACCAACACACCTCACTAATACACTATACTAATACACTAATCCACTCTACTCATTTACTCTACCAATACACCAATACACTATACCAATACTCCAATGCACAACGCAATACAACAATCAATAAGATATGTAAAAGACAAGCCACCCCACCTCTTGACATATCACACTACCTCTTACCACCACCTCTTCACATCACCTCACCCCCTTCCTAAAGAGACGGCTTAGTAAAGCCAGGGAGAACTAAAGGCTACCACTTTTGTGCCCACCCCACTCTCACGCTCTCTCTCACTTTCGTGGCTTTCACTTTCGTGCCCTCTCCCACTTTCACACCCTCTCTTTCATGCCCTCTTACTCTCATGCCCTCTCTTTCAAGCCCTCTTACTTTCACGTCCTCACCTTCATGCCTTCTTCCGCTTTCGTGCCTTCTCCCACGTTCGTCCTCTTGCTTTCGTTACTCTATCATCATGCCCTCACTTTCATGCCTTCTCTTTCATGCGCTCTCTTTCACACCCTCCCTCACTTTCACACCCTCTCCTATCCGCCCGCCCTTTCTCGCCTTTGCGTCTGCAAGGGTATAGGAGGACTCACTCTCGCCCACATCCTCGCACGATCCCGCGCTTTCGCGACTATCCACGCATGAGAGTGATTTTATGGCACAGGGGTGAGACTAGGCACAGGGGTAAGATCTGGGACGGGGTGAAAATAGGCACAGGGGTGAAGATTGGCACAGGGGTGGAAATTGGCATATAGAGATGATAGAAACAAGATGATTCGATATGAATAACCACGATTGCGATAAACAGACTAAGATACAGAGAAAACGCCACGCTATGCTTTTGATTTTCCCAACCCTCCTGCCATCTCCTGAACGCCAGAGAAATTTCAACCCAGACAAAACCACTTCTTTCTTTCTCCACAATCTTCGAACAACGAGCCTAAGCAGTCTCAACAACCTCAACAAACCACTGCCTCAAAGCACCAGCAAGCACCCCAGGCAACTCCAGCACATCCCGAACAACCAAATAAAACCCAAAAGGAAAGCTATCAAGATACTTAACCGTGCGCACCCTCATCTCGCCAGTCACAGCATCCTTACTGAACTCCGCAGTCTGCAAATCCAGAATACTAGAACTCTTGCTCTTCGTTCCGGCAACAGTGCCAGAGGGCGCAGTGGTGGCATGGGCATTAGTGTCGGCCGCATCGACAATCACAAACACGATCATGATTCGTTCTTCCTGGGCTTGACGAACGAGTTGCCGGATCGAGGCGTGGTCTTCGCAGACGCCGTCCGAGATGATGAGTTGGAGTTGCCAGAGCTCCTGACTTGAGCCGGTGGCTTTGGCGCGGGCGGCACGGAACATTTCGAGCGTGCGCTCGATCAGGCGGCGCACATTGGTGCGGGTCTGTTCGAAGGCGAATTTGCGCACGACGGCGGCGCCGGATTCCGAGGTGAATGGTGTGTTGAAGTCGTGGGCGAGAGTCACGTCTTCGCCGAATCCGACGATGCTTAGCTCGCCGGATTCGAGAACGGTGAGGGCTTTGGAGACAAGGGCCATGGTCTCGAAGGCCAGTTTGGAACTCCCGCTTTCGGCCATGGATTTGGAATCGTCGATTGCGAGCATGATTTGGTAGCTGCGTTTGCTGGGGACGGATCGCCTCATCCAGATCTTGTCGCGTTTGTAGGATGAGGCGATGTAGGGGATGATTCGCTTGATGTTGAGACGTTTGCCTGTGCGGTAGTCGCCGCGCATTTTTGTTGCTTGGGTGGGCGCGAGGATCAGGCGGAGGTGCTCGGCTAGGAGGAGGGAGAGGGTGCGAGTGCTGTTTTCGTGTGTGGTGTAGATTTCGCGGGCTTCGTCGAGGGTGAGCAGTGTCATGTCATCGGTCATGTGGCCTTCGTTGTCAAGATGGGTAGATGTCAGTTGGTTGTCCACCTCTTCTACGTCCGCCTCTTCCTGAGTATGTGCTTCAGCAGCGTCGAGTTGGTCTTGTTTCCTGGCACGGTCTTCGCCAACAAAGGCATTGGGAATATTTTCGACGTCTTCCCAGGCTTGCGGATCGGTGGTCTCTGGCTCACGCATCTCCACATCGTTGTCGGGTTGGTAAGGCTCAGCTTCTTCTTCATCGGGAACAAAGTCTTCACGGGTCTCATTTTCGTTTGTAGGCAGACCCATGTCTTCGTCGATGGCTTTGGCTTGATCTTCAGTTGCGCCGCCCATCGCTTGTGCGTCAGCTTGATCAGCTTCGTCTTGCAAGTGCTCAAACTCGGCATCGGCCATGTCGATATCTGGTTGATCTTCGCGGCGCTCCTCTTTCTCGGCACGCGCATCTTGGATTTGACGTTGCTGCTTATACCATTTCTCGAGGGCATCACCAATCTTCTTGAACGGCAGACTTTCTTGGTTGTCTTGGTCTTGCTGATCGCCAGCTGCTGCTTGATCTTGCTGTGCCTGACCACGTTCTCCTTCTGCACCAGCGACTTGTTGCTGTTCAGGCTGGGCAGCTTCAGTACCAGACTCTTGTTGAGCAGCACCAGCATTGTCTTGACGCTGGTCGTCTTGCTGTTGCTGGTTGTCAAGTCCCGCACCTTGTGCCTCGCTGGGAGCGACTTCATCAGCGGCAGTCGACTCATCCTGTCTGTTGTCTTGCAACAGGCCTTCTTCTTCTTCGGCCTTCTCTTCTTCGCCATCCTCGCCTGCCTGCTCAGTCTTGTCCATTTGATCTTCGTCTTGGTCTTGTTCGCCTTCGTCTTTCTCGGCGTCAAGATCAGGTGGGCCGTCTTCTGGGATATCAGGAGTACCAGCATCTTCTTCACCTGTAGGCTCATCAACTTCACCTTCAGTTTCGGGGAAGTCCTTCTGCTCCTCATCTCCCATATCAGCATCACCCATATCTTCCATGCCAGACTCTTCACCCTCGTCTTCACCTTGACCATCCATATCAATGTCATCAGGCAAGTCAAGGTTTTCTTGCTCCTGAAGGTTTGGATCAGTCTTCTCAATCTCGTCCTGAGGTTGAGCGTTGTTCTCTTCGCCTTCATCAGCACCTGCCATTTCTTCTTCCTCCTCTTCCTCATCGCCTCCCTCGCCTTCTTCACCCTTCTGGTCTTTCTTCTCACCCTCCTCGCCAGCACCAACATTCTCCTCATCCTTGGTACCTTGACCTTGCTCACCCTCCTTTTCTTTCTCGGCTTCCTTTCCACCATCATCCCACATCTTCTCATCTACAGTGCTGGGCCCAAGATCATCCACGTCACCAACTTCATCCTCCATCTCTTTCTCATCTTCACCTTCCTCGCCTTCATCACCTTCTTCCTCGTCCTTTTCTTTCTCCTCGCCCATCTCGCCTTCCATGTCCTGATCGGCCATGTCGACTGCATCCTTTTCGTCCTCGATTTCTTCTTTGCCTTCGCGATCATCCTTTTCTTGAGCAAGGTCTTCAAGATCTTCGTCGTCTTTGATATCCTTGCTGATGTCTTCTCCACCCTCACCTTCGCCAAGACCAGTTCCACCTTCGAGTTTCTCATCACCCTTCTGGTCGTCTTTGCCGCTTGACTTTTCGGATGGAGTGCAGAATCCACTTTGTGCAAGAGTGGTGAAGATCTTGGCAAGACGGAAAGAAGTCTGCGAAGTGGCTGTGTGGAGATTGTTGAGGCGGGATGTGAGGACCGCGCAAACCTGGCGATATTGAGCGAGAAGAGGCGAGAAAGTGTGAAGCAGGGCAGCTGCGACGTTCAACGAAGCTGGAGCGTCAGAGAGATGCTTCATCTGTCCTAGGAGCTGTTGGAGGCGACTGGTGACGTATGGAATGCGCAAGGACCTGAGGGCAGTGGACACGCTTTGAACTTCGGTAACGAGCCATGCAGCGTCTTCGCTTGATGATGGAAGCTCTGAAAGAGGCTTCTCCACATCTTGAATGGAGCCAAGTATAGCGTCTACGAAGTCGTACACACCCTGGCTGAAGTCTTCGATTTGAACGACCTCAGAACCATTGAGCATCATAACCTCATTTTCGGCAGACTCGACCGTGCTCCACAGTTGAACTTGTCCAAGGATGGTTGTCAGGCACGGGTATCTTTCAATCGCTGGGTTGAGATCGTATGCCGGATCCTGCAAGGTTCTCTTGCATTCCTCCAGAAGTTGTAAGTGGGCACTCGAGGTGATTCCGTTTGGCATGTGCGCCAGTCTAACCCATTCAGCTTTCTTGGAGTTCCAGAAAGTTTGCAATTGGTCAAGTCTAAGCAGCACTTCCTGGAAGTCGAGCCCGCTCAGCCCCTCTTGCGCCTTGACAATCTTGGAAGTTGTGTGAATAATAGCAGGCAAGCAGTGTATGACATCTTGCAGGCAGTAGCCCTTGGGAGGAGTAGGAAGTAGCTCAAGGCTTTCCTTACCCCACAGGTTCTCAACTTGCTCAGTCAAATCATCAAGAGTCCTCTGGCCTTGGGCGATAGAGCCAAGGGTGCCGCGTTGCTGCAAAGCGACAAGCAACATACTCTCGACAAGAGCGACACTCCTTGCCACCTCAGCACCAGTAAGGTCACCCGAGTGCTCTCTACTTGCTTCCCTGACTTTAGGCATGAGGTGTAGAAGTCGGAACAACCACTTCTCAGCATCCGTATCACTGAGAGCAGGGATGGCGGCAAGGACGGCCTGCAAAGAGTCTTGCCTAGCAAGAACATCAGAACTGAGATTTGACTTGAAACCCATCTGGCGCAGCTCCTTGAGGACGTCAGCAAAAAGCTTGCGCTTGCGATTCTTCAAATGCTTGACAGTCTCCTTAGTCTCTTCCGTCAAAAGAGCAGGCGTAGCCTTTTTGAGTTGAGAAGCCAGGTTCTCTGTATCTGCTAGCCAAATGTGCGTTTCAGAAGCCGCATCGATGGCTGACTCTGGAAGCGAGGCCTTGGAGACCATCACGTTGATGGTGGCGACCAGGTTTCTGAAACGTGCTGGTCGCTCGTTCCATGCTACCAGACTCTTTTCGCATATCTCCTTGGCTGTATCATCTACCTCAGCCTGGGTCTTTCGGAGACCCATCGCAGTACCTGGCTCGGAAAGTGCAAGGTCAGGAAGGCCCGCCCGCAGGATACCCTCGGCGGGTTGACCCAGGACAGCGCGGAACTTGCGAATGACCCTAAACAGCCTTTTATGACTAGACTTGGCAGATTGTCGTAGAGCATCGATGTTGGTGTCCTTCCAGCTAGCAAGCTGAATGATGTCCTTCATCTTCTTCTCCAAGGCCTGTCGTCCCTTTTGCACTGCCTCTGCAACAAGAGGAGCGAAAGGCTTCATGTAGGCGACAAAGTTTGAAAGAGCTGTGAAGACTATCTCCAGACTTGGCATGGTGTTTGCGCGTTGCTTGACATATTTGACGAAATTACCAAGCATAGCTAGACGAAAAGCAAATTGCCCGAGTCCTGTAGACAGGAAGAAGCTCTCTAAAGTCTTCAGTAATTCCGTAACGTGCAGTCTCATCTCAGCTTCAGTTTGCCCAAGTTGCAGGGGTACAACTATAATTATTTCGAAGGCAAGGAAGAAGAAGTTCTTGGCATCATGCTGGCATTTCTCAACTTCCATGTCAAGCATTCTTGCCCATGTGCTGAGTTCAAGCTGTCTCCATGACACGATGAGGTTGGTCAAGTCATCGTACAGCGATGCGGCGGTATATTCTCTGCTTGCGACGATCTGCCATTCATGAACATAACCATGGAGCTTTTCAACCTTGGTCAGGAACTTGGCGACAGGTTCAGTGTGTGCGAAAGCGAGAATTTCGTCGCTTGTGCGAAGGACATCTCCCAAAGTTGCATGTTCCGGCCAGACGGCTTGAATAGCAAGGAAGCGAGATTGAATGCGCCTGATGAGGGCAATAATCTTGTCTGCTTCAGCCAGGTTGGGAGAAGTGTAGATGTTGTAACCTTGCTTTGTGAAAGAAGAGCCGTTGACAAGGTTAGTCTTGGACTCGAGGAGGAGAATTATAAGCGGCGTCAGGGGTCCGTTGGCCTCATTGAGCATTGCGGTAGGAGAGGAGCTGCTAAGAAGCGTAGTAGCTTGCTTCATCAGCGTGGTGAACTGTTCACTAGTTGAGTTCTCCTTGCCTGCCTCGCCAGACTGAACAATTTCATGGAGTGCATCTGCCAATCTCGGTGCAAGCTCTTGGACGCGCGAGGACTTGGGATTATCGCGTTCTCCATTAGTAGTTGCGTCATACTCCGGGAAGAGTTGTTGATATTCTTCTTCTTCGATCTCATCCTCCAATTCTGCATCGCCACGGTATCTGTAAAGGCTCGTATTCTCAGCGTTATCAACCTGACCAAGTTGCAGCTCATGTCTCCACTTTTGGTAGAATGTGCCGAAAATGTCGTCCACAATTTCCCAAGCTGAAACGTCAAGTCTGTCGTTTGGCAGAAGGCCCCGAATTGTAGCAAAGCTGGACAAGACATGGATCCTCAAGCTGTTGTCTTTGGTAGCCAAAGAATCTTGTTTCAGCCAAATACCGGGTGTAGCCCCTAAGATTGGCGTCAGCCCCTTGACCAGAGCGCTCTCCTCATGTGAAGAAGTAGCATCTGCAAGTCCTGCAAGCACGAATCCGATCTCCAATGCGTGTAAGAAGCCAATGACAGGACCAGTGATATCAGCATAAGCCCTGTATCCCTCGCTGAGGCGAACCTTGACCATGGCAATGTTCTGCCTGAGGACTGCATCCTTGGCCATTTCAACCAGGTCTCCATTATTCTTGTTCCCCATGAGTGGCAACAGGGCACGCAGGAGAGCACTGAACTCTCCTTGCAAGTTGGCTAATTCAGACACGGGTGGGCGAGCGATCTCTTGAACCTTTGGTTCTTCGCCGAGCTCGACAATCTCGTTCTTAATTGCTTGCACGCGGAGGTGAGAGTACTGTCCTGAGAGCTGATAGAAGTGGTACAATGCACTGAGCTGGGCGGTCATATCAGAGTGAGCTGACTGGTACATTTGACGCTCAAGGAGAGGACGTAGAGCAGGGTCGAAAGGTCGGCTAGGAATGTATAGAGTGAGTGCGCCCAGGGCGAAGCAGAGCCAGGCATTAGCGGTGTCTCGTAATGTTTTTTCAGAGGCAGTAATATACTCTACAGGCCGATCGATGAATTCCCTGGCGCGGAGTATGTGGGCAGGAACATTTGTACCCACGACGCCGAATGAATATGCGTTCCGGCCGTCCGCCAGGTTTGCAATCGCCCAGCTCGACCACACTGTCAAGGGATCGCTGTCTGCGCCTCCGCTGAGAGCTTGTGCCAATTCGCTGATCAATTTCCTGAGACAGTCATCTAGGCTTTTGACGCGATCGCTTTCTAGATAGTTTGCATTCCCAGCGAGTAGTTGACCCAGAACTTCGAGTTCCGTCCTGAGGAGAGCAAGACGGTTCAACGGTACAGTATCGGTTGTAGCAAGACCGGAAAGAATCTTAGAATGCAGGTCCTCAGAAATTGCGAGCGGCTTCTTGCTGGACCCATAAAAGCCAACGGAATGGCCGAGCGATTGTAGTACAGGCATAGAGTCCAGGCTCGTATGCTTCACCGGCTTCAATGCAAGCACTCCCGCTTTCTGAAGCAACATGTTCCGTTGGTCGCTCAGCTCACCCAAGGCATTCTGAGGAATTTGACGATCGACAATATCGAACATCTGGCAGATGCCATCAAATTGAACATTGAAATGTGGAGGCAGCAACTCAACCGGAGCATCATTCTCCATTCCCTCAACTTCAGGTCTGGGTGGGGTGGTCATACCCACCATTGCCTCCTTCAAGCTTTCCAACAAAGCCGGAGCCTCGTCGGAACCTCTCACGACCATGCTCATAGCGCGAGCAAAGGCTTCACGGAGCTGCAGAAGCTGAGCAATAGGTGCATCGAAACGGAAAGCAGCGGTGTCAAAAGCATCAGCCATATTTTCCAACTCGATGAGATCCAAGATTTGCTGGAAGGTCTTGGGGGTTTCTGGTCGAAGCGACTGCCAAAGCGCTGTCATCGAGGCGGCATTGTGCAGCTCAGATGAGTGTTGCAATGATTGGAAGTCCTCGTTGAACTTTGAGCGAACGACGAGGGCTGGACTTTTGTCGATGTAGCGCATTTCGTTGTCGCCAGAAAGAAGCTGCTGCGGGAAGTCATGTAGGCGTTGACCAATTTCGAGGTACGAAGAGAAGACTGCTTCGTCTACTTGTTGTTGGTCGACGAGCCGAAGAAGATCCCACCAGAAACGTGTGTACGATTTCAATGTCTGAGTACCAGCATCGTTCGATAAACTGGTAGTGTTTGCTTCCATGAAGGTTCGCAAAGCGGTGACGAAGCTTTTCAGGAAGGGGAACACACCGACTGTAAGCTCTTTGGTGGCATTCATGCTCTTACCTTGATTAGCAGAGCGCTGTAGCTTGGTCTGCTCTCTTCTCGGTACATTTCTGTCCAAGACTGATGAAAGAGCTTGTTCCATGTCAGTGATCTCGAGTTCGAGGTCTTGGAACGTGGCTGCATGGAAAAGAGCAACAGCGCTATCGGTCTCAGCTGAAGATAAAAGAGGAGCGTTGTTCAGTGGGTTGATAGTCTGCAGAAGAGTCATGTCCGAACTAGTATCAAGGCTGTGGATCAAGCCTTGTGTCTGCCTCGTGGCCATGATGCGGCTGAAAGAGGCTTGTAACACAGCGATAGGTATGTCATACAGACCTGCAGACAGCTGAGCAGAGAATGCTTTGAGCGACGGAATGTCATCACGGGAGAGATGGTCGGCAATGATATTCGCAAAGTATGCCACTTCCTGCTCGCTTTGGCCATCACCAGAAGCCTCACCCAGGAGTCCAGCATTGCGAAGTCGGTGCATCCCAGCCTCTATGCCGAGCGTTAGAAATCCCTTACTGTTCACTGACTGGTCCTCAGGCAGCATAAACAGCTCTACTGCTCTGTTCCTCAATGCTCGGGAAAGTTCTCCATATTTAGGATCCACAGTGAAGAAGATTCTGAAACCCTCTGCAGGCTTGACGATTTTCGCTTGACCGTTCGCATCGGTGTGCTCATTTACGATCAGACTTCCACCAGGTTCGAGCAAGGAGTTAAGACGATCTAGAACAGCAGGAGAGCAAAGATTGGCGTTGTCCAGGACAAGCCATTTGCCTTGCTCAAGTGCTTGAACCAAGGTACCATCCATCCACTCGAATTGGGCACGGTCAATTTGAACGGGTGCAGAGGCAAGGATCTGTGCTTCCGCCAGGAGTGGCTGAGCGGACGGAGGAAGCACTGAAGCCTTGTCATTCAGGAATGCTGCTATCGATGCGAGCGCAGCGTTGGCATTTCCATTGGCGGAAGCCATGTCCTTCTCGGCTTGCTCGGCAAGCTCAAAAAGCTGTTGTGCAATGGCTGCAGTTCCAGAGACAGCTTTCGAGGCCAGGTGATTGATAAGCGATCCGTCAATGAATGTCTTGAACTTAGCAAGGAATGCGTGAACGGCACGCTTGGGCTCTGCTTGTTCGTAACCACCCACGAGATCCATTGAGTCGACATCGGCGTTCATTGAGAAAGTGACCATCTCGGCTCCTGTGAGGCATGCAAGTTTTTCAAGAAGTGCGGTCTTGCCGGAACCAGTTGGTCCGACAAGGAGGACAGGCCAGCGCTTCTGGATAGCGATCATGACACTCTCCAGACTGGGGAGGAAATGCTTGAAGTCAGCCTGGACTGCATCAAGAAGACTCTCTTGCTGAGATGACGACGAAACTAATGCATTCCTTTGAAGGAGTCCAAATCCGACTTGAAGCGAGTTTGGCGTGAGGTTGTGGAACATGTCATTCGCACCATCTTGGTTATTTCCACTCTTCGAACCGACAAGCTCATCAAAGAGTGCTTGAACAAGGGCACGGTCCCTAGTAGATCTGAAGCGTTGGCTGATGACGGTCGAGAGGAAATCTCCAACCTGACGACCGCCCCTAAGCAATCCTTCCTCACTGGTCACCAAGCCCAGCCATCTAAGGGTATCTCTCAAGTTGAACTCCCAAGGAGAACCAAGCGCGCCAATCTGGCGAGTTTGCGTCAACGTATCGAGTCTCTCAATGAAATCGACAACGGGCTGCAGTTTCTCGACAGACAAATCAGGGAATAATTTGCGACAAATCATGTACAAATCCTCCTTCTGGAAAACATCTGCATAGACGACCGTGAATCTGTTCACAAAACTGGCCGGCAATCCCTTTCTGCCACCACCTTGATGGTGGGGGTTCTGCGCTGCGAATAAACGAAACTCGGGATGACGCTGGAAGGTTTGATCCAGCTCGGAGATGTAAACTTCACCTCTGTGATCCAGACAAGCATTCAGACCTTCAAGGACAGATTGACTTGCCAAGTTCATCTCGTCCAGAAGAACCCACTCTCCCGCTTTCATAGCACGTAAGAACGGCGCGTCTCTCCATGTAAAAGTGCCAGCTGAGGCACCTTCAACTGGTACGTCAGAGCCAAACAGGTCCATGAGATCTGTTTGTTCTGACAAATTGATCCGAGTCAAAGGCATGCCGATAGCAGCCGCAAGGGCGGTGACAAGGGTAGTCTTGCCTACACCTGGAGAACCTTCAAGAAGTACAGGCTTGGGCAATTGGAGGGCCCGAGCAACACGAGTCGCATTTGACAGAGTTGTTGGAGCTTGGAAAGTAAATCCTGCGTCACTTGTTGCGGCCGAAACAACAGGGAGTGAGAATGAGCCAAGGGTGAGAGTTTGAGGTGAGAGTTGAAACTCGATAGGAGCGTTGTATATGGCTGTTGCGTCCACTTTCATGAGTCGACCGAGCTCGGCCAGACACTGGGCGCGCTCATGGTTGACGCTTCCTGGGTTGATGGCAAGCAGGGCAGCTGGGTTGGCGCCAAGAGTATCAATGTATACCATGGCTGCACCGTGAACAACTGAGAAAATCGCATCTCTGTCCACTTGGCGATTGACGAACTCAACCCAAGCGAGAGTATCACGGATGGATATTGAAGAGGCTGCAGAAGTGTTGAAGCGATTGTTGAACCACTGAGCGAAGTTTACCAATATCTTAGCATGCTTTCCGGCATGGGCTTTGAGCTTTGACTTGACAATCATTTGAATGTCATCAAGGTCAGACAGGGCTGGAACCCAGATTTCGGTGAATCTGTTCCTCAAAGCTGGAGAAAGCTCTCGCTTGCCGTAGTCGCCACCTGGGTTCATTGTAGCAAAGAACTGGAAACCGGGCCTAGCTTTCACGAAAGAATCGAGCGATCCTTTCTCTGCAAGCAGTAACTCGCGCGAGGGTTCAAGAACACTATTGAGACGTTCCAGAACAGAGTCGTCAGCCAACGAGATTTCATCAAGAAGGAAGTATTGTCCATTCTTCATCGCATGGACAAGACTACCATCTGCCCATTCGAATAGTGCCTTCAGCCTGGGTCTGTTCGCCTCGATTTGTGATTGTATCTCGGCGACGTAGATGTCGAGTTCTTCGGTACCCTTCTTGACGCGGTCGTAGATACCCAATGCCTCCTCAGTACTGCTGTTGGGCAGAGACTCAGTGAGTTCAGGGTATGGTAGAGCCGAAAGTGCTTCACGCAACTGCTGCTCTATGCCAGCCCTGTTCCTCAGTGGACGCTGTGCACCGATCAAGTCACCTGTTTCAGTGTTTTGATGGGCGTTCACAATTCCAAGATCCTTGCTTATGGCATCAGCAAGCATTTGAACGACAGTGGTCTTGCCGCAACCGGTCTCACCGACAAGCAGAACAGGCTCGTCATTCTGGATAGCGGTAGCGACAAGAACGTAGAGTCTTCGCATTGCGTTAGTCCAAACAACGCCCTTCTCCTGTGCTCGAGCCAAGTACTGCTTCAGAGCTGGCGAATCCTCTCCGTAGAGCTTGTTCTCATCGATAACGATTCTGGGTGGTCCAAGGGTCTTTTCGATGATCTTCTTAATCGTTTCTCGTTCCTCGGGCTTTCGCACGCGTTCAGCAAGAAGCATGAAACCATGGACAGCCAGCTCCTCCTGCGTACCGGCTCCCCTCAGAGCCCACCTGAACAGATCTCTCAGAGTGGCAAAACTCTTGGATTCAAAAAGTCTTTCCTCCTGTCTCAGGACAGAAAGCTCGCGATAGACCTTGACAATCTTCTTGCACCAGCTAGGCGGCACACCGGTCCTCTTCTCCAAGATGACATTCAGTTCATCGACTGGAATATCGTCAAAGTGAAGCTCGAGGAAACGGTTACGGAAGGCACGCGAGAGAACCTTTCTACCCCCATAGAGACCGGCGGGATTTTGTGTAGCGAAGAGCATGAAGTTTTCATGCGGTCTCACTACTTCTTGGGTCTCGGGGATAAGTAACTCCCTGTTGTCGTCGAGCAATCTGTTCAATGCTTCCAGCAAATCAGTAGGCGCCAGGTTGAGTTCATCCAGCACGATCCAGTGGCCTTCACGGAGGGCCTTGACCAGTACACCTTCTTGGAACGTAAGACGACCATCTGTACCACTGACGTAGGTACCGAGGTATTCTTGAAGGTCAGTATGTTCGTGGTTATTAATGCGGACGAACTTATTGCCGGAACGCTTAGCGAGATATTCGATCATCGAGGTCTTTCCTGCAGAAGTAGGACCTTGGATCAGAACAGGGAAACGGCGAGTGAATGCTGCGCGGATGAGATTGTCCAGATTGCGACGGATAAAGGGTGTGACGATGTAGTGGGGCTGTTCCTCTACAGGCAGGGGACCCTGCCGAAGCCAGTAGGGTCCTTCACTAATGTAAGGGTGCGAGTCGGCAGGCTTCGTAAAGGGCTTTTTGAGGACCGCCGCGGCGTTCTTCAACCTCGAGAGAAGATGATGATGAAGGAGTGGGATAATGCGTGCCTCAGATTCCTGGTCGAGCAGTGTTGAGAAGGACATCTGGAAACCCTCGAACAGTGCTCTTCGCAAGATCGTCAGAGGTGTCACGTGATTGGCATAAGTCAAGGCTCGTGTCAATGTACGTAAACTGAAATGAGGCTTTTGGCTTGCACCATCGACGAGTAGGTTCTGGGCGTTGAGCTTCTGCACTGCTTGGTGGAGATTGCATACATCTGCCGCGACAGTCTTGTCCATGTCTGCATCCTTGCCGAGATACGCTTGAACGATACTGAGCAGACTTTGGAAGTCACGATCAGGACTCTCAACGTAAAGCTCGGTGAATCTCGAGCGGATGCCCAGAGGGAGATCCTTCTTGCCAACATCGGTAGCAGGATTCATGGCGGCGAATACTCTGAAGTTGGGGTGTGCTCTGACGACCTCAACACTGCCAGCCTCGCTAAGCATGAGAGAAGGTGCACCGACATCGAAGAGGTCAGCCAAAGCTTCAAGTGTGTCTGGACTTGCAAGATTTACCTCATCAAGCAGGACCCAGTCGCCATTCCTGACGGCCTTGACTATGTTGCCCTCGACAAATGCGAAAGCGAAGGCTTCTTGACCACCAGCATTTAAGCGGTATTCCAAGCCCTTGACGCTCTCGGCAAATTTGTCCCATCTGTCATTCATAGATGCAGACATGGCAGGCTCTACTTTACGCTTCTTGTGCGGCTGGCCGTCGACTTTGCGAGCGGGAGACTGAGAACCGTTCTGCGCGGAGAGACGGTGCTGGTCGACCATTCCAAGTGCAGTAGTCCAGAGTTTGCAGACTCGGATCCATTGAGACTTGGCCACACATTTGTTGAGCATTTCAAGGAACTGTGCGTTCTTCTTGTAGGAGAAAGTAGCAGCAAAGAGATCATCGAATTCTTCCTTCATGGGTGATATCAGAGAGCGAGCATTGACAGGCTTGAAACCTCCAAGCAAATCACCACTTTCAGATTGTTGGGACAAATTGAATGCGATGAGCTTCTTGCCAAGCTGGTCTGCAAGGTGTTGTACGCTCGTGGTTTTTCCTGTTCCGGTCTCACCTACCAACAGCAGAGGCTCTCGCTGGGCAATGGCAACACCGACTCTGTCCATTAGACGGAGCGTGTGTGCATTTGTGGAGAAAGGTCTCTTGTTTGTGATGCCTGCAATACCCTTGCGCTGGTGACGTGGGAAGACATTTCGACCAATTCGGATGGTCTGGGCGTCGGCCTTGTAGACAACAGTCCGGTCACTCAAGAGGTGGTCTCTTCGTTGCGGGTCAATCTGGAGATTCTGAGCAATACAGGCTGTCAAGGTAGTGTATGCGTCACCCTCGGGTAGTGCACCGGCAAAGCAGTCTACAGCGTCAAGGAAGATCTGGTCCAGATCGCTTGCGGTTAAGGTATTCTTGTTGCCAAGCATGGTGGCGACTCGAGAACACCACTTGATAAGATCGCGAGGATTCACGGCACGCATAAGACCGGTCTTACTTTTGCTTTCCAGGTTCGACTGTCTCTTGAGTTGCTGCAGTTCCTCAAAGACAGTGACAAATTGAACGGCATATTCATGCAGTGAAGGGAAGAGGCCAACGATGATGGTTCTAAGCTCATCAGGGGGCAGCATGTGGAGGTGGAAGGTCTGCCAATGTCTCGCACCAAGCAAGTTATAGGCAAGTTTTGTTTCGTGGCCACTTGAGCTCAAGTTTGTACGCATGGTGGCGATGATTCGGAAGCCACGGGCTGCATGTATAGTCTGTCCTCGACTTGGGATAACCAGCTCCCTTCTTTCGATCAAGGGCAACAGAGTGCTAATGACATCGTTTGGTGCACGATCAAGATCTTCAATGAAAACCCAACGACCTTCAATGACAGCAGTGGTCAAAACGCCAGGCTGCCAGGTAAAGGTACCAGGGGTACTACCGGTAGTGTACATTCCTAGAAGCAACTTTGCATCGCTCTGCTCGTTGAGATGTAGAGTGACCAACCATTTTAGCTTTCCCAATTGTCGAGCGGCGTGACGGACGAGGAGAGTCTTTCCTGAGCCGGGTAAACCGGTGAGAAGAACAGGCTGAGGCGACTTCAGGGTTTGGGCCAGATTACGGAGGTTCTCAAAGGTTGTGGGGGCTCCCACGACGGCGGATGAAGGCTCATTGGAAAGCTGACCCAAACGAGGGAGCAGTACACCAGCAATACAAGCAGTAGACGCATGGAACGAGTCTGCCGGTATCATCTTTTGTCCAGGTTGAGCATATTCCCGCTTCGCTTGTGTGGCAGCATTCAGCTGATCCCTCAATTTCTTCGCCCTCTGCTCTTCCCATAATGTAAGGAATCGATAATCAATCTTTCTGTCTTCCCATTGGCCTTCTGTAGCTCTTTCTCCCACATGCGTAGCTATCATTTCCTCGGTAGCGGCATCTGCAGCGTGTAAATACAGCGACAAGACACGGACGGCCAGATATCTCGCAGCACCACTGCCATGTTGAAGAAAGGCCTGTATTAAATTGAAGGGAATGAACTTGGCAAAGGTCTGGTGATCGAAGCGTAATAGACGGTACAGAGCGAGGAGGTACTCTTCAAGGCTAGACTCGAGATTACTGGGGAGATTTCTTGATTCGGATTGTTTCCGTAGAAAAGTTTCTGCAAACTCGGCGACATGAGGCGCGAATGGTAATATCCTTGCATAAGCAGCGAGCACTGAAATGTAATTGGGTGAGTCTGAGAACTGG
Organism: Delphinella strobiligena; assembly: GCA_009982845.1. Classification (NCBI taxonomy): domain Eukaryota; kingdom Fungi; phylum Ascomycota; class Dothideomycetes; order Dothideales; family Dothioraceae; genus Delphinella; species Delphinella strobiligena. Next base: position 1,558,204 of record JAADKB010000012.1, read on the forward strand.
GCGCAAGACCGAGGTAGCAGTGACTCGGCGTTGACCAGCATACGGTCGGTATATCGTCTGTCCAGGGTTGCGAGGCTAACGTGTTGTAATAATCTTCCATCATCTTGTGTCTGCAGAGCATCTTGCAGCCCTGCCGGAAGTTCTGCCAGACGCAGAGCCTGAATTTCCCACGAGATATCCATGATTTTAGGGGAATGGATGGTGCCGGATGGAATGTTTATCCACGCGACCACTCTATCAAAGTTTCGAGTTTATTCAGACGTGGTTTGCCTCACAAAATATGTGGGCTGGTATTATCGAGAAATTTATTTGCTGCAAGTTGCATATCGGAGGAGATGCTTCGCCGCTGCGCGCTTTGACCTCTTTGCGGCTGTGCGTTCGAGAACGGCTGAGGAATCACGAATTTATCCACAGCAAGCACAGAAGCAGCACTCGGTCTATCTACAGTATTACACATATCACCCCTCTCCATCCACCGCAATAATGTCCACGTCATGCCAGCGCGTCGCAAGGCGATTCGCCCTCAACGCTAAATCTATTCGTCCTGCCACATGCCAATATCAGGTTTCGCGGAGATGGCAATCCGCCGATGCTCCCGCCGCCGCAGCAGCTCCCTCTAACCCCAAGATTGCCACTATTGTCGACCAGATCAGCCAATTGACTCTTCTTGAGACTGCCGATCTCGTCTCTTCCCTCAAGGTCCCACTTTCTTCTTTCTGGCTTCAAGATGGAGTAAATATGCTGACTGAAATGGTAAAAAGACTCGCCTCAACATCCCAGACCTTCCCGTCGGTGGTTTCGCAGCACCCTCAGGACCAGCAGTCGCAGCACCAGTGGAAGAGGAGGAGGCAGCACCTGCAGCGCAAGAAAAGACTCTGTTCAACCTCAAGCTCCAATCATTCGACCCCGCCGCCAAGCCCAAGATCATCAAGGAGATCAAGAGTCTGCTCGGTCTCTCTCTCGTCGACTCCAAGAAGTTTGTCGAGAGCGCTCCCAAGCTCATGAAGGAGGGAGTGCCAAAGGAGGAGGGTGAGAAGATTGTCGAGACTCTCAAGGGTCTCGGTGGTGTTGTTGTCATGGAGTAGATCATGTACATCATGAAGATGAGAGAATCGGAGAAGATTGAAAAAGATGGGCAGCATCAAAGCATCATCAATGGCGTTGTACGTGTATTTATATTGGGCCATGTTGTACAAAAAAGACTACCCTTTCGAGTTGCCTTTTGGCCTGAGCCACGTGCTCTACTTGTCTTCTGATCAAGTCATTGATGGATGTTCGGAACCGTCCAGAACTGCTCAGGAATGTGCGGGACTGATTACTGCATCCACTACCACATCTTCACAATGAAGAAGATGACGAGGAGAAGGTGTAAGGTGGTCCATCAGACGAGATAAAGATTGACCTTGTATCGCCTCTTCTCCTTCGAGCCACGCCAAGACTCACATGCACCGCATCACCTCCGCGCCTCCGCATAAGGCAATGCACCTTGTCACGCTTGTATGAATATCATTCGTCACAATATAATTTACAAACATGCGCCAATTCCGATAACACGGTCCTAGCGCTTGAAATCAATGCCTGATGTCAGATCGAAATGAAGGCCGGACGGGACCATATGATCCTGTGGAAGCCTCGTCGAGTCGTGATGCTTATCATCTCAATAATGACGAGTCTGAATTGTCAGATCTCGACGTTGACAACGACCTGCTATCCGCCGATCCCATGAATGATGGCGATCTAGGCCACACGTAAATCATACCTGCTTGCCATCTTCCACAAGAACCCAAACCAACTAACGCGACGCGCACAGCATCTCATTCAAGCGATCCCAAAAAACACCCGCTGCATCAACCACTCGTTTCCTTCGCCCCTTTGCCTCAGACTCGCCTTTGGGGACGTCCCCGAATCGCTCCACAAGCAATTCGCCCACCAATAATGGCGACATCTCTACACTTCAACAACGCCGTCGTAGTCGCGCTGATCCAACCTCGGACGATGCTCCTCACCACATTCCATTCCTGAACAATGCTTCCATCAATGACTTTGAACATGGCAATCGATACAATGCTTCCGTCAATGACAATCAATACAAGGCCTCCCATGACTGGTATCCCGAGAACCACTCCCGTCTCGCCGTCCCGTATGATGATCTCACAGCCATTGATTGGATTCACGAATACGCCAAAGAGCGCGCCCGGATCAGGCATCTGCACAACTCTACAACCCACCCGTCTGCCACTGCAGGAGTTCGCTTCTTTGGCTATCTACGTCAGATGGCAGATGATTCGCAGACATGGTGGATCTTGGTCGCTACCGGTATCGCTGTCGGCGCAATCGCTGCTGGTATTGATATCGCTGTTGACTGGCTGGCTGATTTGAAGACGGGTATCTGTAAAGATCATGGAGATGGCGGCGCTTTTTATCTGAAGAGAGGTTTCTGCTGTTGGGGTTATGAGGATCTCGACCAGTGTCCTGATTGGTCGACTTGGAGTGGTGCTGTGGGTGTAAAAAGCGCTGGTGGTGGCTGGATTGTCAATTTCGTCTTCTATGTCATGTTCTCGGTGAGTCGATCTTGGACCAACTTTGAGATCGCCATGCTGATCATCTTGCAAAGGTCCTTTTTGCAAGTGTGGCCGCCTTTTTGGTCGCAAAGTTTAGTCCACATGCCAAACAGAGTGGTATACCCGAGATCAAGACTGTTTTGGGCGGTTTCGTTATCAGGCGCTTCATGGGCATTTGGACTTTGGTCACAAAGTCATTGGGATTGGTTCGTATTCCGACACATCTTTAATCTTCACAATTGCTGATCTGACCAGGCTCTGGCTGTTGGATCTGGCATGGTCCTTGGAAAAGAGGGTCCACTGGTGCACGTCGCCTGCTGCTGCGCAAATCTATTCATGAAGCCTTTCGAGGCCATTAATCATAATGAGGCCCGCAAACGAGAAGTGCTCTCTGCAGCCGCAGCCTCCGGCATTTCGGTCGCCTTTGGCGCTCCAGTCGGCGGTGTCCTCTTCACTCTTGAACAACTCTCATACTACTTCCCGGACAAAACAATGTGGCAATCCTTCGTCTGCGCCATGATCGCCGCCTTCACTCTCAAACTCGTCAATCCTTTTCGCACTGGCAAAACAGTTCAGTACCAAGTAACCTTCCATACAGGCTGGCATGGCTTCGAGATACTTCCCTACATCCTCGTCGGCATTTTGGGCGGTCTTTACGGCGGCCTTTTCATTAAACTCAACACCAAACTGGCTCGTCTTCGAAAATCACCCAAGTATCCTTTGGTCAACAAGCCTGTTCTCGAAGTCGCCATTGTCGCTGGCTTGACCGCCTTGGTCACTTTTCCCATCACCTTCTTACGCGCACAATCCACGGAACTAGATTACTACCTCTTCGCAGAATGCATAGATATCACCAACGACCCACTCGGCCTCTGCAAGTCCGGCATCGCAAATACTGGTGTCATATTCTTGCTCCTCGTCTCCTCTTTGATTGCTTTCATATTCGCCTCCTTGACTTTCGGCCTCCAAATCCCAGCTGGTGTATTGCTGCCTTCAATAACCATCGGCGCACTCTATGGGCGTGTCATCGGTCTCATTGTTGAAGTTTGGCAAAGGGAACATCCTGGGTGGATTGTTTTCTCATCATGCGAGCCGGATGTGCCTTGTGTCACGCCTGGTACTTATGCCATTATCGGCGCTGCGTCTGCTTTAGCCGGTGCTACGCGTATGACTGTGTCTATTGTCGTCATCATGTTTGAGTTGACAGGCGCATTGACCTATGTCCTTCCCATCATGATCGCCGTCATGATTGCCAAATGGGTTGGCGATGCAATGGGGAAAAGAGGAATATACGAGAGCTGGATCCATCTAAATGGCTACCCCTTTCTGGACAACAAGGACGACAAACCCATCCCCGACGTGCCAGTCTCGCAGATCATGACTAGATTCGACGACCTTGTCTCCGTCACCGCAGCCGGCCACACCATCGCAAGCCTAAGACAGCTCTTGAAAGATGTCAAAGGCAGGGGCTTTCCCGTCATCAACGATTACGCAGAAGGTTTGCTTCTCGGCTATATATCCCGCACAGAGCTCGCCTACGCCCTCGATCTCGCAACAGAAACCCGCGGTCTGGACGACTCAGCCCTCTGCTATCTCGCCTATGACCCCAGAGCCGATCCGGTCGAGAGTCTAGATCTCAGACCCTGGATGGACCAAACTCCCATCACCCTCAACGCCGGAAGCGGCTTCCAGCTCGTGGTGAACATGTTTCAACGTCTCGGGCTCCGCTACCTCATTTTCGTCGAAAGAGGAGTCTTGAAGGGTCTCCTGACCAAAAAGGACGTCTGGTTCGTCCTCAACGAAGACGAAATGGTAGAAAAAGACAGTGTGGACAGGACGGATAGAGTCGCCGGCGCCGGTGTGCTCAGAGAGCAAGGCGAGGGCGAGCAGAGAGGGCTACTCGGTCGGAACGGCGTCGGGTTAGGGATTCAGGAGGAAGAAGACGAAGACGAACCGGGCATGCAAACGGGGGTTTTGTACGAGGGTCACAGGGACGGGGGATCGGGCACTTAGATACACTATCGCGAATACGACGTTCTTTTCTTCTCTCTTTTTGCTGCATTTACTTCATGTCCGGAGATGTCAATCGCTTACTCTCCAGCAGGCCTCCAGGACCCATAACACGCCTGTCAACGCACACGCCTTACTAACCCTCAAAGGGTAGAGCGACCCTGTCAAATACAAATATAGATACCAGGACAGTTGTACCCCCACGTCCTCTCAGTAAAGCACAAGCTCCAGTCATCCTATCTGCTTCTCCAACCCAGTGTCCAACCCAGAATCCAACCCAGAATCCAACCCAGAGTCCAACTCAAGCTCCAACTCAGGGCTAGGGTCCAACCCATAACAGTCCCCCCTTCAAGCAGTACCTGTCTTCCAGGCAGGCGATACGTAGACGTGCAAGTCAGAGATAGCAGTATCATAGCGGCCAGGCGAAGAATAGGATAAGGTAAGCAGGCGAGGAAGAGGATAAGTGTTTTGTATTTAGTAGGCATGTAGTGATATAAAGTACCGTATGAAGCAATATACCTTATGCTAAAGCGATGCAAAAGCGATGCAAAAACAACGCCAAGGATATCGATGCAAGCTATTCGTGAAACCACTGCGAAGATCTAAGGCGTGTAGAGTAGAGACATGAAGGAACGCGTTGCTATAAAGTAAAGTAAGGTAACATAAAAGCAACGCTGACGACCTAATCTAATTGAACGTGAAACCACCTACAAAAATCCGTCAGAAGCGTGTAAGGTACTAAAATAGCAACGCCAGTCATGGGATAGGTCAAAGGTATCGCATAACAAAAAGTCGCGTAGCTCAGGCTGCAACACAGCATATATTGACAGTATAAGTAAAAAAAAGGACGTGCAATGCCGCCACGTACCTTAGTTCAACGTTTTTCAGGAGCTTGAATCGGGGTCTTCTTGTGCTGCAGCTTGTTGTAATGGTGCCTGGATCTGGTCTTCGTTTGAGGAGGGCTGTGGTCTGGCGTGCGCGCGGAAAGTCTGGAATTTTTGGGGTTGGGGCTGGATGTGTTCTTTGATGTTTCTGTCGAGTAAGGGATGGCGTAGTCTAGTCTAGTGAACATAGGCTACCGGCTATCTACCGTTACAGCCCCGTCCTATCCGCCAGATCGGGGAGCAGTAGAAGTGACGGCTGTAAGGGTATATTGAGGCTTCGAAAGGTGATTGTGTAGTGGATGCAGGGTTCCGATTACCTAAGGTCAGACGGGGGTGTGGAAGGGTACTCCAGAGGATCCCCGGAGGGAAGAGGGGGATTAGAAGGAAGAGGGGGATTAGAGGAACGAGGGAAGAGGGAAGAGGGAAGAGGGAAGAGAGAAGAGGGAGGGACCTAAGCCAGCGGAGCGTTTCGTGCTGTCTGGGTCTATAGGTGCAGATACGAATTGAAGATACCGTGCCTTGTGATTTGAACAGTCGAAATTACCATGCTTTGAGGTTTTGAAGATACTGTGCTTTGAGGTGTTGAAGATACCGCCTTATGCTTTGAAGTGTCCCAGATACCATGCTTCAAGTGTCAAGATACCATGTCTTGAGATGTCATAATAAACACTAATAGCGCTATCGATAGCTGGAGGTAGAGGAAGTGCACATCGCCGTGGCCTTTAGCCGGGTTGATGACGGGTTATGGCAGTCGGCGGCGTGGTTGCTAGGTTGCTTGGTGAGTATTGAGTGCTTGTTGGTTTTGTACTGCTTCTTCGTGTATGCTGTAATATTTACTGCTGAGAAGGTGGAGACGAAGCGGGGCGGAATGGGCAATAGGGTGGGTTCCCAGGGTCTCAGGAGACGAAGGTTCAGGCAGGTATTGGAGACTAAGGTCGACGTTTGTTAACGATTACTGAGACGGTGTAGCTCTGACGGAGAACTGTAGTATGATTACATGCTTACTTAGTCGGGTAGATCGGTGTGTGCTTTGGAGACTTCGGGTAATACGACGCTAGCCAAGACACTACCTTTGTATTTGGTTTAAGGAGAAGAGACTTGACTTGATTGTGTTAGGAAAGCAATATCGCCTCTTATCTACCCATACGAGATGAAGTTCATGAATGCCAAGTAAGGTAGTCTGAGGCTTATAACGCCTTACTGCTGCCTCTACTCACGTAAGCAAATTCTCAAGGCAGCAGGATTCCAAGACGCATTACACATACCCAGTCAATTATCTCCACCAGAACCCAAGTACCTAGCTCAGAAGCATCATTCATATTCCTTTCTCTACAAAAACACCGAAATGATAATGCCAGCATCACCCTTCAAGATCCGCCCCGCCACAGTAGCGGCTTCAGATCACGCCCTCCTAATCGACTTCAAAGATTCGCAACTCGAATGGCTGAGTAGAATCGGCAGCAGCGGACAATGGGGCAGCACGCCCTCCCGCGAAGCAAATCCCTCCGTCACCGAGGGAGCCTTTGCCTGGGTGCAGCGGAGCGAGAAACAAGCACCCTGGGGCGAAACCTGGTGTCGAGCCTTCGTAGCCGAAATCTCGGGGACGCCTGTTGCGGCGCTGGTGCTGGAGGCAAAGGCGCCTGCGTATGTGAGCTCTATGCTGCCGGGAATCAATGAGAAGGATCCCTTTGTTTATCTGGCATATCTGATTTCCAATGGACATGCGGGGGTGGAGAGAAAAGGTGCTGGTGCGGCGTTGATTGCGAGGGCGAAGGAGGTGGCGGGGGCGTTGGGGGTGGAGAGGCTTTGTCTTGATTGTTGGGGGGGTAATGGGGGGAAGTTGGTTGGGTGAGTACGGTGCGAGCGTTTGATGAGTTTGTCTGAGATTTTTTGGTGGAGATGAGGCTGATGGGATCGGTTCAGGTACTATGAAAGTCAGGGGTTTAGGCCGATCGGCGAGTTTAGTGCTCCTGTTGAGGGGACGGATGATTGGATTGGTTGTATTTTGGAGATGTGGTTGTGATGGTGGAGCTCTGACAGCCTTGACTGGGTGACGATAGTCGAGTTCTGACAGCCTTGACTGATGGTCGATGGGTTGCGTGAATGGAGGGCCAGGTCATCGACGACGTTGAAGAAACATGGTACGGTTGTCATTCATTGTTTGTATCTAGGTCTATATTCGTCACTGCTTGCTAGCTCGGTTGTCGTGGACTCCAAGGACAATCGTAGGTCAAATCGTATTACTCACGAATGGTAAGCACTTCTTTCACGACTGATACTAGTATTGAAATGTTTTCGTCGAGAAGCTTCTTCCAGTGTTAGCTTGTCAAATTTTGAGTGGACGATGGTGTGGATGCCAGGCATACTTGTGCTAAAGGGGACATTTAGTGGATGGTGAAGGATTCTTGACGCTTACCTGGACTGCAACGCCTCCGTTGGGAACCCGATAGGCATATCGGCCGAACAGTTGAGCGGCTACTTTGTTTGAGTCAGACTTGCGTCTCATCGCGTCAAAACTGGACTGATCTGTTGGTGGCCCATCGATATCAAGTTCTCTCCGAGCACAAACGTATCAACTCTACACGTAGTCAGGCTTCCAACCAAGTCCTATGCATGGCAGACAATTTGCCAGGTTTTCGAGCTGAACCACAGAAAAAGTTTCCGATTTCAGTGGACACAAATCACTTTGTGCCTTCAGAAAAACATTCCAGCAACTAGAAGAATGTCTGGAAGATGTGGTAGAGAGAGGTACCTAGTCACAAAGCCTGAAACCGCTTGGAAACATGCGTTCATGGTCTGTGCCCCGCTTATCTGAGCGAGACGAGCGGATCGCATCTTCCGTTCTTTTCCCCTTGCCAGTATGACAAGTGATTCATTTCAACTGTTCATTCGCTATTAGGTACTGGGAGACGAAGAACAATTCCCTTGTTAGAACTTACAGCTGTGTGTTGTATCCAATCTACATCTTGGCCGCGAAAGGATGCAAATAACAAGAACATGTGGACAACTCTCACGCGACATATGACATTTAGATCAGACTCAAGGATCGTTATTGTATGCCTCCAGGCCTTGTAACATCCGCTAGTGATTGATACATAATACGAATCACTCGTCAAAGCAAGCACCAAGACGATACTTCTCGGCGTGAGTGCTAGTATCAGCCTCTTTCCACTTCTCAATACCGTCTTCCACCCCGTCAGCGCCAACACTCCACTGTCCATTTCGAATAGTATAGCAGAGCGTGAGATGCAGAAGTGGAAGATAGGGGATGTAGTGCAAAAGTGCAGGACGCGACATGATGTCTGTTAACAAGTAAAGTGTTTTAGTACGGCCCGTGCACGACTTCCGGCTCATCCCCGAGCAGACGCCCCATTCATTCAGACGTACAGTAAAATACGCGCCTATCATGATACGGCCGTGGCGTTTCATGGCGTTTCGCGTATGCACTTTGCCCCAACACGACGCACTCGATCGCACCAATGGTCGGAAGTGTTGTTACTAACAGGTGGACAGCAACGTCTCGAAACCAGTTTTTGGCGCACTTGATTTGCAGTGGTGTGTGTGCATCCGGGCTACCAGCAGGAGGCTCCCACGCTGAGGGCTTACCACGAATCATAATTTATGAAGCACCAGAATTTCAAGCAGTCAAATACAGATGAGGTAAACGTCTAGCTATGTAAGTTTTAGTTATTTCAATATCATGACTTTCTAACTTTTGTTACACATCCGACATGAAGACTACCACAAGATCAAGGCTCAATGAGGTGCGATGCTTTTGCAAGATTTGTGGGTGCATCGCTCGTCTCCATTGACTATATAGTACAATGACTGAAGCAGGAGTCTTAGATTGTCTTCGAAATAGAGAGATATGGTAGCATGCTCTAGAATTATCTCTTCGAAGTTTGTTGCGACACTGAACGCGGCTAGGGATTTGCTATTCATGGAGAAGTCATACTGATACTCCTTGCGGTGATAAGGTATGTCTCAGACGATGTTAGGCACGAATCTCGATTCTCATTCACGATTAACCTTTGTAGTGTGCAAATATTCCCTCCTAAAGTATGCTTGGGTTGAGCCTCATCTACCATTAGTATGGGAAATCACAGCTGATCTTACTTGGGAGAGACAGGCTGAACCGGTTGGAACACTTCGTTCGGCTGGCAGCCCATCTCGAGCAGCAGCAAGTAATGAGGGAAGGGTCATACCTGCTGCGAAGCCAGACCTGTTGTGAGGAGATAAAAGAAGGGTAACCAGACTTGCTCCCCACATCTCTGCCCCAGAACACTTTGTTACACTATTCATCCCTTTGGGCGGGTCCGACGAACCTCGACCGTCACAATGCTGTCAGCTAGATTCTCCACAAAATTTCTACTGTTGCCTCGGTGCATTGTTGAAAGTGCCTCTCGGCTATGAAATCTCAAATTAAAGCCCAGACGTCGGGAATTGCAATTCTTCTCCCATACTGAACAATGGGCCTGAGGCTCATTTGACAAGCGAAAAGTCGATGCACGTGGTTCCTTCCTCTACTGCTACTACCAATGGTTTCTGTTCGCGGGCAGAACTACCCATCCAAAGCTCTGCATAGACTCCATTACCGAAGAAATTGGCATACCGTTGAAGACTCTGACAATGATCTTTCTCAGTGAAGGAATGGCCTTCAGCTGCAGATAGACCTGCGACAATGCCTCTCTAGTGAATTGCGAGTGGGCCTGGTCCACTCTTGTCAAGCCACTGGAGTTTCTACTAGAGATGAGAGTCTCCAGTGTCGTCAAATTAGTGCACTTTTCCTGAAGAAACTTCAGACTCTGCAAGCTGTCTTCCCTGATATTTGATGCTTCTGGTTGCACTTCTATGACCGGAAAGTTGATGCATATATCTTGAGCCAACCGCGTCAACGGTATTTGGTGTACTCGAGAAGCGTGACAGCGGTGAATTTGTTCCATCATAACATATGCCTCTGATTTTGGTCAGCCCCACATGAACGAGAATCACTAAGTAGAGCTTACATAGATTGCCATCAGCCTCGATAGTGCTGATTTGGTGTTTGCGAAGCAAATCGGAGAAATGCTAGAACAGATTTCCTATATTGATGATTGCGACACACTCGGCCAAAAAGTGAACAAGAAAGATATACACAAGGTAACGTACAGTGACTGTCTTTCAAGCTTATCTGAAATTTTATAGGCACTTGTGTCAGTGTACCAAAAGATTCTAGAATTCTACAAAGTCGCATTTGACATTCTCACCAGCAAAGGGGCCAAGCTGGTAATGAAAATGGTCTTGGAGAACGACCATCTGCCAGACATTGTCCAGGATTTCTTGAGACATGCCCTTACCCTGCAAAAACTGGTACAAAAGGCGACCTTGGAAATTGTTGAGGATATCCGAAATATGCTGTACGACCGGGAGAGTAAGAGGAACATATACGTCATGGCATGAACACATACTGATCTGATACAAGTCACTAGGTGGCTCGGTGGTGACAAAATGAGCCACCAAAGTCAATACCATGCAGATTTGCGCGATCTTCGGGCCGACCAGGCTTCTGGATTCTTGCTAACAGATATCAATTTTATCAAATAGTATTGCACTCTCGATTCCCGTCATTTGGTGCTTGTTGGCGACATGGGATGTGGCAAGACTGTTGCAACAGCATTTCTTGTGGACGAATTGAGTCGGAAGAATCGGTACCAAATACCTCAACCCAAGATATGCTATTACTATTGTCGAGATGTCGAAAACGGCCAGGTCATTAACATATTCTCCGCCCTAATTCTATCACTTTTAGAACAGCTCTCTGGACTGAAAAGACCTTTCTACGAATGGTATAAGCAGAACCAAGCTTCCGGGAATCTCGATCCAGCTACAGATTCAAAAAAAACTTGAAGAATTCCTGCAAAAGGCGGTTGAGACACTCGATCGCCCGATTCTCATCGTTATCGATGGCCTGGATGAGTGTGACAGACAGTCACGACGCAGTCTGCTCAAGTTGTTGAAAACTTTATCGCGTAACAAGCCGAATCTCAAGACTATATTGTCCTGTCGCCCTGAGGAGATCTTAGAACAGCTCACTGGAACGGCCAGGATTGATCTGGTTTCCGATGACAAGAGAGATCGCATTATCGTTGAGCATACAGTCGAAAGACGATTGTCCTATTTGACAAAGGATGTCAGAGCGTTTGTCATTGAAAAACTATCCCTGGGGGCGCAAGGGAGTGCCATATGGACGAAAATGCTGACAGAACTCATTGAAATTCGTGGAATAAGGGCGCTTGGTCCAATGCAACTCTTTTTGGAAAGGATGCCCTTACCTAAAGAGCTTTCGAAACTCTACGACGTTTTACTCTCGCATTGCACTTCTAATGGCCCAGAGAATCAGGAACTTGCTAGAATAGCTCTGAAGCTTCTTGCAGTCGCTCGTAGACCTCTTAGCATACTGGAACTTGCCTGGGCTGCTGCCTTGGCCACGGCGCAGCAGAAGATTACCGACGTGGCCGCTCTTGCCAAACTGGTAGATCATCAAATAGTTCTGGGTTTAATCCACCCTTTCATTACTCGCATCAACTTCAAAGACGTGAAGAAGCGACAAATTCGACTCGTGCATCAATCTGTGAAAGAGTTCATAGAAAAGGACCATGCCTCGCAAAAATCTCGTTCTCAAGGTCCAGCTATCCGAACGACAACTGGCCAGGCGCTAATCGACGAACCCATCGAAACCTTGGAGGCACTAATTTTGGATATCTGCATCAAATATCTCTTGTTAGAAGATATTGGCCACGTTAAGATCTTTTCTGAGGAACAGATGGCAATCGACGAGCTACCTCAAGAAGTCGACTTGTTTGATGATTATAAAGGGCCCAACGATTATGATCCGCATTGCACTTGGGAAGATTGGGAAGAACACATGATCCACTTTGATCCAATAGAGCGTTGCTTTGGCGGATTCTTTGTTTATGCGTCATGCCACTGGCTCGAGCATTTCAGTACCATCAAGGCTGAACCTTTCCCGAGTATTGCAAGCATTGAGAATGTCTGTCACGCAGGCTCAACCCGACTCGATAATTGGATACAACAGTATTGTCGCCCTAATTGCGCCCTCAAACCCAGGCTTGACTTTGACAGTAGGCTGTACGATCCACTCAGCATAACGTCACTCTACGGGTCAGAGGCCATGCTGTGCCATATGCTTGATGAATCGGACTTCAATGAGGGCAAGTACTTTCATCAAACAGCTATAAGGGCCGCTGATCAAATCCTTCTGTGGGGTGACGAGTCAAGACTCAAGATGCTTCTCATGAAGGATAAAACTGGCGATCAGCTTCGAAATCTCGAATTCTTCCAAGTCATTATGACACAATGGTCCTACCGCGCTACACGCCGCGCCGGGTGGGACCCCGTGCTTGATCTCGTTGATCTTGTGTCTGACACGATGGTTGAAGAGTATTGGGCCAACGAGATGCTGTGCAGAGCTGCGAGAGTGGGGTGTATGCCCATTATCGAGCGTTTAATGATTCGAGCTCAGCATGAGAGAAAGCTAAGCAATGAACTGCTGCGTATAATTCCACACAAACAGCATCCACCATTGGATAAATCAGAGCATCAGTCCATTGGCGAAGCTGTTTTAGGCAACCACGTTGATGTGGTGAAATATCTTTTGGGCCAGAAGGGGATCGAAGCACATCTCCGATACCGCAACTGGAATGGTGAGAACGTTTTGCATCTGGCATCAAGGCTCTGTAATCCAGCAATGTTCCGACTTTTGGTCCCCCACTTCCAGGAGGGTGTGCACCAGCTAGACTATCAAAGGTGCACACCCCTCGTGCGAATCATTCTGAATTCTTCCGACTCCCAGGACCGATATGGATCGGCAAGCACATTGCTTTCACAAGGCGGTGCTAATGGAGATGCCCACCACAAACCGGAACAGCAGGATCCTTTGCGTATCGCTGTCCGGCTGGGAGACATACATATGTGTTCTCTCTTGCTCGACGTCGGAAATGTAGATCCTCTCCAGGCACTGATACGTGGTCACGATGGACAGATGACCCTGAAAGATGATACTCTCAGGATTGAGAACATGCCGGCTATGTTGAGCTTACTTAATAGAGCCGTTAACATGGCCATCATCTAGTACGAAGGATGGCCTTTTGATGGTGTATTAAGGGGTTGAAGTCTTTACGTCTAAAGAACAGATCCGTCATGCCATCGAGTATTGTGAATCCTGGTGCTCTGACAAGCCTACAAAGTATCTACTAAGCGGATGTAGCTTTTTAGCGCATGTTTGCGGAAACCGTAATCTTTCAAGGCACATTTGGTATAGCGGACCGAAACGATCTACTGAATCTTTCTTTCAATGTCACGAAGCTACTAAGGTTCTACTTGTAGGCAATCCCTCATTAGAATATAAATCACCATCAACAAGGAGTCATGTTAATATTGAAGTTTGAATTTTCTAAGTTTTGCGTGATACCAGTATCTTAATGAATAGGACTTGGCGGTTTGTGCGAATAAGGGAGTATGTAACTATAAGCTCGACAGCGTCATTGTAGCACACTCTGCAATATTCGAGAGCAGAAGGATGTGAACCTTTGTCGTTGAAACACAAGGCGCATGGTCAGACATGAATTAGCACGTGGAAATTTCCGGGGCACCCAACGACTCCAAACCGTAATTAGTTACAGGACAGATAGTGTGTATTATACCGTGCACTGTTCTGCTGCATGTTACCATATTACACTTTTTGCGATGCGAGGCGCCCCTAGCAGAGGTAAGGTGCTGGTGGAAAGTGAGACCCTGAATAGCAAAATATTGGTGGCGTAAGCGCCTGTACAATGGCGTTAACGAATGATGGCGTGCTAGAAGTCTGAAACCCATCATGACTTGGTGAGGCGCTTATTATTGGTAACGAAGGAGCTTAAAAGCATGTCAAGGAGACAGGCTTCCTCGAAGATTAATGACTTGTCATTTCTGCTCGTGTTGGTGTGCCGGATCACATATTCCGGTCCAGGGTAATATGTAGGCCCAATGCAATGGTGTGAGGAACATAGACCAATGAACGACGTATGACACTGTTATTAACCGCACAACAACAACTTGAGTGTCTCAAAGCTTTTTCGATACCAGGGCCAAATACTGGTGTTGTGATCAGAGCATTGACCCTCCTCATTATCCACAACCAAATTAACCTGGTTTGTGGTCCGTTACACTGGAGTCTCAAGCGGCCAGCGGATGGGATGCCCTATCTTCCACTTCCCCAGTTCTCAGCTGCCTATGGCCGTACGTGCTTGAAGAATGAAATAGATAGGACTATGATGTTCCAAGCAAGTAGTGAGGCTATGTAGACCTGATGCTCGAAGACTATCAGAAGTTTGAGAGATGCAGTGATGTACTAGCCAACTAGTTCGCTCGCTAAAAAAAATCGGTTGTTAGTGGGATAGTCTGGTGTCCTACTCGCACGTTGTTTAGCTTGATCGTGATCCTGCGCGATGCTGTTCAGCTTACTGGTAAGATCACTTCCTCAATCCTTGGGCGCAGGGGCTTGGATAGAATCAGCCTCATACGTGCTCAATCCAATAAGTAGAACGTTCAATAGGTAAATGCTACTGTTACTTCAATACTGTACTTTAGGATATTGGATAGGAACTGTGCATACTGGGGTAGGAGAGCATAGCGTGTAGAGCTTTACAGTAGGTGCTCATATAGCTAGAGTTGAAAGCCTGTTCTGCTCCTATGCTACAAGAAGCAGAGTAGAAACCGTGTATGTGACTCGTGCGCCCTATCTATCACCCAAGCCTCACACTATTCTTTTCCCTCATTTCTGACTTTGAAAGACTTGATAGTGTAGCCAAAATGAGAAGCCTCCTCGCCTTTGTAGGTACACTTGACTTCCGCTCCCTCCACTCCATGACTCTCAATGGCGAAGTATTGCGGGTAATTGGGAACAAGGTCATACGTGTTATTTGTGTAGTCGTAACGGAGAGACGAGTAAAGAATGCTGTCCTCTGCTTAAACAGAAAATCCGATATTTGCGTTGTCTGTAGTAATTTGATTGCAGTATTAGTGCAAAGTAAAGAAAGAAGAAAAAAAGAAAAGGGGAGAATGTCAAGAGCAGGGAAAGACGAGAAACGCAGGGGCAACATACCTGTGACAGTAATGTCGAAATAAGCCATGTCTCCAGGATCAACATCCTGTGACTGTGTGTTCGAGATAGACCAGGTCTGGACGATGGTCGCGTCGTTCCCAAAGCGTGTGAGGAGCCAAGGGTAGGCTGTGATGCAACGACATGTCGCGAATAGAGCGTGAACGCTTACACAAGAGAATGGAGATGAAATAATTTTCGGCGAGTGGCATGAACCATAAACCTTGAAACAGCAATTATAGGTGGCCGACAAGAACATCGGATTTTCTGCAATTTGTACACTATGATGTGTCCTAAGAAACCCGACCCCAGTCTAGACGAGGTATTTCGATCATGTACCCTCAATTTTGAAAAAGTAATTATCTTCATGTCCGTGAGGTCCTACAAGATAGTAAAGATAAGGAAAGGGCTATGATTGATGCACAGACAGACCTGACAGAGTTACAGCCGCTGCTACAATACCAGCTCCAGATTGTGGTCTACACTTGACCAAAAGCTCTTGGTCGTGCGAGACCTGTATCTTGTCGCAGACCATTGTAAAGATGTGCATAGCATCATTGGTGAATATTACTACTCTTTGAGGGCCTTGCGAAAAGGCGAAATATGTATGGGACCAACCGTCTTCCAGCTTGACCTTGACAGGCGTGTCATTGAACCGCCATGTAGGTCCGCTCATGTTGAAGAATTTTGTGATTTTGAAAGGTACCAACGAGCTGTCTAGAGATTGATGATTGAT
Organism: Delphinella strobiligena; assembly: GCA_009982845.1. NCBI lineage: Eukaryota > Fungi > Ascomycota > Dothideomycetes > Dothideales > Dothioraceae > Delphinella > Delphinella strobiligena. The sequence goes on from JAADKB010000012.1 coordinate 1,574,533, forward strand.
GGAACAGTGGAAGGAGTATGATTGAAGGGCACATATGAACTTTAACATGCGGCCGCGCGCTAATATATGAGCAAAAGGCAGCGTACCATGCATGGCCGCATTCTTGTGATCGTGTTGTATTTGATTGGCCAACTAGCTTAGCCACTACTCGCTGGTCCCACGAGCTAAATAGACCTCCTACGTACGCTATGCCCATAAGATGTAGCTGAGACAGGCCGTACTAGAAATTTGTTACAGGATCTTAATTTTGGTGCTAGTAGTGTTAGCTGCATAAGCTACATAACGTGGGTATTGATATCCCCGCAAACTCCAGCTGAAATGACCACAGGGGCATTTTAGTTCTGATTTGGAATCAGGAGATTGATTCCTACTGCATAAGCTGAACAACGTGTATATTGTGTGGATCTGTACGATATGCGAGCTGAGATGGAATTCAGGAGTAAGATGGTCTCACTTCAGGAAGTCGACTTTAGCTGCATAAGCTGAACAACGTGTATATCGACGGGGTCGCCGAAATATTCAGCTGAGATGACCTTAGCTAGGTGTGAAAAGCACATTCTCATGCGATGTTGTCCTGGTCCAAATGATATAAAGCCTCTCTGAACTCCTAGCTCGAGAAACAACTTCAGCACTGTCGCCTGATCCCTCGAACATTCATATAGATCTCTTGTTATCCAGAGCCCTAAGATCGCAAAAATGCCAAACAAGTACTCAATTATCATTCAGAATAAATACAACAAGACTCAGCAATTCTTGTTGTTCAATGAGAAGCCGACAGTCAGCAGTAACACAGGGCATGATATCGCAGCATTCAATAATGTCTGGGCGACTGCCCCCGGCGTTCACGGTCCTAATGGCAAGACTCAATTTGACATCATCGTCGAAGAATATGCTGTCTGTGGTACAGCTCCAAAAAGCTCAACCCCAAGGTCACACCACCCAAGAATGGCACCGCAGTTTTCCAAGAGGTTTTAGCTGGCGGTGGAGCTGGCTTCAATCTCGACAAGGAATCCACATGCGACACTGAGGAGCTTTCGGCATCATCGTCGATAAATATGACGGTAACGCATATAGTACGTCGATGCTTCTCTTTATGTGAACAGATCTCACTGACGATGATCAATGTAGCGAACGTGTTTTCTGGACTTGGTCGAAAGAGCGCGAAGCCTCCATTTGATGTGGTCCGGTTGCTGTTTGGCCTAGTGACCCAAGTGTCACGTATGAAGTCATCCCCAACAAGTCTTTCTTCGTTAGCACTGGGAGTTACAAAACTGGAGAGATAGTCAATGTCAAGACAATCGGTCAGACCTGCCCGATTGACTTTTCTTCTGGCGATGGTCTTAGGAAGAGTAGCGCCATTGTGGTGTTCCAGCCCGATGGACAATACAGTGCTCCGAAGTTCACTTAGGATGAGATTCCACGTTACTACTGTATACGAGTCTATATTAGGCGTACAAATACTGAAGAGAGGCTTATGGGACAGAATGTCTAGGATTCGCTCTAGCTAAGCAATCTACATTTGTAAAGTCGCTCACAAAACTACTTTCGTACCAACTATTCTCAGACGGTAGCTGCGATCCTAATCTCTATATCATAAAGATGTGACGATCAGAATGAGTTAATAAGATTTGATGCATGCTGAGCATTGACGTTATACTTACCAGATCCCAAGTTCTTCGAAAAAGGGGCGACCGTGTCCATATTATCACGGAGATCCGATTCCAGTATGAACCTTACATTTACATTTTATATAACGATGGTCTACGGTATAAAGCTTAAGTATAGTAACAGTATAACTTTGCCTGAATCAACTTGACCGCTGTAGCACCAAGAGGCAGATAGAGTGGAACAGTTTCATTCCGACTGGCCGCCTGAAATAATGCCTCGGCAACCTTCATCGGCTCGATACCGTAACCTGCCAGGATACCTTTATTGACATAGCTCTCCAATTTCCGGGCCGGCATATCGTCACCTGCGTACGCCTCGTGAGGCTTTGTGTTTATCTCGCTGTGGGTCGCGAACCTAGTCTTAACACCAGATGGCTCGACGACACAGAAATTGACTGGGAATGATCAATATGGAACCGACCCAGTGAAAGAGAAGGCAACTCACGATTCCAGTCCGGATGCATTTCTCGAGCAACAGACTCTGTCCACCCTTCGACAGGAAACTTGCTTGCGTGATAGAATGCGTGTCCAGGAAAGCCGCAGACACCGGCAAGAGAGGAGATGTTGAATATCAGGCCACCACAATGATCTTCCTGCTGGCGCGTGACTTTGACAGCGTTCATGGTAACACGCACGGTACCGAAAAAGAGAGTCTCCAGCTCATCATGCATTTCCTGCTCGGTTGCGCTTTCAGTGTCACCTGAAAGAGAGTATCCGGCATTATTGACGACCACATAAATGTGGTAATCAGCTCCAAAATGTGCTGCGGCTGCCTTGAATGCGTTGTCGACCGAGGAGGGTGTCGCGACGTCCAGAGTAAGCTTGAGGATATCGACGTTATCGTCGGCGAGGTATGAAAGGCTAGAAGGGTCTCTCGCGGTTGCGATTAGACGCTGGTTGGGTTTGCTTGCGACATATCTTGCGATTTCGCGTCCAATGCCGCTCGAGCAGCCAGTGACTGTTGTACGACAATGTGGTCAATTCACTATCCATTATACTTCCTGTCATGGCTATCCAAGAGTATACCTACTCAACCAAGGAGAGTCGGCTGGAAGATGATAAGGCTTGGTGTTAACCGCATTCATGTTGTTAACGGATCATACAAAATGCAGGTGGCAATGATAAGTCGGACGTGGAATGTGAATCTGATCGTTGTGATGGGGATTATCCAGTAAAATATACCCTTCATTCCAGTGATCTCTTGTTGAAGCTATATTGATGCCTCGTTATCTGCGGCGACTTGATCTGGTCACCGTGTAATGTCAGCTGCGGGGAAGCGCAAATAGCGAGGAAGCGGAATGCAGTATCAGAGAAACTATCGTACCTTGTGGATTGAGTCATTGTTTTTATTGTAATGCTGATGATTGGATCTCGTAAGGTCGATGTACGATTCGAGGCTGTGTGTACCTTTTTTTTATCTTAGACCGGGAGCCCCCCGCCGCCGGTGGCGTCAGATGGCGCTCTCGACTCATGCACTTTAACCCAGCTAGCTATATGGCTAAGATACAATCGAGTATCTAGCAACAGAATGTCATATCTACTGCAGCTGGGCTGGTGATTCTCAATGAAAGAACTGATTACTAATTCAAAGGCCTCATTGACCAGAAGGAGCTTAGACAGCCTTGTACTGCTTTACACAATCGCTTTATGGTTTGTTGAATAGAGACTGCAGAGATGTCAACATTCGATCCTTGCTCTAAAGTAGAGTAAACAGGATTTAGAGTACCATGACCTCAACCACTCGTGCCGAAGTATTGCTCTTGGCGCTTACATTTCGCGTAAATGCGGCGAGTACTATGAATACACGTGTATCGCATACCGGTCAGTAGAAAGCCACAGATAGCACACCATGCAGCTTTCCAGATCTCCGATAAGCTAAAATGTTCAATCCTATTGAGCTCCCACGGCTGAGCATTTCGCGACTTCATGTGATCTGGACCGCTTATCTCACAAAATCATATACGTAGAGCAAATCATCATTTTGAATCATGAGTAAAATAAGTTTGACAAGAGAGGAGTACACTGTGGGATGGATCCGCGCTTTGGATATTGAGGCAGCTGTCGCGAGAGGCATGCTCGATGCGGAGCAGACTCCTATCCCGAGACTGAACAAAGATACCAACGCATACATCCTGGGCAATATTGCACAACACAATGTGGTCATCGCATGTCTTCCTTCGGGCTTCTACGGTACAGCTTCTGCTGCAGTCGTAGCCACGAACCTCTTGTCTAGCTTCCCGAACGTGCGATTTGGGTTGTTGGTTGGAGTTGGAGGAGGTGCTCCTAGTGAGGAACACGATGTGCGCCTAGGAGATATAGTAGTCAGTCATCTAGACGGTCCTTTCGGTATGCTATGAGACATATGGTTATTGAGCGCATCTAATGTAATCTTGTGCAGTTGGAGTCGTGCAAATTGATCTCGGCAAGGAGACCGTTTCCGGCTTCAAGCGGACCGGCTCGTTCAACCGTACGCCTACAGTAATTCTTACTGCTTTGACAGGGCTTCGATCAAAGCACATCCTCGGCTTGGACTTGATCTCTCAATACATCAAAGAAATGAATGAGAAATACCCAAGACTACGCAAAGAGTGCCGATATCAAAGTAAAGACTTCGACCGACTTTTCGGATCCGACCACAAGCATGTCCAAGCCAGAAACAATAACTGTCAGAATTGTGACCCTGGACAAGAAGTGGAACGGGAGGAGTGAGACTTTGATGGCCCGGTGATTCATTACGGAACGATAGCTTCGGGCAATCAAGCCATCAAGAGTGGCCTTGTAAGGGACGTCCTGCAAGAAAAGTACGGTATCATATGTTTCGAAATGGAAGCTGCGGGGCTCATGAATGACTTTCCTTGCCTAGTGATCCGCGGTATCTGCGATTATTCAGACTCTGATAAAAATAAGCGTTGGCAAGCTTGGGCGGCGGCGTCAGCGGCGGCATACGCGAAAGAGCTGCTTGTTGCTATACAGCCAATGGAAGTGGAAGAAACCCAGAGAGCGGCCGAGCTGCTTCCCAAAAGTATGTAACATCTTTTGAGCATTCGAAGAGATTGCTGTAATAACCAGTATTAAAGTCGCGGATGATATTGCCGACATGGCGTCTAAGGCCAATATCATTGACAGAAAATTGGACCGTCAAGCAACCATTGGCCACGAAAGTAACGTAAAAGATTGGCTCTCCCCATGCGACCCATCAACGAACTACAATCGGGCGCTGGACAGTCGTCACAACAACACAGGATCTTGGTTGACACAGGGTGATAAGTTCTTCCGGTAAGCCAAAGGCAGTTCTGTGGCTACATGGATTAGCGGGGTGTGGTAAAACCATACTCAGCGCATCGATGATCAAAAGTCTCCAGGATTCTGCTCCAACCGGACATGTCGCATCTGATAGTAACGTTGTGCTCTATTTCTTCTTTGACTTCAGCGATGTGAAGAAGCAATCACTGGATGGTATGCTTCGATCTCTGATCTGGCAACTATACTATCACCGCACAGATGCTCGGCAGTTCCTGGAGTCGCTGTATGCCAGAAATGGTGCCGGAAGGACACAGCCATCGACCAGAGAGCTAGCTGCGGTACTTTCGAGTATGACCAAGAGCAACGTCCAAGTCATCCTCGATGCCCTTGATGAATGTCAGGATAGAAGAAAGCTACTTCCCTGGATCCAGGATCTTGCAAGTCTACCAGGACTACGTCTCATTCTGACCAGCCGAATGGAAAATGATATCGAAGTTGCACTGGGAAAATGGGTTACCGCTGGAGACGTATTACCGATCCAGAATGATCTTGTTGGCAAAGACATTCGCGTCTATCTGAAGCACAGAATTCAGAACGTTCCTGGGTTCGAAAGATGGTTACGTAGAAAAGATGTCCAAGACGACATTGTGGAAAAGCTTATGCCTAAGGTAAATGGAATGTGAGAGGGCTCATCTTGAATGCAGTCATCGTTCGACTGATCTTGTAATAGGTTCCGGTGGGCTGTATGTCAGCTCGATGCCTTAGAAAACTGTACAGATCGGTTGTCGATCCGGAAAGCCCTTGAAAGTCTGCCGACAACGTTGGATGGAACGTACGCCCGAATCCTTAAAACAATACCAGTGGAACACAAAGGAAAGGCAACGAGAATCCTTCAGCTCTTAACCTATTCGGATCATCCTCTTCGGACGCTAGAAGTCGTGGATGCATTAGCAGTGGATCTCGAGTAGACACCTGCTTTTGTCGAGACCAACAGGATGCCTAGGCCCGATGACGTGATAGCATTCTGCTCTAGCCTTGTAATCTTGAATATTCAGACTGAGAGTCTCCAGCTAGCACACTTCTCCGTCCGCCAGTACTTGTTGTCCAACCGCATCGAGCCATCTTGGAAAGACAATTTGATGAAAATCGCAGCCAAGATATCGCTTGCAAGGGTGTGTCTTGCATACTGCTCTTCAATGCAGCAAAATTTGACTGGAAACCAGGATACTGCGGAAGATCCTGACGGGAAGATTGATGACAATGTTTGCGAACATTCAGTCCAAATTTTCTCTTATCGGGTTCCACGGCCTGATAGAGCCGATCGGGTTGATGTCGGAACGGAATTCCCATTCAGAGAGTATGCCTCGAAGAACTGGCCACTTTACGCCTCGGAGACCGAGGAATACTGTGAGGTTCTACGCGCTGCAATCTTGGACTTTCTCCGAAAAAGAGACTATTCACTCGTTAACTGGTTACATGTCCGTGTGTCCGATGAGAAGAGTTGGTGGCGTTACTTACCGAAAGTCGAGCATCTGGGTCCAGCTGAAGCTCTATACCACGCCTCGCCCTGTGGACTAGCTGTCTCGGTCAAGGCTTTATTGAAACAAGGACTTGATGTCAATGCACACAGCGCAACAGGATGGAACACCTTCGCACTGTGTGCAGCCTGTAGTAGAGGCCACGTGAGGGTCGTAGCGGTGCTGCTGGAATACTGAGCAGACATTGATGCTAGAACTCAATATCGGGAGAGGACAGCCCTACACTTAGCTGCCTCGAATGGCTACAAGAAAATTGTGAGAATGCTGCTCGACAATGGTGCCGAGGCTCATGTGCGGGATGACTTTGGTTTCTCGGGATTGGACGCAGCTATTGTCGGGGAGCACAAAGATGTTGTTCAGATACTGCTAGACACTGGTATTATCGCCTTCCACAAGAATGGTAGCTATTCAGAAAGTCTTCAGATGGCTGCAAAGTATGGCCGGATGGAGATGGTTCAACTGCTGCTGAACAACGGCTTAGACGTCGAACAAGATTCTTCACACAGACACCGGTTTGACCATGTGCTTTGTAAAGCATCGGAGAAAGGGCACCAAGACATAGTGGAGCTGCTATTGGAGCATGGCGTCAAAGCCAGTGACGCTGCACTTTATCGAGCCGTGATCTACAGTCGTGAGGTCATAGTGAAACTACTACTGAAGCCTGGCACCAAAGTGGACGCCGGGATATTCCTCCTAGCTGTGGCTACTGGGCACGAGAGCATAGTACAACTATTATTGGAAAATGGCGCTCACATCAACGCTGAGACGTTCCACGAAGCTATACTCCAAGAAATGGGAGCATAGTACAGTTACTACTGGAGTATGGCGCCAACCTTGATCTTACAGCGTTCCATGTAGCTATGCATCAAGCTCGTATGGGCTCAGGAAGTATCCTACTCAACCCAGCATTGATACATCCGAGCGTATTTCACAGTCCATGCCGAGGGTCTTCGAGCGATTTCAGGAGAATCCTTCATATCCTGATCCGGAGAGCGGTCAGTGACAATTTTCTCTATCAGGCCTCTGTATGTGGGGATCACAAAGTGTTCGGGCGCTACTAGATGCAGGCGCAGATGTTCACCAGCGAGGGGGATACTATGGAAATGCACTTCAAGCAGCCTCGGTCGAGGGCTACTCCAAGGTCGTAGAGATACTGCTAGACGCAGGTGCAGATGTAAGTATTCAAGGGGGTGTATATGGTAACGCGCTGCAGGCCGCATCATTGAGGGGATACGACATTGCGAGGGAGCGATTGGAGGACGGAGACTACGTGCGAGGTTACACCGTACTATTCAGAGGCCATGCCAAGATCGTGGCCTTGTTGCTTGCCGCAGGTTCTGATGCCAACTTGCAAGGCGGACGTTATGGACGTGCCCTTCGAGCGGCTTATTGGGCCAATAATGATGCAATTCTGCATCAGCTGGGAAGAGGCGATCCGGGCCCGCTGGAGAGCAGATACTTTGCGATTCAGAATGCGATCGCAAAGAGCCTGATGAAAGCAGGTGCTACCACGACGACCAAGCCTGATGAGAAAGTTCCAAGACGTGGTTCGAAACATCGTTTTCGCAGTGGGAAGTAAACATGCTAGGTGAAATACAAGAAAATTGTCAGTATGTGTTTCTAACACGATAATGTACACTGATGTTGTTGCAAGTAATCATGCGCTATCTGGTTTCGATAGATACTGTATTGGCAACATAGAGCGAGTCGAGGACGTGGCTGCACAGATGTATCAACCGAGTCAGTCCGCTGTTAATTGCTATTGTTGGTTTCCAATCACCAGGCGCGGCCCTCTCCCTGCTCACTCCGGGACTCTGTTCTCCAGGGTCAAGGTGTATTAGTCCGATTGAACAACACAAAGCTAGATGTTGCCGAGCAGCGAGGAGGTTTACCCAGATCTCCTGATACTTCCTACGATATAGAACGAAGGTCTTGATAAGTTCATACGACGCGGTTACTTGTGCATTCGGCAAGACGACATATACAATGAATTGATATGTGCGACTCTCAACACAAAGTGGCCTAAGCTGCATGTTAAGGATCGATAGCAGGAGAGTCTGGGGCAGGAGTGTGGTATCGCGGAGACACTTCATTGGCTGACGGCGCTCACTCCCTCAAGCTCAGGCAATATCCCGGTTCTCATAAGGATAATAACCTTTTCCTTGTCGACAATGGGGGCCGTCTGTCTATTTGACTGAAACCAGCTGCATGACTTTCATGGCCGAGGGACCGTCTTTTGCACCGGAAAAACAACGCAAGCGTATTGATGCTATGGGTCCGGCCATGCATCCGAGTTGAATGGGTCAATCACTGTATGTGCATACAAGTCAGCGATTCGATCAAGCAAGCGATTAGATCTATCGTTACAGACCATGATGCTTGGCAAGGAAGTGGGAATGGGCCTCACGCTTCGAGGTTCGGTAGGCGAGATAAGGATTGGCTGAGGTGGTGACAACCACATAGCCGAGCTATCTCGAACGGTCTCTCTCAACCATACAGGAGAGATTGCTATCAGGACATTAGAGTGGTGTCAGCCTAGAGCAAGATGTCATTTCAGCGGATCACTCGGCGGCCTAACATGAAGGCACCAGAAATTGTCCTTCTCCTTGCAAAGACATCTGATTTTGACTGTTTTCAAAAGAAATATGACCAATATCACGATTACAGGTGCCGGGTGTGTGATATATCAAACATCGTTGGCCGTCTAAATTGACCAGGGGTAGCAGGACTGGTCTTGCAGTAGCAAATCAGTTCGCTCGAAAGCACGAGATCGCGATTGTGGCAAGAAACCTGCCAGGAGACCCAGACTCACAGTAATGGGCAAGTCCACGGGCCGGTGTAGTATTCATGGGGCAAGTCGAGAACACCCCGAGCGCTGCCCGCAGAAGATACAGCTCGATGCGCTTGCATACATGTGCAAGCTTGCGCAAAATGATCCAAACTTCAGCGTCAAGGTATGGTCGGACGAGTAATCCTTGTTTGTTCGTGGTAGCTCACGTCCGCGTAGATCTGTGTCATGGTGGACTTAACAGATGACCACTCCATAAAGAAAGTCTGGTATCAGAGCAAGCTCCCCAAAGTAAGTCTTCTTCTTGTGCTACAGCATCATAGATTAGATACCCAGCTTAGCAGCTCTCAGTTCAGGGTATCATCGAAGGAAGAGCTCCCGTTAGATGCAAACTTTGGCATGTCTTGTAAGCTGAGCACAATGCACGTCTGACACAAGTTCATGATTTCCAACGGACAAGAGTTTCATCTTGGCGCCGCCCGTATTCCTACCATGGCTGCGGACGAGACTCGAAGGCTCAGGAGTACGCTTTAAGCAATCTAGCGTTCGCTCGCTATTCGACCTCAAAGGTATGGATCGTCACATCTTGATCAATTGCAGTGGTAGCGGGACTCGATTCCTCAAAGATGTTGCTGACGAGGACATGAAGTTTGTGAAAGGTCAGACTATGTTGGTGAAGGCCGACCATGATAAGATCCTCATTTGTCGTGGTAAGATCGAGTATACATATGTTCCTGGTCATGGAGACGGCACCGCTATCCTAGGTAAAGCCAAGAATTGGGGAAGTGTTAACAAACATGTGCACCCCGAAACTAGAGCAGATGTAGGTAGCGTGAGAGGCTCGGTCCGCCGCGACTCCTGCTGCTGACACAAGGGCTCCAGATCTTTCGTCGGATTCACGAGAACATTCCAGACTCCTTCCCAATGGAACCAAAGGACAACTACATAGTTCGTGATATCACGGCCATTCGGCCACAGAAAGAGGGCGACGCTCGTAATCGCTGAAGAGGTGATAGATGGTCAGAAGGTCATTCATACATACGTCTCATCACACTGGCTTACAGCAATGAGGCGTTGTCTGACGTTGATCAGGGCCTTGTGGAGGCGGCTTCATATATTTTTGGGACTTGGCTCGGGCTGTCATAGAATTGATGGACGAGTCCAACTTTGACCTTCCGAAAGCGAGATTCTGATTGGACACCCATTTTTATCTTTCAAGCACAGGTCGCGAAAAGCTTTCGTTAAAACACTGCGCGCGATCTATGATGCTGTCTTTGCTCCGGTGAATACTCAGACCGACGTGTTAGGTTGACACATCGTATATCATTACCCATTAGTGGTATTGAGTCTTGTCTTTTGGCCGTAGTGGCAGCGTTGATCATTCATGGATCCACACCATGTATGTTGTGGACCCAGAATGTTCTTTTAAGGTTGTTGCTACATGCGGAGAACAGCGGTGGTGTCCGATCATGTTAGACTTTGATCATCCTTCCAGGATTCTCATGCTCGAAAAGCTAAAGTTGACATCGCAGATCTGCAACATCCATGAACAAGAAGCCACCGTGGCCACTTCCTTGCATATAGTTGCGTACAGCCAATGATGCGGAGGATAAGCAAGCCTTCTCAGAGCCCGACTGTAGCCTCTTGCAGTATCGCGGCGATTGATTCTCGCAAAAGTGAAAGTCACTGGGGTGATGTCTCGGATAGTGGCGTACACCGACAACCAGGTTTCGTGTTGGCATCAAAATTACCCGGTATAGGCGGTGTAGGAGTTTCTACTCTAGGATTGCAAATGACACCTATCAAGTCGGGAAAATAGGTCAAACGCTGACTTGTTGAAACGACAAAAGCAACTCCCTCCAGACGCGTATGGTATTGCCGAGCGGTGGGCCTTTGTAAAGGTCGCAATGGTCAAGGTCTGCAGATCGGCCGCTGTCAAGCTCTCAAGGTTCACGGCTCACATTTTCGAGCTTGACGTGAGGCACGCGCTAAGCCTAAGCTAAGCCCAAAAGCCCTTTTGCGCAAAGCAACTCCGACTTTCGGATCTCGTATAGGCGCGAGGCTACTGTGAAGGTATTGCAACATGATAGGGCTTATTGAAAGCCAGTGATTGAAGATCAGATGCCTGCTGCATGCGACGGTGTGCTTACAGGTGACGATCCTGTTGACGAACCTTGATGCCGGTCCAACACGTAATGAATGATGAAAATAAGCAGACGACACGCTGTTATCGCTTCTGCCGGTGAGTGTCGCAGGTTGATCAGGTGGATCTTAATAACTGATCTACGATATTATTTCAGGAAGAAAACATTGGTAAGCTAAGGGCGGAGATTGCAGGGCGGTTACATACCATATCTGTCAGTGCTGTCCTGAAACGACCCGTATTTCGCGACTTGTGACAAGTCCGAAAACGCCGACACAGACAGAGCAGGATACTTCTTCACATGTACTCGTAGCTCGTGCATGTGCTGATTCCTGCCACAACGTTGATCGTACTACGTCGCACTGCAGCTGGTCTTTGATATCTCAAACAAAGTTGGCCCGACGATGGTATGAATGTGGTCTACACCCAGCGGCGCGCTTGACAAGATTGCTTTCCCCAAGTTCGAAGCGGCCAACTCCGATAAACGATTGTGAGCCGCTCGTGACGCCGACAGATGGATGACGAGTTTGCGAAAGAAGTCCTACGGCTGGCCCAAGGACAAACAATTGAGAACTATGATATTGAGCTGAGACATCAGGCCCACTACCTTGGTATAAATATACCGGTGGAAAAGCTTAATCCCCACGACGACAACCGCAAACCGACATCGACATCGATGTTTGTTCCTCAGAAACGCAGGTCCATCTCAGTCGAGTCACAGGCTTCCCAATCGACTGGCTTAACGTCGAATCCCTCGAGGACTTCCAAGGAGCATGAGGCCTTGCTATTCCACACATCGCGTCAAGATAGGCGAAAGTCTGGCACCGCCGTGTCAATCAAGGACTATGATTTGATATTGTCGCATGCCAAACCCAATTTCCGCCGATTTTCATTAAATTTTTCGCCACCAATTACACCATCTCCTTCCACCTTTTCTCTTGATCTTTCATCAAGAGAATCATCACCCAGAAGACACATTATTAGAAGTCTGAGTAGATTACGCTTGCATCGAAGGAGTGGTTCCAACAGTCCGGTCAAGATTGAGTAAGTTGAGACAGTAACACAAGCCCGGCGAGCTGGCGCTGACTTAGCATCTCAGCGATTGCTCCCACTGTCCCCATGACGCCTCGTGCCATCGTCGCCCTTTACATGTCCTGCCTTGTGGTCACAGATACTGCACCGCAGGCCTTCGCAAGCTCATCAAAACCGCGATAGAAAGTACTGATAATGTGGCCCCAGCTTGCTGTGAACGACCCATTCCAGGTTCTCTTGCGGAGCGCGTTATGAGCCTAGACGAGCAAGATTCATTGTTGAGCAAACTCGTAGCTTGGGATCATGATTCAACAAGTGATACCTCTTCTGCAAACGCGACCAATACCGACTTGGCAACAGTCAGGGAACATCATACGGGATCATCCAGGCCAGGACAAACTTTTACAGATGTCCTCGACACCCTCAGTCTGCAGGAAGCGAGAGAAAATCTGATAATTGCCATGAAGTTCCCCAACTTTGCAAGATTAAGAGAAGAGCAGGAGGGGCAGAGAGACCGCTGTGTCGAGCTGAAAAGAAGAGCAAAATCCACCCTATCCGAGGATCGCCAGACAAAACATGACAATATCTTGTCGAGCTACGAACAGCAAAGAGAAGAGTTAACCGAGAAGGTACCCGTGAATCCTTCGTTCTGACCCTCCAATATGCTGACCATTGACAGCACATGCTAAGTCTTTCCCAAGTTGAGGACAAGCATGTTCGAGATGAGATGGACCTCCGCGCCTGCCAAGATACCGAATCTCGAAACACAGCCATTGCTCTTCGACACATGGAGGCTTTTTGTCGGGGTGAATCTGCATCGGGGGAACAGCATCGCCGGATGATATCCGACCAAGACCGAAGAGAACTGGCCAAAACAATACATAAGGCGGACCAAATGGACAAGAAGCATGAGGGCGAAATCAACGTTCTCAGAGGCGAGCAGGCCAGGAGGATGGCACAGAGAATACATCGACAAGAGCTGGATGTGCATCAACTAGAGAACCGGCAGAGGAGGGAGCTCGAAGCCATTCAAGACCAGTATGAAGGTGCGCTGCTCGAATTAGAAGGTGAGATCCAGAGAATGAGAGAACGACTCCATGGATGGTGGCAATTGCAAGTCGAGATCTGGCGGAAAAATTTAGAGCGAGAGACCGGAACTGTTTTTGATGGCGCTCTGCCGTCAATTGAGTGGCCGGATGAAGAAGACGAAGGATTTTCTAAGGCGAGACGGGATACCTTGAATGAATTGCCTGTGCTGGCAGGTAATCACAGGGGAAGAGAAGCGTTCACTCCAAAGCCACCTCTACCGTCCATGAGCAAGGAAATGGGACTCAGCACTGCGTTTCAAGTCAAGAATAGTGCTGTCATTTAGGGTTGAAGGAGATGTATGAAATAGCTGACCTAGAAGCTATGAACGACACTCAGCAAACACGACGAACAATCAGTATGTAAGTAATGTATAGCAACAAAGCAAATAAGAAACACTCTCAGTAATCGAGCTTCCTGTCATCTGCGCAGCCATAGGGATGAAATCTCTTGAACCACATGAAAAATGCCATGGATATGGAACTCACCAGCGTTCGCTACTTCACATTCATACCGTCATCCTTGCTCCCCCATCAGACCACCACAAGACATTGTATGACATCGGTCGCTCGGTGGTGTGAGCGCAGGGATTACCGCGAACCGAAAAAGGTTCAATTGCTGATGACAAGGCTCGGTATTGGTTGACTGCTCATTCATCAGACGTGTCTATCATATCTGTGAAGTAGTAGGAGAAAGAGTCGGTAGTTCGATATATTTTATGGTGGGGCTCAGTGGAGTATAATTTCCCCGCTCGGCGGCCGCCCGCTATTGTTTGAACCCGGAAACTATAGCCGCCTTTCTCAACTCAAGCACATCATTGTGCCGACCGATGACGATTTACGCCTTCTTATTCCTCGAATCCTCCAAGTTTTCGAATGACCTTCAACCAGTGCAAGTGCTGATGCGCTGAGAAAAGCATACTGCTCATGTCCATCGAAGTTGTTTAGAACATCACTCGTCATATGACGACCATGCGGCTGCTAAGGAACATGCGGGGAATGTCCTTGGCCTCTCCGAGATCGGCTGTCTCACGCTCATTGTTAACTACACCACGACTTTATGCTACCACTACGAAGAAAGGATCTGCACCCAGTTCGACTTCATTTTGGACGACACCTCGTGTGCTTTTGTTCTCCGCCTTTGCAGCTTCTTTAACATATCTCTATGGCGTTTATGACTCAAGTTCTTCTATCAAGAAGAACGCTGCCAGGCCCGGTTTACAGAACAAGCCTGTGTACGCGAAGAAGGCGGAACTGGAGAAGGTATTTCACAAGTAATAGGTTTATGGAAAGTCTCCTACTAAACTCAATGGTCAGGCAATCGAAGAGATCCATACATTGATTGGCGAAGACGCCATCACTACTGACGATGATGAATTGAAACGACACGGCTATTCAGAATGGTCATCTATCAATATTGAACAACTACCTATTGCTATCGCTTATCCAAAGTCGACTCTGGAGGTTTCCGAAATAGCCAAAGTATGTAGCAAGTACAAGATCCCAATCGGTAAGTATACATCAGCCGATAGTCTGAGACCTGACATATCTGACTGTAACAGTCCCATATTCTGGGGGTTCCTCTATCGAAGGTAATTTCACAGCTCCGTACGGCGGCGTGTGTGTCGATTTTGCCTTCATGGACAAGATAATAGCTCTGCATGAGGATGATCTTGATGTAGTGGTGCAACCAGCAAGCGGCTGGATGGCACTTAACGAGAAGATCAAGGATTCTGGACTTTTCTTTCCCGTGGACCCAGGTCCAAGCGCCATGATTGGTGGTATGGTTGGCACTTCTTGCTCTGGAACTAATGCTGCACGCTATGGAACCATGAAGGAGAATGTCGTCAACTTGACCGTTGTACTCGCGGATGGCACTATCATCAAAACAAAACGTAGACCGCGAAAGTCGGCTGCCGGATACAACTTGACTGGCTTTTTTGTTGGTAGTGAGGGCACTCTTGGCATAGTCACCGAGATTACTCTCAAGCTGTCTGTGATTCCACAAGAGACCAGCGTCGCAGTTGTCACTTTCCCAACGATCCGAGACGCAGCTAGCGCGGCAAGCAAGATCCTAAAAGCAGGAGTCCCGATCGGAGCCATGGAGATCATGGACGATGTGCAGATGGGTGTTGTGAACAAGGGTGGAAACACCAAGAAAAAGTGGAAGGAGGTGCCGACCATGTTCTTCAAGTACGGTCTCTTCTGTCAGAGTGAACGAACTAGTGGCGCTAATTGTCGCATAATAGATTCTCCGGCACCAAATCTGGTGTACTAGAAAATATCGACATTGTCAAGAAAATCGCCAAACAACACAAAAGCGGCGACTTCGAATTCACTGCCGATGAAGAAGAACAAAAGAAGCTGTGGTCGGCTCGTAAAGATGCGCTATGGTCCATGCTTGCCCTTCGCAAAGGTGACGAAGAAGTTTGGTCCACCGATGTTGCAGTCCCCATGTCTCGCCTCCCAGACATTATCGAAATTTCGAAAAAGGAAATGGATGATCTAGGCTTGTTCGCCTCCGTCCTCGGTCATGTAGGTGACGGCAATTTCCACGAATCTATCATGTACGATGCATCCAACCCAGAAGAGCGGAAGAAGGTCGAGGCTTGTGTAACCCGGATGGTGGACAGAGCACTGGAGATGGAGGGTACCTGCACGGGTGAACATGGTATTGGTATCGGAAAAAAGGGCTCACTTGTCAAGGAGTTGGGGATGGATGCTATTGGGGTCATGCAAAAAGTTAAGGAGGCATTGGATCCCGATTGGATTATGAATCCTGGAAAGGTGTTTGATCATCCTGCTGAGGATAAGCCTGTTGGCCATTAAAAAAAGCATTGTGGCCGGAGCACAGCACGTGGTCAACGAGTATCTCGCTACAAAATGCTTGGATATCTGAATTTCATACAGCATATCGCCACATACCCTTCATCGCCTTAGCCACACGCGGAGACGCAAAGGCGGTATTTCACTGTCTCTATGAAGGTGTCATAAAGACGTACAGTTACGCAGCAAACTGTGGAGAAGCATAAGGCAGCCTCATCATCTTTCTCCATGCAGTTTATAGTTTCCCTGACAGCTCCGAGCACGATGATCTCTCTGCGGCAGGCTTACCCCCGAGTAATTTACACAAGAAGGGCAGCAGTCGATGCTCTTCGAGATGTACCCAAATCTTCTTGCTCAAGGAGACTATCACAATACGAGATGCCGTCCGTAGTCTTGAGCGCGTATACGACACGTAAGTCTCTCATCTTGCTTACCGTGTGGACAAGACTCACAATGCTGACTTGACTATACAACGGCTCCCTGAACATTGTGTCGAGCTCGACCCAGAAGCCGCCGCAGAGACTTTGAATGTTGCGCATGAATATACTCATTCACTGCCGAAGAGAGCTCGATCAAATCTCTCCTCCTCGGCTCTTCCCTCGCGTTCCTTGCCGCTTCATCGGTACTCGGGTCCACAATTCTACAGAATTAGAGCTTTCAGCAAGTTGAAGGTTTAGAGGCCAAAAGGCTTGTAGCTGGCCACTATGATGGCAACATGATTCATATGAGTTGACGTACAAATGCTGACTCACCACCAAAGCCCGCCTCATTGAGTCCTCTGACTTCAAAGCGCTACCTCATTCAAAACAGAAGATGACCATGGCAGGGACCATTACGAATTTTGAATCCGATACTTTTTTAAGATCCACAGACTAATGATCATCAGAGTGTTCTGTTGTCGCGAGATCCTGTGTTCTCTGAGCACTGGTCTATCCACCTTCAGGGTATTAAAATACGTTGGTCTCGCACTCTTACCTTTGAATCTTGTTGCCGCGATACGGTCATTGGGTTCCATAGGCAGAGACTTCTAGCACAGTAGGATCTAGGTTTGTCGCGAGGAATTCACTTGCGAAAGGGTTATTTGCGCATATCCGTAATGGCTAACATGTCGTCGATTATGGCTATCGAGTGGTTATCGAAGAGGAAGTGGAGATCGCATTGCTTCAATGATCTGGAAACGTACTTGCTGCAACGTAGCGCTTAGTAGCGCTTGACTAAGCGGTTGATGGGTTGTGATGAATTAAGGGGCTGCTGGGAAGATGGTTGGGGTTTCAGCCACATTCATTATGCGTATGATGTCGTTGGGGGCGGTACGTCTGCGCATGTTGTCTTTGTAGAGAAATCTAACCTCAAGCACTGACTGCCCAAACAATTCACTGCGTGAATCTGTCCATAACTTCAGACCTTATCTTCCGCTCCTTGTTCACTTTCACAGCGGTCTACCAATACAGAACTTGCTCCCGCCTAGCTTACTTATCGACCTTTACTGCGCTCACGCGGACAAACGCTCTAAAAACTGCTCGGAACTTACTCTCAATCCTTCTTTACCAATCAATTATCATCACAATTACGCAGCGGTTCACACCTTACTTCCAACTACAAGCAACGTTTACGACTCAAATCTGCATCAGTTGTCAACATGACTGATTCTACAACCCCCACTGAGGACGCACAAATGCTCGAATCAACGATACTTACACCAACCGTCAAGATATCCGAGCCAGACCTCACCAACACGTCCGTCCCTACAATCCCATATACCAAGTCAAAGCTCGACACGCTACCACTCGAGATTAAGCATGAAATCTTCTCTCACCTCCTACTGGGCTCCAACGTCAAGATCATCAGTACCAATCAGGCGCGACCCCAGAGCACAGTCTACTGCTGGCAAAAAGGCATTCTCGCAACAAATCACAGACTCGGCGCCGAAGCAAAAGACTACATGCTCAACCAGAACACATTCATCCTACTCACTCTACCACGATGTCCTTTCTTCGCCAAGATGATGGAGCGATCAAGAATTCCCATCGTGACAAGGAATTGGGGTGTGCTTCAACGTTTCGCGGCCGAGACCATGCTTGTCACTGTTGCAGCATACGATCCTCTGGTTATCAGTCATTCCTCGCTAGCCCGAAATCTTGATGTTCACCAAAAGAAATACCTCATTCTTGCCGAGGAGCTCCCTGTACTGGAACACCATCTCCAGCTCTGTGTCCAGACGATACCGCAGGATCACGTGTATCTCACACCTCTGGAAGACGATATGGCTGCCGGCGAGTTGGGAGTCGTATCACTGACATCAAGGGAGATTGAGATCGCGCGTCTGGACATCGAGTTCCCAGCTCCTGTGGGCGTCCGCAATGACCTCACTATGGCCGAAAGAATTCCTATACAGAAGCGATTACTTGGCCCCTTCGATGGACTGGTGAGCGGCCGACAGAACCTCCGTATTTTCGGACAGTCTCACGCACCACTCGAGCCAGAATATATAAGTGGCATGAGTCGCAGGTCAGTCTGGGGCCCTGCAGTAGGCTGGAGACTGCTGGAATCCATCGATACGATCAAAGTCCAGTACGAGAGCCTGTTAGCCAACTCGAACTACGACAAGTGGCCAGTTCTGGAAGATTACTGCAGCCTAGTCGGCGTCTTTCTCGACAACAACCTGCTGCGTGAAGTAGCAGAGGACGACGACATTATTCCCTTTGCTCTCCGCATGCTAGAAACAGCACCCAGCACAAAGCGATGGCTTGGTCCAGTCCTGGTCGAGATCTTCGACGCAGTCATGACGATTGCCTCGACGTTCGTGACCACGGGCTTGGGACACAACTCGAAATCTTTCATGAAGATGGTCGATTTCGGCCTGTACCTATGCGACGTCTACTCCAGAGTCGAGCTCATGCACCTCTACCACGCCTTGTCTCTCGTCTTCGTGGATGGTGACTTTGTCACACTGCGAGAGCTACACAAGCACGCTGCGAGCATACTGGGTCGTCTCACCCCTCAGTCTCCCTGGTACACCCAGGCCGTCGCCGACTTGGTGGTCATCAGGAGCTTCCTGAATAATAGGGTAAGCCACCTAACCCCCCAGTCTTCACTGCAGAATTCGCACTGACTTGGAATTCAGGGTCAAACCACGCCACTCTCGTGCCGCAACACGGCGCTGCGCCAGCACCAGGTGGCTTACCGTACCCGAGTCGACCCTCGAGGACCCGGCAGCATGCGGGATCTCACTCCTCGAAACATCATCCCTGGAGAAATCCAGGCGGGGGAGGAAATGGCGGACCAATAGCGCCGGGTGAATCTGGTGGGCGAGAACGAGTAGAAAGAGTAGCAACGGGGCTTTGTAATGTTAGTGTTTCTCAGCAATTGATAGCATGAAAAGAGACTGCTTCTGCCTTCTTTTGATTAGCTTAAAATTCTTGTGAAAAGCGTGATTGAAGGTCGATATCATGGGTGTCCTGATCCAAGAACTTGACTGTCTTCAATACATGCCACCGCCTAGCTTATCTGATGAAGGGTGCAAACCGCTGCGACGGTTTCACAATATGCCTTATTAAGCATAAGAGACTGATTCTCATCTTGATCAAGACCATAAGGAAGCGGTTCTTATAATGCGGTGGTATGATGCCCATTTTAGCAAGATCCGTAGGATATGGAATGACCAGTTTCCCCCGAAGATGATGTAACAGTCTCCTAAGACCAGGAACATTCCCCTAGCAGTATAGTCTCGGTCTCGCAAATGGCAAGACTGCAGAGTGCTGCAAGCACCAGCCGCGATGGCGAGTGCCCAAACATACTATTTCAGATCTTTTCTTTAGATTTCGAGACCGTTACCTGCATCGGTTTCCTGGAGCATCGAGAGCTGGCAGCATGTTGCATTTTTGACGAAGTTTGTTGGGATTAGATGTACTGTTGACCTTAGAGCCGAATGGAAGATGAGAGAAGATCTGATGCTTGACCTCTGGTGGAATTGCCTCGAAAGAAGGCTTTCCAACACCGCGCCGGGAAATCATCATCGTGGTCATTATGATGCTTGAGGTAAGTTTTGAAAGGGATTGGAGATCCGATTAGAATTAGGAAAAGGACGCACGCTTCATTTCCATTCGAGGCCCGCCTTGCATAAAATCCCAGCATCAGCCGCACCCAAGACACTACACTCGCTCGCACTTTCCTTGCATGATGCCAAGCACATATTACACTTTTCCTCTGCCTCGATCTGTCTCAAAGTAGCACTTCTTGCGTCATCGTATGGAGAATCGGATCATATCTGCTGACGCTCCGTACTGTCGGGCGCATAGAAGCTGCTCACAGAACTTCATTTGTCGTCCTTTTATAACTCAAGCGTACAAGATTGCCGTGGTCAGTCAAGTCTGCATTTCGTCGACGCGTTGGAAAGGGATGTGGAGATACGAATCAGACTTTGAATCATCGGAATATCGTCTACCAAAAGCATATACTAAGACCACGCATAAACATAGAGCGATCGTAAATCGATAAAAGATATGCACACCGTGATACCTGATCGAATGAAATGAGAAAAGAAGAAAGAGACATACGAAATGATATCCTTCAGGGCCGAAAAGCAGGCTCACTGTGATTGTTCGCTTCAAATTCCTCCTAGCCTCAAGACACATCATCCATATTTCTTCCCTTCTTGCGGTCGATTGTACCACTTGCTATCATTGACATCATCTCGAACGATCAAGCCCAAATGGCCATCGTCAATCTCCCGCACTTGAATGATATGCTTCCATGTCTTTGTTTCCTCGATACCAACGCAGGTATTCTTGAGGCTGGGAGCGACCTCGGAATTGACAGCCAGCGCAATGATTTCGCCTATAGATCCCCAAGCATCGGATACCCGGCAGGCCGTAACCGTAGCCATATCGCGATACCTTCCATCGGATTGGTGTCCAGGTATCTGTGTAGAACGGAGTTATTGCGGTGAGATTATCAAAATACGGGGACGTTTTTCCGAAGCTTATCAATGAAAGATGTGTTACCCAACCAGTCGGATGTCTTCTCGATGTTCAAGTATATCATAGAATTGTCTGAAGGTGTATCATGGTCTTCCAATAGTAGCATACTATTGGCATGAGCACGGTGTTGGGCTAATGCGCTGGTGACGACCAGACCGAACGAAGTGCTTGCAAATATTGCCCGTTGGCCCAGTTCAATGACATGCTCATCAGTGCTAGTCATCCAGGGTCCGTTGATCATCATGCGGCCTGGTAGTATGCCAACTATGGCTGATTGAAAGTTGCTAGAGACATTTCTTTGGCTAGGCGTGAACTCAAGAGCCTCGGACCGACTTGTATCAATCATGATTGGTTGGAAAGCTGCAGAGCCAGTGTTTGATGTTGCTCTCATGTCCAAAGCGAACTGGCCAGAATTGATATATGTAACAGGATTGGATGGCCCACCCTGAACGAAGCTGCTTGCACGCGGGTCAAAGGTTGTGTCTGATGGGATCCAACGCGCGTCCATCGAACATGCGATAGCGTTCACAGTATTGGACGTTTTGTTATTATCGTTAGGTGTGGTCTGAAGCACTAATCCGAGAGAAGGTCGTGTCTTGTATCCAGTCAAGTCGACAAAGGCAAATGAAAATGGTAGCACATCCGTGGATTCATTTTCGTATAATTCTGTACATTCGTCCGCCAACTTCTCAAGCAGCTGCGCCGGTATTGGCCATCGATCTTGAACATAGGTATCCAGAGGTGGAGATGTCAGCATATCATGCGGAAGGTAGGCTTGACCATCTTCGTAGAAGAGAAGTTCACATTGAGTCTGTACGAATGGCTGAAGGAGCTGGTCCTTTTGGGAGGTCTCAGGAGCAAGCAGGGGTCTGATGACGTTAGCTAGGTCATACCGGAAAAAGTCCCAGAAGTTCCCAATGTCGGCCGCTAGCCATTCACTTGTGGAAGTGCAAGCAGAGCATGACGACACCCGAGAACGTCGACTCCGCGAATGACTCGTCCTTGAAGTTGTCGTAACCGGCCAGGAGCCATCGATATGTACTTGGCGACGCGGTTTCGATCGAGATGTTCGCATAAGGCCAGCTATAAGTGACTGAATCTTTCCACGATAATAGTGAGTCATAATCAGTCAAAGGGCATCCTGGTACCGTATTGGCGGACGGTTGTGTGCAGTTCAGATCCAGAAAAGCGCTTGATGTCAAATTGAGAGGGTAGTAGTCTGCGAACGTTCCAGGTTGCCAGAGGGTGATACTAAGGCGCCCAGCCCATCCTGAGAAGACCCACCAGTCGAGCTTTGGAATAACAACAATAGCGGATGATGGACCGATACTGGCTGTCAGAAGTATTATCACTACAATAAGGACTGGCAGGTTCCAAGACAGTGACGACTCTGATGAAGCCGTCGAGATCTGCTTGCGCATACTGACCCAGAAACGTGAGCGTAACAGGTCTCCAGCTCTAAAGCTATAGGCGAAGCTAAGCAGCCCCAGAGCAACTCCTTCTCTCATCAAGCATTGGCGGACAGTGTGAAGGAGAATGGCTGATATCGAAGCAAATATCAAGGTCTCGTGTGCTTTTGCAGAGAACTGCAATGCACCCAACGTAGTGTTGAAATTGTTGTATCGTCCAGTATCAGTCCAAGAGACCTCGAACCACGACAGAGAGAGTACACTGAGCGAGACAGCAATGGAGAGGATGTGCAGAACGATATTCCACCATGCAAAGTTGGCTTCGTTGACGCGACGGTGAGATACGATCTTTGGTTGTTCGCCATCCGCTTTCTTGGTCGGGCCTTTTGGTAGCACATCGTCTAATGTTTCATATCGTTTCCGCTTTGACTCCAATGTGCCGGTGCTATCTTGTGATTTCATGTTTGTGTCAGTCTGAGACGTCGTCGAATGTAGGTGTAGTAGAAGTCCTTCCTATCAGTAACGCCATTAGGCTCCCCCGCGTAAGCAAAAAGGTTTCGTCAACCTACCGTATCAGCCCTACAAGGACGTAATATCTTCGGTGACACCATGTAGCTCGATATCATCCATTGGGGAACAGTCGGACCATGAGATGCGAGAAGATGGAAATCAAAGAATCGAGAGGCAGAAGGACGGAAGACTATGTATTGAGTGGAACGAACTAGATCAGCCAATCAGGTCAGAGAGTATGATAGATTGGCGATGGCATGCCTTGGCGACCACATCCCGTCTATAGCGACTTATGAATGCTGCAGGTTTAATGGAGCTAGAGCAAATGTGTGATCCAATCATAGCTTGCAACCTAGAGACATTGTACACCTTGGCTTGGGATATAGCGCTCTGACCGGGAATGCAACAGGGGGGCCTTATTTAGGGGATGGGTACATGCAGGTTGATCCTATAGGAAATATGGACAGGCACGACAGGGTACAGTAGTAGTGTTGAAAGTATGAAGGCGTGGCTTGATCCGAGCCCAAGCGCCGAAATTCTGTCGAAAACAAAACGCCATTACCTTACCCCTCATATAACGTCATGGTATGTTAACAGTGAACCACCCCATTTTCAATCTTCGTATTCATGTGGGATCAGATGGCCACTTGTCAAATGATTAAAGGATCCCAACTCTGGTTCTCAAGTAATACAGTGTTGCTCCAATGCCTACACGAAGAGAAGAACCATTCAATCACAGAGCCCTTGCGAGTAACAGGAACAACCTTCACTATCCTCCATAGATATACAAATCTACACATAAAAGCAACTGAATCCGCTTCAAACCATCTCCACTTCGACAATCCCTAAATCAAAATATCACAGCATCTCAACACTAACACGCAGGTAATATATCACTGCTGTCATGATGCAGGTATCCACTCAAAGAGACCTATAGCAACCGGGATCTGTGTGCTCGAAACAAATGTGTTTCCAAAGCTAAATACATCAAAGAGAAGCCTATCCCGGGTATCAGATTTTCCAAAGACGTCTTATACCCCAAGCCCCTCCCCCATATTACTGAACCCTGAAGCGATCAGCCAAGTAATCTTCGCCCATCTCGCAGACGTACTCGTTTCCGCAAGACGAAATGAACTGTCGATTTGCAATGCTAGCGTTATTGGTCGGTCAGTCAATAAGGATGAAGCTAAGCTAGTTTGTATACGTGACGGAAAGGTTGCCAGATAGCAAAGCCCAATTCTGGACAGGTATCACTCGTAGATGCAATGCAATGCAATGCAATGCAATGCAATGCAGGATTGTAGTCATCCCTATCGTCATTGCTGTCGTCGCTCTTGGTGCTCTTGACAAGGAGAATCTACTTACTTCCGGCAGCAGCGATACGCCAATCGACAAGCGTATGCAGTGGCTCGATTTTAGGTGTGGTGATGGCTTATGCTGTGTATCAACCCAGCCCTGATAACGCTCAGGGACGACGAAATCAGCGTAAGGGACAGGCGAGAGCGCTTGGTCGAAGGCAGTGGCGAAGAAGTTCTTGAAGCTTTGACCAAGGGCTGAAGTGGCGAGGGTCAAAGGCGTGCTCTGCAACTGCGAGGAAAGGAATGCTGCCAACATGTCTCGATCGTGATGTACGGAAGCGACATCCTCGGATGAACGGCTGCGGGAGGCTATTTCAAGGCCGTCACGACTACGGTTGTGTAGTCCTCTGACTGCGTCCAGTACTGCATGACTGTGGAGAAGTAGTGGGAGCAGTCGAGACAGAGCCTGCTTGAACACGGGGGAGGATTGGCCATCGCCCAGATGGATCGTGGCGAAGGTGATGCAAGACTTGAAGCGGTCCGTCTTCTCTTCTTGCAGACAGAAGGGAGCGCAGGTGAAAACCGCCTTTGATTCATGACCACGCGCGTGCCCAGGCCCACACCAGTGTGCAAACGATATCATAGGAGGTGAACAAGAAAAAGAGATTGCGAAACGAGGGCCGTTGAAGGATCTTGGAAGGAAATTCCTTGTGCTGCATTAATTCTATATATTTTTACCCTTTCATATCTACTATGAGCGCCATGCCCTGAGAGGCAGACTCTGCAACTTGAGGGCGGCGGGTTTGATGAAGCCCCAGAAGGTCACAATGCCGATGGCGATGCAGAGGATGTTCACAATGTAGTATCCTGGACGACGTCAACTTTATAGAATCGAGGGCGAGATGAAGGGGTGACTTACCATCCCTGGTGATATCACAAGATCCACCACCTTCGATACAGCGGTGCTTTTCGGCTTCTAGAGCACATGAGAAGGTTTGGCCGATGAGATGACCGGTCAAATCGGAGGGAGGAGAGACGGGAGGAGTGCAAGTAGCGGCGGTGAACATGTCGACGAATTTGAGAACGAAAAAGCGAGGGAAAGTGCCACCAAGGTTGCTCACGCTGTGAAGAAATGTCAGTGTGTGGATTCAAAAAGCAGAGAAGGGGTTCAACACACGTTGCAAGTAAAGTCATATAAGTACCGCCAATAGTAGGATCGGCAATCTTGGCGTGGAAGGCTGAAACAGCAACGAACATGACTGTACTCATAAATGTACTGAAGACATGCTCGACAATGACCAGCAGCAGGTATGGTCCAGTAGTACCAGTGGCGGTGGGGAAGATCATGACAGTGAACTGAGCAAAGGCGGCTGCGATGAGACGGCCAACAAAAGCCCAGCACCATAGACGCATGGGAGCATATTGCTCACTCCACTTGCCAGCGTAGTAGCCGAGTGAGATTTCGAAGGGAAAGTCGATGAGCACAGTCAAGGCCAAGTCTTCTTGCGAAAAGCCCTTTTCCAGCAGCTTCAAGTTTGTGATGGCATCGTTGGCCTGGAATCCAATCTTGGCGATGAGATGGATAATGACAAAGGTCTGAATGTTCTTGAGCTTGAGAATGCTACCCATGACTTTGTAGACCTCGATAATGCCGTCCTTTTCTTTGGTCTTGTCCTCTTTCTTTAAAAAGGCTAGGCCGAGAGTGACGACGAGATATGCCCAACCCCAGAATGCAAGGTAGCCACCGAGGGTGATGAGGCCCTCATCGAGGGGTGTGCTTCGGAACCACTTGTTTGCAAAGTCCTTGGAAGAGAGGGCGAGGAAGACGGTGTAAGACAGGAATTGACCGGCTGTGAGACCGACCGTTTGTGCGGTACTGGCGTAGGAGAGGTTGGAGGGGGAAAGCAGAGTGAGTGCCCAGCCTGCATTTTGTCAGCATTTCTCCATGTTATCAATTTGAATGCTTCATGCAGCACATACCATCGACTGCGATATCCTGGGTGGCGCACATAAACACCAATCCGAACCACCAACCAGTGAAGCCCCAAACCCCAGAACCTCCATCTTCACCAGCCTTGACCATCATGGCCTCGACCCTGCTTCCTAACCAAATCATACTGAAACCACTGATCATTTGTATAGGCAAGATCCAACTCTTTCTCCTTCCGACCTTGGGACTCCATACTGCATCGACGATTGGACTCCAGAGAAGTTTCAGACTATAGGGATAACTGGCCAGAGAATAAACTCCAATCTGACCATAGGAAAGGTGGCTTTTGAGAAGAAAAGGAACTGATCCGCTGGCCAGACCCATGGGGATACCCTGAAGGAAATACAACAGCACCAGCAATAGAAAGTTACGTTTGTCCGCCTCGGGCAGTTCGCTGAAGCCCTTTGCTGCCGCCTCTTGGGGATGTGTCGGATTGGGAACATCGTGATCTAATGAGAAAGTGGGTCTCCCAATCAGACTCGCCGCCTGGGCTTGAGCATTTTCCGGCATGTCTTTGTCGGCGTGTCGTCTACGCGCTTCGAGCAGGGAAGCATTCATATCGAGACTGTTACCAATACGCGGCGAGTTCACACTGCTACCGGTAGAAGAGACTGAATCGTTGGCTCTGCCCTGCCTGGTTTGCGGATTTGGGGACCGACTCTTGCTCTTCCGGGACATTGAAGGATTGAATGACTGATGTCCACGTCGGTGTCTTTGGACCGATGTGAGTTGGCGATTGTGATAATATCGAGAGAAGAGATATGAGGAAAGAGGGAAGCGTCTGCCTGGTTATTCCGATAATCCGTGTCTGTTGTTGAACCAAGTCTAGGCAGTAGGATTGATGTGTCTGATTCCCCACTGTGTTGTAATAAATGGTGTTGCGTCAAGAGGGGAAGGAAACAGGACAAGATTCAGACGTGATTGAACTTTCAAACAGTGCACTGCTCGCTAGAAAGAGATGACCTGCCAGAGGAAACAAATACGCATTGAAGACACGGACAAGGAGAGTTTCCCTTTCCCTTGGCTCTGGCGACGTTTTTTCTATCGAGGCCTAAAGGTACGAGTATCTTGACGCCCACGCCCTTGGTGGTTGCTGGACCCGCGTCTGTTCAGGCACGGCGCGGCGCGGCATGTGAAACGTTGCCTCTCCACAAACGCCAAAAATATGTCATCCACGCCTTGAAGTTCTTTGTGTAAAGGCATCTTTAACCGATGTTTTTATTGAGGTACATTCGGTACGAGTAACTTGGATGCTTGATTCATGGCTAATCACCTACAAGAACTATCCAACATTTATAGTGTGGACAGTTTGCTTGACCAACAAGGAGGCGAAAGAGACATCTTCTCAGACTTATAGTACTACAGGGAAAGTGCGCGTCACAGAGTGACTGTGCTGAAAAAGGTGCTACATTGGTGATGAGTTCTGTATTATTGTGGTTGATGATATAGACCGGTTTACGTAAAAGATGCCCATTTATGCGTAACCCTTGAGAACAGCTGCCTCGGCGTTGAGAATGGACGATCCAGCAGCACCAATGACAGTGTTGTGACTGAGAGCGACAAACTTGATGTCAAAGATTCCACTCTCGTCCTCTCTGACCCTGCCAACACTGACGGCGTAACCCCTGTCAGTCTCTCTGTCGAGTCTAGGTTGCGGTCTGTCAGGCTCCTCCATGACGACAATAGCGTGCTCTGGTGCAGACGAGCAGCCAAGCTTCTGAGCGTCGGAAACGTATTCGCGCATAGCCTGCTTGACCTCCTCTGCCGAGGGAGCTGGTCTCCTCTCAAACTTGATTGAAACACATGCGGTGTGGCCATCTAGCACAGGTACTCTGTTGCAGGCAGCTGAGATTCTGAGATCGGCCTGGTCCTGGAAACCAGTGACATCGCCGTTCACTTGACCGAGAATCTTCTGTGCCTCGGTCTCGAGCTTGTCCTCCTCGCCAGAGATGAATGGAACAACATTGTCTATAACATCCATGCTGCTTACACCAGGGTATCCTGCGCCGGAGACTGCCTGCATGGTGACCACCGAGACAGTGTTGATGGGACCAAACTTGGCTTGCAGAGCGGCAAATGGGATGACTATGCCAATGACTGCGCAGTTGGAGTTGCACATCAGGAATCCCTTCTCCAGTCCGTAGTGCTGGCGCTGGTGCTTGATGACATCCATGTGGGGAAGGTTGACGGTGGGAACAACAAGAGGGACAAGAGGGTCGCGACGGTAGTTCTTTGCGTTGGAGAAGACGGCGAGGTTGGACTTGAGGAAGGCCATTTCTGCAATGCCTTGTCAGTCTTGCTACCTTGACACGTCCTATTCCACACGACAAAATACACATACCGACATCGCCAGCGACATCACTGTCAAGACCGGAAAAGACCAAGTCACAGTCGGCGAACTCCTCAGGAACACACTTTCTCACCACCAGCTCACCCAACTCCTTGGACATGGGATATGCTTGTTTCCATTTGACCGCATCCTTGTACTTCTTGCCTGCAGATCGCTCAGAGGCGCCGACAGCATGGAGCTTGAAGTGTGGGTGAAGAGCGAGGAGGAGGATGAAGCGCTGTCCTACTGAGCCAGTGGCTCCGAGAACGCCTGCAATTGCCTCTATCAGTCTCGACTTCTGTCTATTTGATCCAGATAATGGACTGTGCACATACCGCACTTTTTAGGTGGGAAGTTGCGATTGTTGCTTGTGAAACTCTGGACATCCATTTTGCTATCGTTGTGTTGTTACAACTATCAACCTGTCCCGCAGACCTGTGACTCCCAAAAATTCATTGGCCGATGCCGCCCCCACTCCACCCACAGACCTTGTGCCTCACGGCTCACCTCATGCATGACGTTGGATCTGCCAAGCCAAGTCAGCGCAAGGGTCTTTTGCAGATCTCCCGCTCCCGCTTCTCAGGGCATGTCCGACCACGCCGACGTCTAAGTTACCTCTGGCCTTCCACTCTTCTCTCATCTTCGACTTCTTGGGCATATATTGATAATGGTCAGCTCCTTAGCTCTGTAGTCTATCTCTACTGTCACATCATTCAGATACAAAATCATCCTATCACAAACAGCCCTAAGAAAGCTAAATGCACGAGCCATTCATGGTACACCTGGACTGACCTACCACGTCAAGACTAATATGTGATTCTGTCACCACCAACTTGATAGTCATATGTAGGAGCTAAATTCTCGCCATGTAACCGTATATCCTTCAGTAAATGGCACAGTCATGATAGGCCAAGTAATCGTATCCTGCAATGACGGGTAAAGTATGGTAGCTCACGCTCATGTGCTGTGGACAGCTGTGCTTCTGATCGTGTTTTCTGCTATACGTTTCCATTCTTTTGTCTTCCGCACATCTACTACAAGAAGCCGTCTTCCTGTCATTTCTTTCTCTCCATCCTTCACACCATAGCACAAATTATACAAAGCAACATTATTACAACAAAGCAACAGATTACAACAGAGCAACAATATTACAAAAAACCAACAGATTACAGCAAATCAACAGATTACACCAAAGCAACAGAAATCACCACAACAAAATACATTACAGCGAACACACCACATACATACACCACATCATCTCCGGAAACATTAGCATAATAGTTCCTGGAATATACTACAACACCATACTCCATAGCACCTTTCTAACAAATACCGTAATACATACCCCAACCCAGGCTCACATGATGGAGCCCCTCAACGCACCAGAACACTCCGCTCCCGAGCACATCTTTCCTTTGGTCTCCGGCTGCTTGGACAAGACGCTCGAGATTTTCGAACGCCATAGCCATCCTTTCATCGTAGTCGGCACACTGGCTGGAAAATGGAGCAGTACTAATGGAATGCCGCTGGGAGAGATAGATCTATTGATGAGACCAACAGCAATACAGCCCATCGTCGATGACCTCGTAACTGACGAGTGGGCGCTATGCCAGAATCCGATGGAGATTCCCAGCTATATCAATAAAAATTCGATACAGGATATATGGCTCGTATATCGGAAGGAAGGCTATCTGCATCCCCAAGGTCTAAAATACCTTCGCCTATGGCCAGAAGAACTATATCACTTATCTACTGATTGTCCCAAGATCGAGATTCCAGATATACTCCCAAGGCAAATGGTGACATTTGAAGAAGAGTACTATCGCGACCCTCTTCAGAGGTTTGGTCCAACCCGACTGTCACATCTTGAAGCCCGATCCGAGCGAATCCTGCTAGGCTGCCCTCGAGTTCGGCACACCTCTCGCGTGCCGATGTTCATACCACTTATTGAGCATCATGTAAATGCATTACTAGACCAAGACCGAGAGGAAACAGCCACGAAGATACAGAATGGCAATTTCCCTCACTGGCATATCCGAAACTTTATTCGATATCACATTTGGGACTGGCCACCAGCCGGCGCTTGGTTGCTCGCCAACAAAATTCACGACCGCAACTATGAGCTAATGAAGTACGAGCTTGACAAATACGTGCGCAAACCCCTCTTTACGTACGATCCTGTGAGAGGCGCCCGCACCATTTATCCATGGGACGTAGATCCACAACCCGTCTTGGTGGATGCAGAAACAGCGAGTACGGCACACACAAGGTTACTTGCACGTACCTTGGCCGAATGAACGAATGCTACAGGCATCAGAACTCATACAAAACATAGTTCATATTTCATAATTCCATACAAACCATAGACACCCAAATAATTCATTCCTCAATCTCATTACCTCAACTGGTATTTATCAATATGTTCTGAATTCAGTCAAAGACTCAAAGTCTTTCGTATCTTTCGTGGAGATCACAAATTGCAGAGACCGAGCGCTGGGCATCTGCATGGACCATGCTGACGTTGGTATAGTCGAGTACGGAGGAAGGTGCTGGTGGGTCGTCACTCCCGTCTGAGATACCTAGCAATCCGAGCGGCTTAACTTCGCCTCCCGAGCTCTCTCTCTTCTTCCTTGCTCCAAATTTGGCCATAGCATCAATTGTGAGCATGCCCTTCCTCATCATCACTGAGACTTCAAGTATGCTAACGATGATGACAGGTCTGGCCAACATCAGCATCATTACCACATTATTCCAAACACATTTTTACCGACTCCAACACCACCATCAACCCCCTCCACCAATGTCGTCCCTCCATTACGGTTCACAACTCTGCCTCAACGCCTACGCCGCCGCATGTGATCTCATGCCTCCCGACCTCCTCCGTGCCTTTATCTTGATCGGAGGAGCAGCCACCATCGCCCAAGGGTCACCAGACCGGAAGACAGATGACGTTAATATCGCTGCGAGCGATCCTGCTCTTGTGGCCTTCTGGACTTTGGCCGAAGCTCGTCGGGGAGGCTTCCAATGCGCCACAGACGGGAGCTTCACGTGGGACTCAGGAGACAGAGATTGCAGTCCAGTCAAGATCGAAATCCTGCAAATGCCTGGTCCCTTCGTGTCTCGTGCTCTGTCTGTGGACAGGTTTCGGTCTGGTTATGTTGCAACCATTTCCGAGCTTGTGCGGTTAAGAGCGTTCAGTGTTGTGGACCGGGGCGACAGGAGAGATTTCAGGGACTTCAGGTTACTCGTCGACATGGCGACAAATCAAAGACTCATCTTTCCGAGCCTGTCGGACGGGGATCTTGGAGTCCTTGTGGAGGGGGCGGTGTTGGTGGAGGAGGAGGAGGGGGTGGTGGAGTTGGGGGGTCTCTTGGTTGACATGTTATCTCCATATAATTTAGCCCAGCATAATATCTATCGGGCATTACAATAATACTATCACAGCATTGATATCATACTGAGATACACAGTCTTCGTCTTTGTCCTCGTCTTCGGCTCTGCCTGCTCTGCCCTGCTCTTTCCTTCTCTTGCCTTTGCCTGTGCGGTCGGTATCCACTCCAGGCTCCCCGTAGACAGGGCTTCTTTATCACTCATGCCGCCATACGGGGCTGCGAACACTATTTCTCGCGTCTCCGCTATGTTTATGCTGCCCGACTTGGGGAACCAAGATATCGCTTCTAAAGCAGAGCACGAAGACACTCCTATCGACGCCGCTCAACCAAATCTCGAGATCATTAAAGCGCCAAGTCATTCGAACTGGCGCCGGACCAGCGGACTTCCCATGCAGTAACCTCTCCAGCCTGCAAGACCAGTCTATCTCGCCCTTGATGGTCAATACTAGCTTGGGTTAAGGTCACTTGCCTTCTTCTCTCTATCGTTCGCCTCTCCACCTTAGCAGCCGCCTACACAACCGGCTCAGGTGGTGGCGTCGGTTCCGCTATGCGTTGCTTCTAGCTAGCGTTACTTCATTTTACAACACGCCTTGGATTTTTGCAGCCGGTCTCACGACTAGCTTAGATCCTTAGCATTGCCTTTAACTAGCGTTGCTTACTTCATGTCACTATACTCATACCAATTCAATTGTTCATTGACACCTCCTGCTTGTCCTGTTTTGCTACTACGCCCCTGCTACCTCTGACTTACACTCCTACGTATGTCCTGTTCTAGGCCTCGTTGCTACGATCTTGGTACCTCATATCTGACTTGTATTGCTATGTGTCGCCTGTCTGGAAGATAAGGTAGGCACTTCTTGAAGGGAGGGGGACTGTTATAAATTAGACCCTTGGGTTGGACCCTAGGTTGGACCCTAGGTTGGACCCTGAGTTGGACTTAGTTTGAGCTGGGGATCTACGTAGACTTAGCTCCAGACATCATCATCACAGTATCACCGTATACGCAGTTCGCATACTGAGGGACCGTGACACCGGTACAACAGACCCCAGCACTTCGTACGCAGACGTACTTGGATTGGAGAATCAACCTGGATCGCCTTGATACCGCGAGGAGATGTGAGTGGTATGACGAGGACGACGACATTATATTTGGAGACGGCCGGAGATATGTTTGTGTCATTGTGGTCGATGGATCTCTGCTTGGCTACCTTACGGAGAGGTAAGCGCAGCTGACAGTGGTTTTGGGGATCGGAAGTCGTCTCGCTTGTTCAACTACCACATTTACCTCGTTTGTGATCCGGGCTTTGTGATCTGGGGGCACATTGTTGGATAATGTGGAACTTGTCTTGTCGAGCCTTTGTGCAGCCACGGTAATTATCAGACATATGTGAAAGTCAAGATGTATGAGACCGTGTCTCTGATTCCTGCTCATTTCCCCCCCTCAGTATACATAAAATGTCGACTCGTCCCGCTTACTTGCAGGATTCTATACTCGCCAGTGGCTACCAAATCAACCAATCTTCGCAACCAGAAATATATCCCCACAACCAGAAAACCCGTTCTCGCAACCAGAGAATGTTCTACTGCCCTTACAAACGATGCCAAATCCCCTACAGTTATAAGCGGCACCTTGTCAAGCATCTGGAATATGATCACGAATGGTGCGATTCCCAACTTCGAAAGGTGTGGTTGTTGTCGCAGCGGCGTCGTTAGGGGATAGTGGCTATCTTATGCTATATGCCTAACAACGTTTTGTTCATCGAGCATAAGAGGTTCACTGGTGGTTTCGGTGGAGTATTTGTGTTTTGGGGTATTGTCGGTGTGCTTGGAAAATTCTATACTGGAGCGAAGTAGACGAGATTGGTATTGGAACGCTGTGTTGTTTCTGCAGATTACCACGGGAAGATAAAATCATCCGCATCAACTACTGGGCCGTATACTCTACAAGACTGGATCGTACGCGCGACCTTCACCCTCGACGTCAGGGTTTTCGAAGACAGGACGTTTTTCCTGCGCGACACTCATGAATTCCCATCCCTTACCAGGTCGCTTCTCCTCAATTCCTGCCGAAGCCTCTCCCATATCCACATCCATCGCCTCCGGAACATCCTGCACACCAGCACCCATCTCCGGCATCGTCGAGCGGCGAGCACGACCGCGTCTTGCTGCTGACGACGAGGACTCAGCCTCAATGAACCGAGGCGAACGTCGAGGGGGTGCCGTGGAGGCGCTTTGGGATGATGAAGCAGCGGGAGCAGACGACGGCATCTTCTGGAGCGATCTCTTGTGTGCGCGGAGGATATTCTTCTTCTGGCGGCGCTCGGTGGCCGCTTTTTTGCGTTCGAGCTGGACGGCCTGTTTTTCGGCTTTGATCTTTTGCTTCTCGGTCATGTCTTGGGTGGTGGGAGTGCTGGGGGTGGGGGCGGAGGGTCCGGCTTCGTCCTGTAGGGACGTTAGTACCGCACCTTTTATGTGGGTATGGGATGGATGGGGTGGGGTGATCTACGCTGTTCTGATTGGAGGTATCCTGCTCCTCGAACTTGGCAAGAGCCTTAGCCTTGATCTTTTGTGCTCGCTCGGCTTTTCGCGCGATTCGGCTCGCCTTTTTCGCTAATGCTTCCCACTTCTCGTCTTGACTTGTTTCTTGGAGGTTGAGAGTGGAGAAGGCGAGGATACCGCTTTCGAGGTCATCGCGCTGGGAGAGGGGTTAGAAGGGTTTTTGAGTAGCATTGGAGATTGAAATCGGACTTACGTCTTTGTGAGCGCGGTTGTCTCGCATATGCATCGTTTTTGCGCTCCAGGACGAGAAGACTCTACCACATGAGCAATGGAACTCCTTCTGTGACTCCATT
The DNA here is from genome assembly GCA_009982845.1 of Delphinella strobiligena. Lineage (NCBI taxonomy): Eukaryota > Fungi > Ascomycota > Dothideomycetes > Dothideales > Dothioraceae > Delphinella > Delphinella strobiligena. Next base: position 1,609,614 of record JAADKB010000012.1, read on the forward strand.
GCGATGGTGGGAATGGCGAGGTCGAGTTAACGATGGAAGGCGTGTTGACAATGGCAGAGATCAAGTCGTTAATTCAATGGAAGATTTTGTGGATCCTTGTCTGTTCGCCCATGTAGGAAAATTTGTAGTCAACAGCGCAAAGGTAAATGGCGGTGCAGAAGCAAAGACTCCTTTATCAAGAGCGAAGGTGCATGCCAGCAAAGTGAAAGATCACCTCACGCGCACATCAGACCGTATCGACCGCAGTGAAGAAAACCTGCCTCGTCTAATTTCCAGTGAAATAGAGGTTACGAGTGAATTGGCAGCAATGTTCAACCAGTGAATTTGGAAGTGCTGGTGGTTCTTGATACGATAATGGTTCCATCGAGATCGTCAACTGGTATTGGGGTTGTCATCTAGAAGCATCGACGGCATGGATTTCGTAAAGATGTCTTGGACAGCATATGTCTCATTAAAAGATCATGGGTCTCTTCTATAGGAAAGTTGGTTCCATCTACTACTCGATCGCTCTCTGTGAGACTGGGAAGGGTTAAGCTGTAGGTCTTAGGCAAAGTCGGTGAGGTCACGTCGGTCATCTTAGTACAGAATATCTCGGCATTATCTGAGGTATTTTACGAATTGTGTTTCTTCTATAGTAGATTTGGGGATTTTGAAGTAGAGGAGGAGGAGGAGGTTGCTAGTGAGACTTATATCCTGTCCGCGGCCTGTTTGGTGTTAGATGCGACACGTACTGCTGAATTCCACTTGTATACATCAACAATCGTGACTTACTGCATGTTTTAACGTGTAATTATGGACAAGATAAACATTCCAATCAAGTTATTCTATAGGTATCTCAATGACTACAATGCTAGTATAGTAAAATTTGGGAATGCAGCACTCCTGAACATCTAGTGCATATCAGCGGCGTTGGCATAACATTCTAGAAATCGTAATAGTTTTTGATCAAGTCACACTCCAATCCAATTTCCTCAACAGGAATCTCAGCAAGTGTCATGTCATTATAGTGTATCAAAGTAACGCAGCTAACCCCTAATCAAGCTCGACTCTCACAGGAATCGCTCCTCTCTGTCAGCGTTCTATCTCAGGAGCACCCCGATCGAGTCCCTCAATTCCTGGGATTCACGCAGGCTCTCCTGTACGTCCGCATTCTGCTTCTTCCTTCTCTCCAGCATGCCGGTGAGACGTGTGTTCATCTCGCCGGCGGCAGTCAACCTCATCCACTGGGATCCCACACGCAGGCTCGTCGGCGACAACCGGGTAGGCAGTCACAGGGGGCAGGCATACGTGAGGTATCGTGACGCCATCAGTATCCTGCCATTCAGACGAAACGGTCCTGCTGAACCAGACCCCGCTCTCGATGACAGCGTTTGTTCTCTCGATGATGGCGTCGTGGGCTCTTTTGTACCTCTGCTTTTCTTTGGTAGCGCTATCGATGGTTTCGGGTGGTGGAGCTGAACATCGCGAGAGGATAGTCTGTGCGAATATCTAGTATATCTTCATGCTCTGTGGGATACAGTCTTACCCATTGCTGAAATTCTGCCATTTTGTATGGAGTTTGTTGATGTTGTGAGAGTTTTGAGAGAGATTCTGCTCTTTTTAGAGGTGGAATGCATGGCTTTGAGTGGAATGCGCACGATTGGGAGAGATGTGTAAGTCTGAGTGCAGTGATGAAGTGCGTATTGTCAGGGTGAAGAACATGCGGTTAGGGTGAAGTGCGTTGCGTTCGAGTGTTGTGGTCAGGGTGTAGGCTGTGCGGTTTGGCATCGACATTCCATGGATAATCAGACGTGATGTTATTGCGCACGTTGCCAAAGGTTCGGCGGTTTCCAGGGGGAATCCTCTGACTTCATATCGAATAACCGATAAGGGGCGCTTCTTCTGTCTTCTTGGCAATCATGGTTGTCGTATCTCATGCATATCAGCTTTACCATTCTTGTTCCAGAGTTTGAGCGTTGATACTAAGGCCTCGATCAATTGTTCATGAAGTGATTTACACAGTCTTCGAGTGAGCATATGGTGTCTGTTACTTGCTTCTATAGCTTTATGCCCAGATTACTAGCTATTTATGCTGAGATGTTGCTGCCATATCATTCCTCGGTTTGCTCTGAGGCACAGAGGATCCTTTAGTTCTATAATTGATACTCCTCTAACACAGTAACATCCTCACCTGAGGCCAGTGATTTTTGTGTTCTTTGCCAGAGTATGCACCGTCGTTTGTTATACCAGACAAGTATGTCGTAATTCGAGTTACGAATCATGGAGGTATATGCGTTAGGATAGGAACGGCGTAGCAGTATTGGACTGTCTAAGTCATGATCGACCACGTTGGCGGGAAGTGGTTGTTTTCGATTTGTTCCCGGACGGTCTTTCGTGCCTAGAGTCTCACAGCTAAAGTGTCTTCCGACGGCATGCTGGCAGTGTCTAGTCTTAGCCTCTCACCAAGCACTCTGAAATTCTGACCAAAGTAGGGCACTGTCCATGGGAAGATCTTGAAGCTCTGTTCGAAGTGAACCAGATGGTGAATTTCAAGCCGGCACAATGTCCTGATCAGGCCATCTAGAAACCAAGGCAGATTATCTAGATTTAATTTCAATCCTGTGGAAGCTCCGAGAAAAAGGACCCAAACAAGAGATTCTAGAGAAGCTCCCTCGTTTGTCCAGGAAGTCAATAAATCAGCAGCCGGGGAGAGCCCCTGAAAGAGATATCCTATCAGTATAACCTCAATATTGCCTTCAATTGTTGGGCGGCGAGTGGATGGTAAGTCGGTCGGGAGGCAGCTCCTGGCAGATAGTAACATTGAAAGGGCAAAGGCATCGCTCGGGAGAATGAATTTTCCAATATTCGACAGTGCGCGGTGGCGAGATTTCGCCGCCATCTCGCAATGTCGGTTCAGTGTTTGAGCGGAGATGTTGAAGAAGGCCGTCAAGTACAAATCCTGTGCATATTGCGGGTTGAGGGCAAGACTTAGTTGATGTAATTCGCTGATCATTGAGTAGGGCTTACTAGATCCGAATCCTGATGGCAAATATTTGAGAGTAATCATCGTACGTTGACGTGCTTCATTCAACAAATTGATGGGCGTCCGTTCAAGCAATCGGGCTGGTTCCAACTGTATCAACGGTGTTTCGCAAGTCGTGGACGCTAGTCGTGTATCATTAATGGCTGTATAGATGAACAGTATGCCTTCCCTGTCTAACTGGCGTTGTTGTTGTTGACCGTGGCTTTCGGCCCAAGGAGGATAACGTAATGCAAATTTTCGCAGCTCCTTCATATGCATCTTTGCTGTTTCGTAGTCTTCTTCGCCAACGGCCCTGCTAACTTGAGTGGAGATGAGCATAGTCAATACCTGTCTTCGATATGTAGTAGAGGCATCTGTTCCTGTCAGCCGTTGCCAAAGTCGCTCTTGCAATTCAGTCGTACCGGAAAGGTAATCCTTGATTGCGTCAATGATTTTTTCAACGTTGTTGCAATACCTCACAGTATTTATGCCACCTGTCAAAGCATATATTTTAAGCTCAGCTACAGAAAGGAGGGCATGGAGTGCGCCTTTGTCAGCCTGGGCCAAATCCCACATGGTCCGCTGCCAGGCCCCATTGAGTTCTCGTACCCATGGTATTATGGTGGTGGTTCTAAGTTTGCTGGTCGTGAAATACTATTGAAGCATGAGGCCAACATCAGGGTCATTTTTGATGGGCAAAGAATCGAATGGATCAAGACTATGGGCCTCTAGACCGTGGAGTATTGGGCAAACGATTGCATCAAAGTTTGTCACTCCGCCGTTCGAAGGTGTGATGCACAGTCTGCTTGGGATGGATTTTGCAAGATCCGCGTTGATTATTAATGCTGCAGGGAAAGTCGATCGCGTCCGTGGCTTCGATGTCTCTATTGTTTCTGGCTGCACCCAAGTAAAATCTTCGGCAGCAAAGTCTTTCTCCTTGTCAACGCGAGCATGATTCTTGGTCGAACTACTCTGTCTCCAACGGTAATCTTTCATAACATGCTTGCGCACTTTCTGCGAGGCTGCTTTTGTTCCATCTTTGTAATCGATGAACTCAGACTGACGAATGGTCCTTGACATACTCTGATGGTACAAATATCGGGAGAATGGCAGACCACTCCATTAGGATGCGATGCGCAAGTACTCATGAGGGAGGAGACGTTTTGTATGGTTGATTGGGGATCGTCCCAGTCACGCCAGTGTGGGGCAAATTAAACAATGGGTCTTTGATCTTCAACTTCACCTCCTTCGTGAGCGGCGAAGGACCATAAAGTTGTTAAGATTTCGAATATATACGCATGTGACAGCGAAAGCATCTTTCTGTTGCAAGAGGCTTCATTTGGCACGCTCTTTCTCGCACATGCTGAAATCTCATAGGACACGGCTACGTGAACCAAGGTTTTGCGACAGTTATCGGACTCGTCTGACTCGATGGACTTGAATACTTTCATCGTGGACTAAACACTTTGCCCAAATCGCGTGTTGCTGAGTGAGTCCTGTAGAAAGAGTCATAAGATGAGTTCTTTCGTGTCGAGCATTCATATCGATCGGCTCAAGCTTTTCTCGGCTCCTAAGATCCGAGCTTCGGCAGGTCTTCAACCTCTCTTCCACTCTTAAATTTTCACGACTATACTTCCATAAACATTCAGACGAGAGGACAGAAAAACTCGATTGGTGCCGTGGTATAACGCAGTATTGCTGTGCTACATCTATTTAGTTGAATATCTGTCAATGGTTGGAATCGAGTGGGCGACCCTGTCCACAGGCGCTGTACAGTCGACATCGTGGCAGTCGATGCATTGCAAGGTTCCACGGTGTCCAAAGATATACAACACACGGTTTGTGATTTGAAAGAGTCCGTGTTTCTCTCTGCCTTGCCAAGACGAAGTTAGTCGACATTCATGCCTCATTGCGGAATTCAAGATTCGTGAAGGAGAGACAAGACAAGATGTTCCTGAAGCAGATGAACGATCTGCCAAGAGTGATGGTGTCATCAACACTGGAACAACATATCACATAACTTAAGAGTGGCAAGTGTGGTCATAGCATTGATTACCGATCGTGCATTCATATTTGATTCTACCTAAGCCAGTCTAGAGGCATAGTTTCCAGAACCCTTGCTCGCGTCTTCTGGGTGCCAAGTAAAGAACTGGTCCTTTGGCGGTACCAGCTTCTTGATAGCAGCACCGTAATCACCAGCATTCGGTGTCCTGAGTAGTGTGTGAATGTGGAACTTGGCAGGCTGTTCATTGGTCAAGAAGACGCCAGAGTGGTGATCGAACTCGACAACGATGGCAGGGCTTTGGATACGGTAGTAGAAGGGGTCCTCGTCAAGGTATCTACCAATCCAGCAGAAGTAGGTCTCATCAGGAAAAGAGAGGGCGTGTTCCAGTTTCAGTTTGCGCGACTGACTTGGCAGGTAGAGGAAGTACTCACCGAGGATCTGGGCGAGGAGAGATTGTTGGTCAGACTTCATGTCTGACATTTTGATGCCCTCGTATGGCACGATGCGGTTGTCCCGATATGCACCACATAAGTGACGCTGATCATCTCTGTTCCAACGACCCTCGGGGAAGGCCGGGTCATTCATGTCCTTGAAGATTTGCGACTTATTCTGGAGTTCTGGAGACAAGGTCTGCATCAACTTCAAACCAAGAGCCTCCTCGTGTGTAAGGATGCGAGTTCCTTTGTATGGACCGGCATCAATTTCATTCGGCTCGGCGCCTGTGAACCAGGGCGAGACGATGATCTGAGACTTGTAGAGGAAGATGTTTAAGCAAAGATGGTGTCCGTAGAAAGACCAGCCCCAGGGTTGGTCAGTGCTGGGTTGGCCGAAAAGCACAAAGTTGTAGCTGAATTCGTTCATGACTTTCTGGCCCTCGACCAGCTCGCCCAAGAAACCATTTATCCTCATAGCAGAGATTGCCTTTTGATAACCTTCTGGGGAGAGTGTGGCTTCTAGTATCTTCAAGATCGAGTCGCGGAGGGTAGTGCTGATCTCATCAAGGCGGAGGCCTTTGTCTCTGAGGAGGAACTCTGGGTTGGACCATGTCCTCCATTCTGGGGAGTCGATGTGGTAGAGGATAGACTTGCGCTGGGAGTCATTGAGTTGGGAGAGGGTGTGATTAGCAGCCTTGACAATAGAGGCAATGTCGACGCCCTCGTCCTGGATCTTGAAGATGCCTTCTCGCGCATTGCCTGCAATCACTAGTCAGTATGACTGGTACACGAAAGCCGAAGATCTGATGTAGCGAGGTTGACCATCGTTTGTGACGCCCTTGAATGGCTCAGCGAGTAGCGTCAACCAATACTCGTACAACGAGTAAAGCCATGGCGGATTGTGGCCTGTCTTGAAGTCATGTGCATATTCGTGTGCATCTTGCTTCTTCATCATCTGAAACCGAGGCACATCAAGCTTAGGTAAGTGCTTGCGGTACTCGCCCGTGGGTGTATCTTGGTTCGCCATTGTGATGAGATACTATCCAGCATCAAGAAGAGAAGTGTGGAAGGGGCAGAGGAAAGCCGCCGTCGGAAACGTGTCATTTTTGAGCTTCATTGCAAAGCCGTGTCGGCAATAGGTCAAGGCATCGGACTCGACTGAGGTCTCGAGATCCCCACTTTCGGGCGGCTCGAGGGCGTGGAGGGGTTGCTTCTCCACCACATCTCTCCGCAAGAAGACGGGAAGGCCTACTTAGGGCTGACGCGACGGCTTGTGGTCCGGTCGATGAGTTTCTGGCCCTAGCTGCTATGCGATGCTCGAACACGATGACTTTCTACTTGCCTTGTACCATCGGAAGCATCAGCAAGATGACAATAATCTCATATCCAATTCTTAACAGCCTATGAGTGACCTTTCACGGCAATTCTCCCCATATTGAGTCGATCAAGGACCTTTGATTGCAGCATCTGCTTCATATTCAGACGTCATGGCGATGGGCAGCTGTCACTGTTGAACCCTAGGGTCTGGTGTTCAATTGCAAGATTGTCTCTGGTCCCCATGACTTGTCTGTGAATTACCGGATCTTGGTTGAGTATGATAGTGCAGATGCTGCAAATTAGCAATTCCGCATGTCACGTGCACCCATGCTGGATTTGTGTATCGGTTGTCCGGGAGATAGGCGGATTCGACGCGTCTGGAGAAAATGATGACAATCTTATGAACTGACACATTACACTCGGGCCGATCGAGTGCAGGGTAGGGATCAGAGATGGATACTAATAATCATGTCCTTGCTGCAGAAATCGACCGCATTGTGAACAGTCCGTATCCGACCCAGCTCAAAGTTAGTCCTCTCCATTAGCTGTATGTCGCCACTTCTGACCAAACTTTAGACCCTCCACAATGTAGTATTGAGCACCTCTGAGGTTGACATATGCCTGTGGGCAAAGTGCTATGCTTGTCGCGTCACGCCTCTTGCGCAAGTGCTGATAGATGCTCTACCACATTGGCCATATGTCTCGGATATTATCACTCGACTGGGTAAGGCATGCATTATCAAGAAGGTTGATGTTTGCTGACATGCGCAGCCTGTGCTCCCCCACTTCGTGATGCGCTTCTCCAAGCTGAACCTTCATTGCTTCAACAAGTCGTTTCCAAAGCTATGAAGTCTGGAAACAGCAAGGTGCGCATCATTCAAAAGTCAATCAATCTGATCAAGTTTTACTCACGTAGCGTAGTATCTGTACCTCGCCGTAGCCCTCTTGTCCCATCCTCTTCCAACAGGGATTGCTCTCCCAATGGAGACTCAAACACTGCTGATCCAGCTCTTTGAGATTGCAGCTGCAGAACCGGATGTGCCAAGTCTTAAACCCATCCATCGCTTGGTTCATGGCGCATGTCAAGAGCTTGTCGGTGTACTCCCATTCAAGCTTCTTGCTACCCTTGAGGACCGTCTCATGAGTATCATGCGCACACTTGCTCCGGTGAAGAACAAGACATCTGCCATTTACTGTCTGTCGATTATGAAAGCGATCCTGGATGCGTTCAGCTCATCATCTCAACTCACACCGACCGATGTCTGGAATGATATGGATTCATCAAATGGTAGTCAAAATAACATGGCTGACAGCTGGAGGCCGGATACGTTGGCCCGCCTTTTTCGGGACAGCCGGGCTTCCAAGATACTATCGCTCATCACTCTTCAAGTAGTATGGGCCTGTACGTCTGGAGTTGAAAAGAGTGCGCCTGAAGCTTCAATATGGAGCGTGGTCATGGCGAACGACATTGTCGGCGTCATCCCTCCTCCTGACAGAGAAGAGTGGTGCAGGCAGAACATACCGTTTATTCGAAAGCTTCAAGATAGGTGTCTCGTTCAGGATCTGTCACCTTCACTCCGTTTCCAGGCCTTGACTTTCCTCGTTTCCATTGCCGAAAAGGTCTCCATCCCGCAGCAGTGTGTCTTCGCGTACGAGCAGTTGACGCTGGACTTTGGCAACAACCTGTCCTCGACCGAACAGCTGGATTTGGCATTGCAAATTTCACTGCCTCGATTTGCTCCATCATTCAGCAGTCAATGGTGGGAAGCTTTTGTCGGCAACTGCTTGGACATGTTGGTTGAACGAAAAGCCACGAATGTGCTCTGTACAGAAGCTAGCCTAGCATGCTTGCTAAATCGCTTATCAGAAGCGGCAGAGGAGTACCCAGAGTGCCGTGAAGGTCTTATATCAGCATTTTCGAGCCACAGATATCGTCAAAAGGTGGATCAGTTCCTGAACGATTCCTTTAACGATGCAAGGTCGAGTGAGAGCTCAGGTTATTGCACAGCAGTGTTGGCAGCTACTGTTGACTTTCTGGCATCGTCCTTCTGTTCCCTGTTACTTCGTGGTGCCCTCACGACCCGACCAAGTGAGACACAACTGCCTAGCAATCTCATCCCTGGCATCCTCAAACGACACGCTTTGAAGAGATCAGCAAGTACATGCCCGTTTCGTCATTCGAAGACAAAACCGTCTCCACAGGAAGCGCTTTTCGTTGAGGTTGAAAGTACACCCGACATGCAACAGACTTACTTGCCCTGGAAAGAGAGGCTTGCTACGAAAATGCAAGCCCAAGCTAAGGATCAGCAACGGGCTGTCGTGGCTTCTTTTGCAGAAATCTGCCGCAACCTGGAAGAGCGATGCGAGAATGCCGAATTGCCACTGCGTCAGGAACAGGAAAAGTTTGATCATCTCCAGTCCCGCCACGAACAGCTAATGAATGCCTTTGGCGAACTCGAAGCTCAGGTCATGGATCGAGACCTACGCATAAATGCTCTGGAAGCGGAGAATGACTCGAATGCAGCTGAACTCGAGGCCAAATCCGCCGAATCGGAAGATCTGATGCGTCGCCTAGAGGAAACCACTAAAGAGATCCAGCAGGCAAATGAAAAAGCTCGAGAAGCCTTAGCTGCTGCAAAGCAGAAGACACATGAGCTTGAACTGGAACATGCTACAACAATGGCATGCAAGCAGGAGGCACTTGATGACACGAGAGAAGAACTTCGTTCAACTCACCAAGAACTGGAGAAACTTCAGTCCGAGCTCGGTCGCCTGGAAGAAGGTGGAAGACAGAACGATGTGCAACATGAGAGGCTGCAATCAGATTTCCATGAACTCAGTCGACGTCTTCGGGACAACGAGAACAAGTTGTCACATGCTGAAGCCGAGCGAGCGTCGCTGTCGGAAATACGCCACAATTTACAACAAGATCTTGAGAAACTCCGCGAGGAGAGCTTGCATGCCCACCAAGAGAACGAACACCTCAAAGCGGAACTGGATGATGTTAGAGCAGAGTCTAAACAGAACATGAACAGAGTCACCTCCTCTTTCGAGGACACCATGTCCAAGACACGACAAGAGGTAAGCCTTCCATTTGCTATCAACACCCGGCGCCGTTGCTAACAAGGGGTGTTCAAGTGGTTGAGAACGAGATCCGATCTTAAGAAGCAGTTGGAAGACTCTCGCAGCGAGCTTGCTCAGGCAGAGGATGACTTCCATCGAGAGCATGAAGCTAACAAGCAAAAGACATCGGAGTTGCGGAAACGAGTAAGCCATTATGCCTGGTCCGACGCAAGCTAGGCTGACATCTCCCAGATCGATCTCTTGAACAAGGAGTGCCACAAGAAGGACGCCCAAGTGGCTGAAGCTCAAGAAATGCGAAACCGCTTGATGAACGCCATGGGCCTGGCGGGGGCAATGCCCGCTGCGATGCCCGCCACAATCCAGGAACCTTCTACAAAATCATCAAACTTGCCTTATCGCTCTGTATCTACTATGGCAACTCCGAAGCTGTCATCACAGCACTTCCTCTCAACACCGGCCCACGTTGAAGAAGACGATGACGAGGATCAAGCAAACGATTCCTATGACGAGGACGCGTTGTCCGACCATGGGCCCACACCCAAGCGCGCCAAGCCCAGGCAGTCTTTGGGAAGGACAAGTGCGCAACAGCCACCACGTAGTATTGGGAGGCGATCTGTCAAGTCAGTCCTCCGTACGAGGAGCGCTGGAACAAGACAACCTCTTCTGGACCTGGATATCAACCGGTCGCCCGTGAAAGGCACAAAATCACCCAGCAAGGTCGCGTTCAAGGATATTGAGAAAGACGGGCTCCGTATCAGTACTGCCGAGAGAATAGACCTTGAAGAATGGTCTTTCAGTGGTGCAGATATTGTCACTGGTACACCAGGCATTGGACTGAACGACGGGATGGATTGCTTGGATGAGGAGAGTATCGCGGATGTGTAATAACGACGCTCTTTGCTTGCTGTGTTTCATCTGTAGATACCCAATTATTTTACATGCGCGAGGTTGTGTAACCAATACATGCTTCTCAGTGCTTTGCGTTCAGCTTTGTGTTCAGCGATGTGGTTGCATTTGCTTTTATTGTCTTCCGCCAGCTAATGTACTGTCCTTCGATATCAACGTTAGCATGCGCTTCTTGCTTTGATGGTCATTTTTTGTGCTTCTTGATGAGTCATATACGGGTTCCTGCAGTCTGCTGTCACACTACGCGTGCCGCTCATGCGGGCCAAGCAGACCCTTTGTTTATCAACCACATCATCTGTCGCACGATCGATTCAACTAACAGCGACCTAATCTTGTTACACAGGTAAAAATGTAGCAAGCAGATATCGGCAAGTATACTCTGCCCACATGACCGAGATGAGTAGCACCAGTACAAGAAATTACCGTGGCGTTTTTATAGCAAACAAAAGTTCAATCCAGGATCAAGCAGGATACGAAGACAGAGTTTTCTTTGTCCACATGCAGGCAGAAGTGAGAATAATGCAGGTCCCAGATTATCTGCACGTACTTGCTTGCGTGGGACGGTTGTGTGCATGTTAGGGGAGGGACCTGCTGCGAGTGTCATGGAGACATGGTGATAGGTTGCTGCACAGGCTTCAGTACGTGACTTCGACGAGTTTACCAGAATTTTCGAGCAGGTACTGTGAAGAGACTTGTCGGTGAACAGCCTATCTCTTTTTGATGCGTTGTGTGAATGGTCGGCTCCAGAGAATAAAGACGAGCGCCTATGTGCCTCGATAGTCGATCGAAGACAGTATGGACATGCAATGGTTATGTAGGCCCTGTTGTACCCGCTGCTATTTGTCACAATGTTATTGATTTCCGCATTACCACTTATATTCCAGCAATAGATTGTAGTGGCAGTGCATGACGTTGAAACTAGACTGCGCGACCGCGCTTTCCTTTGAGTGGTCCGTTTGTCTCGTCGACCACTTCACGGCGACCTGGCCTTCCCGCGACAACCATCTTATCTTCATGCATACATTCTTGTTGTATCCATTCTAATTCATCATTCGGAGCAATATCAAGAGACTTTGAAGGAAATCGACCTGAGCATGACTTCACGTCAGCAAAAATGAGTCTTTGGTGACGTGAAAGGCATTCAACAACAATCAACACGGATCACTGAGAAAGTGACAAACATCAAACACTCACCGTAGCCTTTAGGTTGCCTTGAAGCTGCCTTCACCGCTCAGTGGGTGAGTTACTCCTCGCACTTTCCCCATCTTGCCTACCAGTCGAACAGCCCTGTCCACCTGCTTACTTTCTTGCTAATGTTGACTGGCGCAGTGCTCCGTGTCATCATTCCATTAGCAGGAAGTCATCCTCAACTCACTACATACCTTGTTGGTCTAGGCAGGTATTTTCTGGTCACATCTCTGACCATCAGTCACACGTAAACATTGCCATTCCTCAACGTGAAGGTTTGCCAAACTCTTCTCTTCTCCACCGCTGGACGAAGACCAACATGGCTTCCAACTTAATTCCTCCACATGCACGACCCATCAACCTTTCGCGCAAGCAAAGTCGCAACAATGCGTACTGGAACATTGGTCGTCGCGCTGGCCCTAATGGTAGCTCCGGTAGATCGTCAGTTAGTAGCTCATCCGGTGATGTCGCTAATCCTCGTGGCTATACGACTCGAAGACCCCAGTACAGTAGTTATGCTGCCCCAATGATGGATGCTGGCCCAGGTCGTCCATATGTTGGTCCAAAACCTCGCTTTGGAATGGCACCTGCCGGCAATCGAACTTATCCGGGAGTGCCACAACAATTCCAGACGCCTGAATTGCTGACTGAGGCATACAAATCATGGAATGAAATTCACGTCAGGGTGTTTAGATTACCTCGCGAGTTCACCGACACTTGGCAGCTTTACAATGTGTTTTCCCAGTACGGCCAGATCTCATACATCAGGATCGAGAGTCACGGAGTCAACGATCATGACGGTGTTGCCCGCGTGGTATTTAGCACTACTCCAATTAGTTTGTTCAGGAGCCAGACCACTTTCTGGCATCCTCAACACTACCCCTTCGTGCTCACCCTGAGCGACGGCTACTCCACATCGCGCGCGATTCAGTTCAAAGTTTCCGGACCCAGAGATGAGAGGATTATTTCACCCCTTGATACTAACAGGAGGTTCCTCAAGACGCAATCAATTCCCGCCGGCTTTTTGAACTTCGGACTCATGAGCAATGAGGATGAACTACTCGGTATGCACATGATCACTTCGACACCAAAGCATCCCATCATTCTCCAGATGGACCTATCGGATGGCAGACAGAAGATTGACATCCGTTTCTCTGCTCATCCTGACCACAAGCCTCAGAACATGAGCAGATATCGGCTACAAGCAAACCTTCAACTCGTCGCCGGTGTCATGAGACATCGCGCCAAAGACCGCCAGTGCCTTGCCATCTCGTTTCAGGATCCTCCCAAGTACTACCGACTGACAAGCAATCCTGAGAAGACGCACGATGCAGGTGCAGAGCAGTGGAAGGAGTGGCCAAAAATGTGGGAACGTCAAACAGACATTGACAACGATATGCAAGCTCGCGATACAGAGCCCATCTCGCTTGTCAGGACTGATCCCATCATCGACACTGGCCGCTGGTTGACTTATCGCCTTGACTTGAAGCATGACGACGAAACAATTCGACGCGTCGATGAGTTCTGCCTAGCTCTCAATCATCACAACATCCAGGTCAAGGAGGTCTCAGATCTGCCTCTACTCAACAGAACCGAGACCGAGGCATGGAAATACCTCGATCCACATAAGGCATCTCAGCCGTCGGATCTCCACCAAATGCAGGATGACCTGGTCCACCTAGACTTTGATGTCCGCTACCAGCTCGAGGCTTGCATCTCACAGCATTGCATCAATGAGTACAACATGAAGCTTGCATTCTTCCAGCAGCTGTCCGGACTTGATAAGGCCACCGCCCTCAACCTTCTTGAAAATGTCGCCGACTCCAGATTCATGTATCACGACCCTATGACCATATTCTTTGCGCCAGAATTACGTGCCTCTCGCAAGAGAAGGGCCCCTCTTGGCTGCGTCCTTATGCACGCCGTCACCATCACCCCTACCACTCTCCGCATCAGCACTCCTACTGTAGAAGTCTCCAACAGGGTCATTCGCGACTACTCTCACCATCAGGATCGTTTCCTCAGAGTCAAGTTCGAGGATGAAGACTACATTGGTAGACTGTGGGCATCTGCAACTTCAAGCAACCAGGAAGAGGTCTATTCCCGCATCGAACGTGCACTCAAGCAAGGCATTGACATTGCTGGTCGCCATTACGACTTCTTGGCTTCCGGCTGCTCCCAATTTCGCGAGCATGGCGGCTACTTCTTTGCTCGTCTTCCGAACCTCAACGCAGATATGGTTCGTGAAAAGCTGGGGCAATTCCAGGTCATCAATGTGGTGGCCAAATATGCAGCACGTATTGGACAATGCTTCTCCACGACAAGATCTGTTCGACAGCTTCCTCGCAATTTGAACTGCGTGACCATTAATGACGTTAAGGGAAAGGTCGACCAGAAGGTTTACTGCTTCACCGATGGCGTGGGTGGAGTGTCACCATTTGTTGCTCAGCTTATTGCCGACGAGTTCCGTATCAACTGTCCTGCTGGAGATTACCCTTCGGTCTTTCAATTCCGCATGGGTGGTAACAAGGGTGTACTCGCGGTCGACCCAGAACTTAAAGGCATCACTGTTGCCCTTCGTCCGAGCCAGAGGAAATTCGAAAGTAATACACAGGGCCTGGAGATAATCAGAGTGTCTTCATATGCGACGGCCTACTTGAACCAGCAAATCATCCTTGTTCTCTCGTCCCTTGGAGTACCTGACAAAGTCTTCGTCGACAAGATGGTCAATGAGCTCAAGCGTATTGATCTGGCCATGACGCATCGCCAGACAGCTCTTGACCTACTCTTGAAGAATGTCGATTTCAACCAGGTCACCGTCGCCATGGCTGAGATGATTATGGATGGTTTCATGGAGACGAAGGAGCCATTTGTGTTGTCACTTCTTCAACTCTGGCGGGCATGGCGCATGAAGTTCCTCAAAGAGAAGGCGCACATGGCCGCCGAGCAAGGAGCTTTCGTCCTCGGTTGTACTGACGAGACCAAAACTCTAAGCATGAATGACGCAGGCGGATTGCCAGAAATATTCATCCAGGTCAAGGACGATACGGGCAATTACAAGCCCCAGGAAGGCATTTGCCTCTTGGCCCGCAACCCGTCACTTCATCCAGGAGATGTTCGCGTCGTCAAGGCAGTGTTCTGCAGCAAGCTTCTCCATCTCAAGGATGTCGTCGTGCTTCCCCAGAAAGGCGACCGTGATCTGGCAAATATGTGCTCTGGAGGTGATCTTGATGGAGATGATTATCTTGTCATGTGGGACAAGGCCCTGTTCCCACCGGAGTCAGGATGGAATTATTCCCCCATGGACTTTACCCCTCCGATTCCACGCATGGGCGTTGGTGTCGTTACGAAAGATCAGCTCACAGAGAACTTCATCAACTACATCAAGAACGACCGCCTTGGTACAGTTGCGACATTGCACCGTGCATGGGCTGATTGGCACTCCAAAGCTGGTGGAGTCAAGCACGAGAATTGCCAACGCCTTGCCCAGCTGCATTCAATCGCTGTCGACTTTCCCAAAAGTGGTATCCCTGCCGAGATTGACGAATATCTCTATCAGCCTCCCAAGTGGCCTCATTGGATGGAAAAAAAGGGCAAGCCGAAGGACAAGATTCATCACTCCAAGGCAGTTCTTGGACAGCTCTATGACAAGGTCGTCCGTGAGGAGTACCGTCCGCAGTATAGCGATTGTTTCGACCAGCGCGTCTTGACCGCGTACGAGCTTAGCGACGAGATGTTGGTAAGCGCCAGAGAGCTCAAGAAAGAGTATGACGCGGATATCCGTCGGATCATGGCCCAACAAGGAGTGGAGACGGAGACGGAGATTTGGACAGCTTTTGTCATGAGGCACAATCGCGAGAAAACCGACTACGTCTTTGCCGAGGAGATGGGTCGCCTTGTCGGGCTGCTCAAGGAGCATCACCGCGATGTCGTCCTGCAGAAGGTGGGCATTGACAAGAAGGTAGCAAGCTTTGGTGTCGAGGACTTTGCTAAGATTGCTCCCTTTGTCGCTGCAATGTACCGTGTGACGAAGGAGGAATTTGAGGCCGCTGAAAAGAGAGGGCTGTCTTCCAGCTCTAATTATGATTCAGACTCAGACGTTGAGGACAGATTGAAGCCTCTCATGAGCTTCCCATGGCTCTTCCAGAAGGAAATGGGTCGCATCGCTACTAGAGACGCGCCTGCACCTCGAGAGCTTGTCACAATGCCTGCCACCATCAGCGCACCCAAGCGCAGACAATTTGCCGTGTCCAACTTCGCGCCTGACTTCTCAGGCTTGTCGCTTCCTCCCCTCCCGGAAGCTCGACTTCAAGAGTTCGACAGAGCGTCTAGTACTACACCGTCGAACGTGGGAATGCCGGATGCTGTGCCAAAACGAGCGGATCTAATCAGTGATTCAAAGGCCCCGAGCTGGGAGGAACTTCGTCAGGATTTCAAGCTCTCTGACTCCAACGGGTATGGAAGCGGCTACCGAGTCATGGACTCTGGCAACGTCAGCACACCATTCAGCTCTGAAGAATCCACTAGACCTCCATCCCTCATCTCGTCTAGGTCTTCAGTCTGCTCGCCATATGAGCAGGTGATCAAGCCAGGGGATGAAGATGACGATGATATTCATGAAGCTGGTGATGGTGATGATGCTGATGACAAGACAAATGAGCAAGGACAGGCACAAGATGGTTGGATCCAGGATGATGGAGCAAGAGTGGAGGTTGAGGAAGAGATACGCCAAGCCATGGTTGGTGTGGGTGCAGAGACAGTCGAGGGAAGTAGGATTCAGCAGGTCATGGTTGATGTGGAGGAAGGTGGACAGCAACCCAAGGCTTCAGTCCAAGGTGGTGACTATTTGGACAGGCTCAGAGATTTGCTGGGCCTTTGAGCGGTACATATGGGAGGTTGTTTGGTGTTGAGGATGGCGAAGGGTGCATCTGCGGGGAGACTGAGCAAGCAGGGGGAGTTGAGGGGTTCCATTCATACTCGGTGTTGCTGACAGGGCCAACGAGTTCATCTTTTTGGTCTTCATGCAGGTAGAATAGGCGAGGGTAGTTTAGCTGCGACGAATGGCTCGGGTGCAGTGGCGTATAGCTTTCTACCTACCCTTAGCCAATCTCACCTCCACCCCTCTCAAAGACATTGACTCGACCATCTCCCTGAACAAAATGTAGCACTTCAATCTCCTTAGCCTGTTCTTGTCTCATATCATCCACCTCCTCCTCTTCCTCATCAAAATCATCATCCCAAGCCCCACCCCGACTACATCTAACAACCCCGCTAACATCCCTCGCAACCCCCGTGTCCAAGCCCCTAACACCAACAACCCACCTAGCCTGATGCGCAAGTCCAACAAGCAATCTCGCCATCTCAGTCGCAAGCGGACTCTGCATCCTCCCCTCAGCCATCTCACTCACCTCACCCATCTCACCTGTATCCCTGGATTGCGAGAGCGCATGCACAGAGGGTTGAAGGAAGGGGAGATCGGTCTCGAGGGTTATCACGGTAGCGTACACCATGCTGCGGAGGGAAAGGAGGAGTTGGAGCAGGGGGGTCGAGAGGGGTGTGGGGGTAAGCGCGAGGGGCGTGCTGGGGGCGTCGAGGAGGAGAAGGATGCGCTTGTTTGGGTTAAGGGTAAGGAGGGTAGAGATTGCGGTGGTTATTGTGTCTTGGGCGTGGGAGAGGGTGGGGGAGTGGAGGGTGTGCTGGTTCTTTGGAGAGAGTTTGGCGGAGGGGGAGCGTTGGGTGGGTGGTGTTGGTGTTGAGGCTGGTGTTGAGGCTGGAGGTACTGAGCGCCTGGATGTAGGAGCCGCGGTATTTCTTATCGGGACCGCGGGGTGTGAGCGTAGCGGCAACGTTTGTGCTGGCTGTGCGGGTGTTGAGGCTGGTGTTGGTGTTGATGTAGGTGGGGAGAGTAAATGCGTCAGTCCGTCTACGAAGGCGAATCTGTCTTGCTGTGCTAGACGCGCCAGATCGAGTCCCTGTTATCGTTCTGATCAGCATTCTCTTGTCTGTTTATCTCTTGTCCTTTGCTCTCGGTGGCATAGAAGGCTGGCGGGAGGGAACATGACTCACTGCTCCCCGTCTGGCCTCTGTTTTCCAAAACTCAAAGTCCCGTTGCCATGATACTAGCACGACTGCTACGTCTTCCTCATCTTTACCCCCTCCTTTCCTCTCCTCATCTTTACCCTCTCCTTTCCTGTCCTCATCTTTGCCCTCTCCATTCCCCTGCTCTTCCCGTCTACTCCCCCCCTCTCGTCCGCCGTTCCTCCTTCGACTCGACACATCTCCCAATGCTCCAAGCAATACTCTCACACTCAACCAGTGCGTACTTGCGTTCAATACACCTGTGAGGAGTAGAAGTGAGGATTCGGGTGGTAGAGAGAGGTATGGGTGTAGTAAGGGTGGGACTGTGGTTTTGCGGGATGTCATTGTCGTTTGGTTTGCTTCTTTTCTGTTCTTCTCTTTTCTGTTCTTCTCTTTCGAGAGTGGTGGTTGTGGTTGTGGTTGTGGTTGCGCTGCTTCTTCTTTGGTGATGCTCTTTTACTGCTTCTTTCCCGCTGATTTTGTTGTCGGAAGTCGGACTCTTTTCGCTGATTTTAACAACTGCAGAGATCGAGCTGAGCTCTACTCGTATTTCTCCCTCTTCTCTCTCTCGGGTCGATTGTGTCGGACAGTGCAGTGTGGGGGCGGGCTCGTCTCGTTGGTATTGATCGGGTATCTTAATTTTTTGGTGACGTGCAGAACGCGATGACGGAAGGGCAAGACGGGACAGGATAAGGTAGGGCGGGGCCGAGAACCGGTGGTGGTGGTGCGTGGTTTTGGTGGCGGAGACTTCAGAGTTGGAAATGTGGGGTCGGCGGGGAAGGCTTTTTTCGGTTTTCGGAGTACCGAGTAGATTGTTGATTGGACGTCATTTGTGCATGTTGTATTGTTGGGTAGGAGTATACGTACTAACAAACAGGGTATGTATACTTGGAAGGTAGGCAGGATCTTTTGTTTGCAATCTTTCGAATTTATGTCTGTTCGCTTTTTCTTGACTGATTGCAAGGGAGATCCACATCCACTGTTCTGTTCTCATTCTACCATCTCTTATGTCATTTGTCAAGTCCATAGTCGAGATGCTAAGTTACAAGTGGAAATTGTATCTTTCGATGAAAGAACCCCCTGTCAAACACTATTCTCAAACACGTCAGCGACAAAGTCTGATATTGCCTGTCATTTCAACGACTTTAAGCATATGTCTAGGTAGATCTGGTGTTCCTCCCTTTTCTTACTTGCACCAATTGAAGAAAGTAGTACTTTATCACAACAAGCAAGGGGGTAAAAAAAAAGAGAACGTAAAGGAGGACAGGAAAGCGCATAATGCTAACCTCAGAGGTAGTCAGCAAGCGAATTATAATAAGTTCTGCTTAAGGTAGCAAGAGAAAACAGTAGCAAGCACTGTCTCACAAAACAAAAGAGTATTCCATGGAGCTGGCGAGAGTCGAACTCGCGGCCTCTGCTGTACACATTTCTTTATCCTTCCTGAACCTTGGACCCAGAGGTAAAGTAGAGAAAGGATAATGCGAGAGCAGCGTCTTAACCACTAGACTACAGCCCCTGTTGATGTTCTTCGTGTCGTTGAAGGGAGGTATAAAGTTCGAATCAGATTCAAGGGGGAGAGTAAAGAAGGGAAAGGGAGGGGTAAGAGGTGCTGATTAGGCGTTTGTCTGTTTGCGCCCAGACAAACGACGGTGTTTAGGCTGGAGGTGCGAGGTGGGTTGGTTGCCAAAATAAATTTTAATAAGTATCGAAAGTGTGTACTTGAACAACCGAGCCTCTATATCCTCAGGAATAAAGTACCCGTAGACATAAAACCAAGGTGATACATAGCAGCCTCAACGCATATTTCAGAAGTAAACGATAGTTCAACAGAGTTCATGTTTCTACTCTAGATTCAAGGAAAGCACAGACAACATGCAGAGCTAGAGAAGAAGAGGACCAAAAAGATAGTCCTACGCAAGGCTCGAACTTGCAACCTTATGATTAGAAGTCATACCTGTGAATTGTGTTAGGAAGATATGAAGTTCAAGACTGGATAGAGGATATACTTACGCGCTACCGATTGCGCCAGTAGGACTGGCTTATTGATTGAGTGGCAAGGAATAAGGAGGAATATGTAGATAGAGAAGCAGGAGTACTGATCGGGATCATGCAGACAGGTGAAAACGCCAACGATAGAGAGTAGAGGAGAGGGTAGACAGAGATTGATACCAACTTCCGGTATATTATTCTCGGATATGGATGCTATCAACAATCAACTCAACTCAACTCACCATCCTTGGTCGTGCCTCCATATTCCATCAGGTCATCTTTGCCCAGCAAATTAGCCATGGGATCATTAGCGGCTATCCTCTTCCTCCTGTATTCTTCCATTTCCTCTTCCGTCACACCGGCCTTCATCTCATCGAGCTTGCGTTTTCGATTGTCAGAGTCCAGGTCTTGCTCCTGTGGCGGTAGATCAGCAGCATTGGGAATATGCTTTTCCTGCTGCTCTTCCTCTCTCCATGCAATCTCCTTCGGCACCTCTACAGAGTCTGCCTCGGCTTCTTCTTTGCTGGGGCCCAAATCAATACCACGAGAGAAACGCTCGGCTTGGTCAGCGACTCGCCTTCCTTCCTCGCCTGTGCAGTAACTGGCTTTCATTGTCGAATGACAACACGCGTAACCCCATTGGAAATTCTTCCACCAACTGCCCCAGACGGAAGTGTGGTTGTTGATAAGGACGTCTTCGGCATACATGCTCTTCTCCTTCTTCTCTGGCTCACCCTTGATCTTTCCACGCTCGTCGTACTCGACATAACGTTCATTTTCGGTGACAGCAGTGTCCTTGAGTGGGTCGCGCACCAGATGTTCTTGACCACCGTATTTCTCCAGTAAGGCTTTTCGGCGTGCTTCTTTTTTGGCGTTTGATTCTTCCAGCTCCTTTTTCCGAAGGAATTGTGCTTGGGTTGGATTTGCTTGGAGATGGATATTTGAAGCTTTTGAACCCGTCTTTTCTGCTCCTTCCCAGGCATACCGCTGGGCTCGTTCGAACTCGGCGGCATCGCCTGAAGCGCGAGCAAAACCTTCTTCGGCGTCGTCTGCCGGGGCTTCATCTATCATAGAACGCGTCTTTGGATCGTATTTTGCAGAGTCCAGATCTAGATCGACAAGATATTTGGCCGTGTCCTCTCGTAATCGCAAGTTTCTTGTTGATGTGGACTGATGGCGGCCCATGTCCGTCTCTTCCTCGTATCTCGCGCCCTCTTCATCACCATCTTCCCCCTCGTCACCATCTTCTAATTGTTTTTGTTTGCCCGTGGCCTGCTTCTTCAACTCTTCCAGCGCATTGTATTCTTCAATGACTTGATCGTATTCTTTCGCATCATAACCATTCCAGCGATCGCGCTTGGCGTCCCATCCGAGCTTGACGTCTTGAACGAGCTCGTCTGCCTGAATGTCCTTGCCTGTCCATTTCGCACCCAGCTTTCTCGGCTTGTATAGACAGTCCTTTGCTTTGTGTGTCATTGCTCCGCAGTTCTCGCAGGCGCCTTTGCGGTATCTGGTGGCTGCCGGACCTGCGCGCTGTCCTCGCGAGTACCATTTGGATGTGGCGAGCGGGTCATCTTTGCGGTTTTGTAGACGTTGATGCTCGAGGTAATCATCGTCTGTTGCAGTGGCGTCGTCGATATAAAAGGGTTTCTTGGAGATGAAAGATGGAATGTACTCGTTGCGCTCGTTCTTTTGTTGCGGTTCTGTTGGTTTCTTGGGTGGCCCTGGTGGTGGCATTTTGTCGTCTTGTGATGTGTGATGGTGTATCGATGGGTGAGTGACGAGGTAGAAGATGAATCTAATTTCTATCGTCCTATAATAATCTAATCACCGTTTGACGAAAGCTCCCAATCATACCTGAATCATCCTCGCAACCGGCCGCCTTTTTGCGGGGAAGGTTTTGCCGTATCGCCAAGACTTTCATCTCCACCTGTAACAAGAACCACTTTCGCCTTCTCGCGTGTCGCGTCTATGCATGCTATGTTTATCCTTTTGTTTCACGCGCAATATCATCAAATTGAAACGCATCTTATCCAGTCTCAACCCGATACAGATGCTGCAGTCTATTTTAACATGAAACCTGATGGCTATTTAAGTTTTTGGTCACTACCCCCCGGCAGGATGAGGGACACTTTTCGCGTCCGCCTTAATTGCGTCGACACTTACCAAACCACTCCTGGAGAACTCGATCCGCCATTGTGGGGAAACACTTCTTCTTCGACCCAGAAAAGGAAACAAAACCTTCCACAAATCCCAATCATACGCGTCTTCGGCGCCACCGAGACTGGCCAGAAAGTGTGCATGCACATCCATGGAGCTTTTCCATATCTCTACGTAGAGTACAATGGAAGTCTCAGCCGTGGAGAAGTTGATAGAAATATTGCCAACCTCAAGTTATCAATCGATCATGCCTTGGCCCTCTCGTATAGGAGAGATCCCTATGATGGCCGTTCTAATTATGTCGCATATATCAGTATTGTCAAAGGCGTACCTTTCTTCGGATATACCGTCGGCTACAAATACTTTCTCAAAGTCTATCTCCTCAACCCAGTGCACAAAACTCGTCTGGCCGATCTACTTCTTCAAGGCGCAATCATGAAGCGCATCTTTCAGCCCTACGAGAGGCACCTCGAATACGTGCCTCAATGGATGTGCGACTTTAATCTGTACGGTTGCACTTATATCGAGACCGACAAGCCTCACTTTCGTACACCCGTTCCTGATTACATGGATCTGGAAAGTGCTGTCCACAAATGGCATGACAAGTCAATCCCCGACTCTCAAATCCTCGATGCAGATGCTTTTCCACGACAAAGTCACTGTAGTCTGGAGCTAGATATCTGCGTCGAGGATATTCTCAACCGACATGATATTGAGCAAAGGCACTTGCATCAGGACTTTATCGAACGCTTCCAACATCTAGCCCCAGAAGAAAAGTTGGTTCCCTCTATGGCTGGTCTCTGGAAGGATGAGACGAAACGTCGGAAACGGCAGATGGGCATGTCAGACCCGGGCAGCAGCCCTTTCCCTCCTGAGGTGCTGGTCAGCATGTCTGCCGATTCACGTAATGTCGACAAAGGAGGCTGGATCCACGAGGAAGAGTTTAGGCAGACAATCGAGGAGCTTGTCAAGAATGAGCGTGAAAATGAAGGTCATTCGCTCGACTTTGATTCCTTTGTCAAGCCTGTGCCCGAACCCTTTCCAGTCCAGACCACTTTTGAGAGCATTGAGGAACTCTTTCTCGAGAATCTCCGAAACCCATTAAGTGGTCATCTTGCGACACCCCCGGACGACGTGTTTGATCAGGGCTTCGGACGCGAGCCTGCTTTCATTGACGGGTCTGGCATTCTGGAAGTCAAGAAAGAAGATGAGCACCGCGATCACTCGGACGATGAAGAGGAGGCGAGGGTTTTGACAGAGAGCTTTACTCAAATCCAAGAAACCAAATCAGCCAAAAACCATAACATCATCCCAAAGAAATGGAAAGGGCTTGAGGTTCGGGCCAACACACTCAAGGAAAGTCCTTTACACTATAAGGAGCCAACTACTGGCGGACAAGTCAACTTTCACGCACGCCGAGACATTGATACTGACGAGGCTCCCCCGGATGGGATTGACTATGGCCTATCTTTTGTGGATCCTCATGATATTCCCCTTCGCAATGCGACTGCCATTCAGAATCCTTCCGAAAGCGAATCTAAGATTGACGACGCCAAGGTACCGCAACAAACAATAGATGCTATCGAGTATGGGGGTGCTACGAAGCGAGCGGTCACTGACGATGTGACTCCCATGAAACGCCGCAAAGTTGTCGGCTTCACACCAAGTACAGCCGACAGGGTAATGAGACCTCCTTTTAGGCCCAAGCCCAGAGTGAAGGATCTCACCAAAGGTGACCAGCTGCTCAATGCGCTCGACTCGGACATTATCGAGGATCAGCAATTATCACAAAATCTACCACCAGCCTCTAACCAAGATTCTCCCAGTCAAATGCCGCCGAGTCGAAATTTCGCATTTTCTTTTCCGGTTGTTAAGAATCCCCATGATCCAGATACGAAGTTACGTTTGAGTCAACGAAATGATTTACCTGGTCAGCGGAAACCTATAACACCACATAAGTCGAGTCAATTCCGTAGCTCGCAGACCTCGCCACGCACTCCTTGGACAAACACCACCTCAACGAATGCCAATACTCCAAGCAAAGCCCAAGCTATCCCTACAAAGATGCGCAAATGTGCTGACAAGTACACTAAATATTTTCCAAAGAAGAAAGTGCTTGTCTTTGGTCAAATGCCACCTACTTCTTCCGAGGTCGTTGCAACTATGACCGACGAAGATCGACCACCAGTAATATATCAGAACGCTTATTACAGCAATGAAGAAGATGTGCCGGACCGGGCAAGAGAGTATGCTGGGCAGGAGTTCAAGCTCGAAAGCAACACAATCCCATATCTGCCAGATTTCGACGCCACCGGTGAATCTCTAGCATCCGAAGGACAGAGGCAACCTATCGTCCTCAACAAGACCGTTATAGATCTTGCACGCCAGCGCCGAAGAAAGCAATGTACTATCAAGCGGTGGGAAGTTACTGCACGTCCTCCCTCTTACGCGGAAGTTGAGGAGTGGCTCAAGCAAGACCGTTCTGCGGAGACCGATGACCAAGGCGGACCGGAGGTGGACAGTCCTTCCAGTCAGGTCAAGAAAAAGAATCATATCGCTCATGATCTGTCCCAAATCGACGGCCCAACACAAAAGAATAAGCACGGCTTCAAGTTCTCGCAAAGAAAGAGCTCTACCAGCGTCCAACATGAGACACAATACATGTCAACCATGAGTTTGGAAGTTCACGTCAACTCCAGAGGCGACCTCGCGCCTGACCCAGAACATGATGAAATATCATGTATTTTCTGGTGTCTTCAGTCTGACGATGATGGTCAAGTCGGCAATGTTGCGGATGATGGCAAGCGTACCGGAATGATTCTGCTCTCTCCTGACGGCGCATTGGCTGCAAGGATACGAAAGCAATGCAAGGTCGATGAATTAGAAGAGGAGGATAATGAGCTTGATGTCATCAACAGACTTGTTGACATTGTTCGCGGCTTCGATCCTGATATCTTGACGGGTTACGAAGTACACAACAATTCCTGGGGTTACATCATCGAGCGTGCGCGCTTAAAATTTGAATTCGATCTATGCAATGAGTTGTCCCGAATGAAGTCGCAATCTCATAGCCGCTTTGGCAAGGACGCCGATCGATGGGGCTTTGAGCACACTTCCACCGTGCGAGTGACTGGACGGCACATGATCAATATCTGGCGTGCCATGCGAGGCGAGTTGAACTTGCTGCAATACACATTGGAGAACGTCGTTTTCCATCTGCTGCACCGTCGGGTTCATCACTATGCCTACGCTGATCTGACGAGATTCTACCAGAGCCCTCGACCTCGAATGCTTGCCAAAACCCTGGACTACTATCTCACTCGAGTTCATCTTGATCTGGAGATTATCGATGCCAATGAGTTGATTCCTAGGACTTCGGAACAAGCACGCCTTCTTGGTGTTGACTTCTTCAGTGTCTTTAGTCGAGGCTCACAATTCAAGGTTGAGTCGCTCATGTTTCGTATTGCGAAGCCGGAGAATTTCATTTTGGTATCGCCATCTAGGCTGCAAGTTGGTCGACAGAATGCGCTCGAGTGTCTTCCGCTTGTCATGGAACCACAGAGTCAATTTTACAACAGCCCATTGCTTGTGCTCGACTTTCAGAGTCTATATCCCAGTGTCATGATCGCATACAATTACTGCTACTCGACATGTCTTGGTAGGATAGTGTCCTGGCGAGGCACGAACAAAATGGGCTTCAAGGACTTCAAGAGAGAAGCGGGCTTGCTTGAGCTCGTCAAGGATAAAGTGAACATCTCACCCAACGGCATGATGTACGTCAAGACGGAGATGAGAAAATCTCTACTCGCCAAAATGTTGAGTGAGATTCTAGAGACTCGTGTCATGGTAAAATCTGGCATGAAGGCAGACAAGGATGACAAGACACTTCAACAATTGCTGAACAACAGACAGCTTGCCTTGAAGTTGATTGCCAACGTTACATACGGATATACGTCGGCATCATTTTCCGGTCGAATGCCTTGTTCAGAGATTGCAGATTCAATTGTGCAAACTGGTCGCGAGACGCTTGAAAAGGCAATAGCATTGATCCACTCGGTAGAGCGCTGGGGTGCTGAAGTAGTCTATGGCGACACCGACTCCCTTTTCGTCTACCTCAAAGGCCGCACTCGAGCCGATGCGTTTGTGATTGGCAACGAAATATCCAAAGCAATTACGGACATGAATCCACGTCCTGTCAAATTGAAATTCGAAAAGGTCTACCACCCATGCGTACTCATAGCCAAAAAGCGGTATGTCGGCTTCAAGTATGAACACCCAAATCAAACAGAACCAGAATGGGACGCCAAAGGTATCGAAACTGTTCGCCGTGATGGTACGCCTGCCGAGCAGAAAATCGAAGAGACGGCTCTCAAGATGCTCTTCCGTACTGCGGATCTCAGTCAGATAAAAGCATACTTCCAAGCGCAATGCAAGAAAATCATGACTGGCAAGTTCAGTGTCCAGGACTTCTGCTTTGCCAAGGAAGTGAAGCTGGGCACTTATTCCGACAAAGCTCCTGCTCCTCCTGGCGCTCTGATAAGTACCAAGCGTATGCTTCGAGATCCGCGATTAGAGCCACAGTACGGAGAGAGGGTACCCTACGTGGTTATTGCTGGAGCGCCCAAGGAACCGCTCTACTCTCGCTGTGTCGAACCCGAGCGTCTATTATACGATGAGCATGCCGAACTGGATGCCGAATATTACATCTCCAAGAACATCATCCCACCCCTCGAGCGCATCTTCAACCTCGTCGGAGCCAATGTTCGAGCCTGGTTCGACGAAATGCCCAAAGTCCAAAAACTGCGCTCCCTAGCCGGCGCCGACAAAAGCGGCCACGCACCCCGTCACGGCTTCTTCGGCGCCGACAAAAGCCGCAAAACAATGGAAGCATACATGTCCTCCTCGTCCTGCATAAACTGCCGCACCAAACTCCCCCTTCTCCCCCGCCTCCTCCCAGACCAAGACGTCCCCCTCCCTCTCTGTCCCCGCTGCAGCACCAACGCGGCAAACACCCTGCTCTCCCTGCGTCGCCGTCTCCAAGCCGCCGAGAGGAAAAAGAGAGATCTGGAAACCGTTTGTCGTAGTTGTGCTGGCTTGGCTGCTGATGAGGACGTCAGGTGCGATAGTAGGGATTGCGGGGTCTTTTACTCTAGGATTAAAGCTGAGACTGGGCTGGGCGTTGAGAGGGGGAGGGTTGGGGATGTTGTTGCGGAGGTCGAGAGGAGGGAGGCGCTGAAGATGCGTTTTGATTGGTGAGGTGAAGTGGAGGGGATATTTATTCTTTTTGAAAAGTTTTGTACATATATGACATGTAAGAATCAGAGTCGAGGGGAGATTAGCTACTCCAGATGATATGATATGATACGATATGCATGATTGGCTATATATTCAGTTTACGCAACCAACCAGCTATGTTATGTTATGCTTCTTTTAAGACTTACTTACTTCTCTTCTTCCACAACGTCTCTTCCCTTCGCAACATCTCTTTTCTACCTTATCTTGCGAACTTACCCGCCTACGCATGCAAGATACATGAACCAACCATCCACCTCTATATCTGCCAATGCCAATGCCAATCCTTCACTACATAAAATCTCTACATCAAATATCCACGAGGCAAGAGACGAGACAAGAGACAATAGGCAAGAGATAAGAGGCAGAGGCAACAGCGGCTCGCAGACTGAGCCTCTGCCTCGCAACCCCATACATGAAGTATACATGTACTCCTATATAGTCCCAAGACTGATATGTCGATCTATCTATCCCTACGCGTGACTAGTGGACGTTAGAGGGGGACCTTGTCTCCGTTTTAAGTTCTACTACTTCCATCTTCCATCTTTCATCTTTCATACCCTCAGCTACTACCGATCAAATATCGAATATCGACTTGTTCAAATGCCGTTGTTCAAATGCTGCTGTCCTGGCAATGTAGGCGAGGAAAAAAACGATAGTGCATAAACTATGGCCGGGCTGGAGTCATTTGAGCTGAGCATTGGATTATGGGTAGGAAGGATTATTGTGGTCTGATCATTGTAGTGGGGTGGATCTTGCCTCGCTGCAGTTTCTGAATGCGAGTCGTGATATTCATCAGGGCGTTCGGAATACCTCTAGTGGTCACGTGGCATGGATGGTTGTTATGGTAAAAAGTAGATGAGTGGGCCTGCGATTGCTCTAGCTTTGCTTCACTGCTCGTGTGCTTTAGGTTGGATTGGGAATTTGGATGGGAGTTGGAGCGGGACAAAAAGCTTGAATTGAACACCTCTATTGGAATGGTGTTTGGGTTGCGGCTTTGAAATCACATCACTGAGCCGATTCGCTCATAGATATTTGCTCTTTAATGCCTGGCTGATGGTGCTCATTCGACTCGCAGTGCCCCGTTGCATGTTACTCAGATAGGCGTCTTCGAGCGCGGATTGTGAGATGCTGGCGTCTGAGGAATCATGTCAGCATATCACGGTAAGCAAAGATGATTCGGTCCAGAGTGTAAATGAAACATACCATCCAAATCACTAAAAGAGCTGCCCATACTCGGTGCTCCTTCACTTCCCTTGGATCTCGGACTTAACACTGCACGCTGTCTTGGACTCAGTGCTCTCGCAGGGTCCTTTTCGTGTTGTCGTGGAGGAGCAGCAGCTGAGCTTCCAGATGAAGTTGATGATTCAATAATGGTTGGGTGCTGTGTCGTTGTCGTCCTCTTTGGTGGTGGGGAGCGCAAAGTAGCAGCTATGTCCTCATTCTTGCTTGAATTGATAGCTGCAAATGGTAAAAAGCCTCCGGAAGACTCATCGTCTTCATCCTCGTCATCGTCGGCTTCATCGTAAGAGAGGAGACCGCCGCCCTTTTTGGCTCCGCGACGGTGGGTAGGTCGGCGGAAGGCTTGGCTACGGGCCATGCTTTGGCTTGGTACGTCCTCGTCAGAAGATGATTCCGATTCGGAGGGATCTGCTGGCGGTGGAGATTCGTAGCCTGCCGTATCCTCTTGCGCCGCATTCGGCCGCACTTTACGCTGACTACCGAAGGAACTGCGGAAAGAGTTTCGGTTCTGTGGATTAGGACTAGTTACAATTCCGATGCGGCTCTGAGTTACCGTCCGTGTGGAGAGAGTGCGGGATGGACCAGATGCTGTGTTGGTGGCAAATGGAGTATCCGCTGCGAGAACTGAGGAGGTGGCTGCTGTTTTGATCATGCCTGAATGGCCGGAGCCTGTGGTGGGTGTAGGACTATCTCTAGCACGTGCCGAGAGAGCTGAAGTAGCTCTTGGTCCTGGTTCGTGTTAGTAGGACATGCAAATTCAATATCGATCGTGACTCACCGAGGCTGCCAGTCGCGAATATCCCAGTGATTGGTGCTGAGGAATTACTAGCCGACTCTGGAGGAATAGGCGATGGGGCTGCGGAAGGGCTCAATTTCTTCATTTGAGCCTTCATCTGGGCAAAATGGCGCTCGTAAAGCCATGCTGCTTGCTGAAGGAGAAAAGGAAGCGAAACATCAAAACGAGCAGACCTGTCCTTATTGTGAGATTGACTTTGATGTAGTCACGAATTACATGGCTTACAAGTCCTCCCCTGTGAGCAGTCAGCAGCGAAATTGGCCATCTTATAGGCAACACGTACAATCTAGTTCCTTGCTATTGGAAGCCTTTGAGATGATCTTCCACAATGCGCGGTCTTTTGTCGAACTCCACTCGACCTGTTTTTTATTAGACTAAGCTACAACAACATGATGCTCGGCACGAACTTGTGGAGGGTCAACAAAGTCTCCCCTGGGGAACGGCAGTCTGATAAAGCATGTATAATGCACATTGGATTCTGCAGACGCAGCCTTGGGCGGTGGCTTCGTAGCAAAGCTATCTTGCTGAGAGCCACCTGATATCGGGCGCAATGCAGATTCTCGTGGTACGCTTACTGATGACATGGTGGATGGAATGGTGGAGAGACAAGACGTTGTGTGCCTGGTCATGCAAGCAAGACACCGGAAGGGTGTGGAGGTCGTACCTCGTATCGCCTGCTTCGCCGGACTACCTCATGCGGCAAAGCGCATGTGGGAAGAGCCGCACGGAACTTCTGGACCCTTCGGACAATGCGTGCCATGGGAACGGCGCGAACCTCAGGTAGGTAATCAAGCGATCAAACTACATACGAGCAGTAGGTAGTCCTGCCTACCTCTGTCAATCAAAAGAGACATCTGTAGTTTGTGATATCAATGGTTGCTGACATAGCTACCGATGCAAGGAAAGAATGTTATGTAGCGTAATCAAAACTGTTTTGCGAGGATGGACTCGCGAGTTTAGCTGAAGCGCTGCAGTCTTCCGGACCTAGACTGACATATGCAACACAGCCTCTATCTGCACCGACATGTCAGATAATTTGGCGTATCGATGTGGCTAACACATGGAACTATGAGAACATATTCGACCTTATCCTCGCAACCCCCACATTTGATATCCACAACCTCACCAAAGTACCTTCAAGTCTCGAACTTCCATCGACATCATTATGCTAGTCCACAAAAAGACCATCATGGTGGCACTCGCCTCAATCATATAAGCCGGTGCTACAATTGCTTCAACGGATCAAGTGACCTTCGAGACGAACTGCGAACACCCTGCGCTTTTGATAAAGGCTCAAGACCACGATGTTGTTGAGGTTGTCCCTCCTCGGCGAACACCCCAGACTTGTCAGAGAGGGAAGGACCAATGGCCGGAGCTTGGTCCGCAGTATAAGGTAGTTTTCCGATCAAGCAGTCATAGAATTATGGCTACTCGAAATTGTTCTCTGCAGTCCCGGAGGAGAATCCGTCGCTCGTAAAGTCGTGAATTGGAATTCAAGGGAGATGAGGGCGTCGAGGTATGGCTTGCTCGATATCGCGATGACATAATGCACATCTGGATCTGCATCTCGTCCTCAAATTACACCATTTCAAGTTCGAATGCAGAATGGCTCATGCGCCGCTATGCCATGTGGTTCAGTTCAGCTCAGGGTCGCGTCCAGATCGGCCAACATACAGTAGCTCTTCTTCGGGCAGTACCTTACACAGCATACCATATTGAAATTGCGGACCGGCGTCCGAAATTCGTAGAAAAAGACCTACCTTATCCATGAAGATTCTGGTCAAAAGCTCAGCCAAGGAACTCCCCTTTCGAGCTTAGCAGATGCAATCTCGACAACATTGAGTCAAACACTATAAACCACCTCAGATATCAGACAATCCTCAGTATGATCAAACATATCCTGCCATCGCCGGTCACGCGTAAGGCAACTGAGACATTGAAAAGAAGATTACAAGCGAGGTAAATCCGGATTCCAGAAACGAAAAAACGCCTCCATGTCTCCGGTGGTAGAACCATTACGAAAAGTGCAAGCCCCGAGAAGGTCCGCGATACCCCAACTGGAGCAGAGCAGAGCAGTGGGGAATGAGCGCCAAGAAAGAAAGAAAGGGTCCGCGGTCCCCGCATCACGACACGTGAACAGCAGATGACATCGTCGAGGGCCGACGCCGGAAGTGAAATCCTCTTGTCCCCAAACACCCGAGTGGGTATGCCGGACAAGGTAAAAGGTACGTGGCGGGCGTCGGCCATGCATATATTGCCTGGATCCGCGAGCACGACACTTTGGGGTTCAGACAGATGGAGGGACCACAAACGGTAACCATGGCTCCTTCCGGGCATTCCGATGTTCCTCCAGGATCATCAGCCCCTGTCAGCTTACCTACGGATCAAATTGCGGCTGAAGCGTTATCAGCCTCGGGTACCTTGATGGCAAGGCACTCTCACTACCACGAGCACCTGACCTGATATGGCGGGCCTGAACTGATTTATGATGTTATTGCCCTGGTCTTCGGAGATGACGATTCAAACGTATAAGATGGCGGACAGGTCTGCGTACTATGCTGTTCTGTTCTCCGTCTTTCAATTTCCAAGCATCAAAAAACATCATGTCTTGCCAAACACAATCTCCACTTATATCATTACCAGGCGAACTGCGTAATGAGATCTTCGACCTCGCACTCATCGCCGATGAGCCCATTGTGAATCCATACTTTCGCCCATCTACCCAACCGAAACACCGACATGTTCCTCAGCTTGGAGCTGCTGTGGCTCGGACGTGTCATGCATTGCACGCCGAGTTGAACCTCGCGCCTTTGTTCAAGCAAAACACCTTCACCTTCACACGTGTTTCGCACATCCATGCTTTCGCACAACATTTGACGCGGGAGCAGATGCGCTGGATTCGTAGTGTGACGATTGACTTGCGTGAAGCGGCACTCGGATACGCCAACGATCAACCCGTGGAAGCGGCTGACATCATCTCCAACGAATGGCTACATTATCTTTCATGCAATCACCAGGCGCATATGCCCGGAGTCTGGTGTTCCAAGCTATCCACGCTGAACTCGAACCTTCCGGATATCAAGGAATTGGTTGTGGACTTGACGAAATGGCAATCACCCTTTGCTGGAACCAGGAAGAACGGATGGAAGTACCTTCAACGTCTACTATGCAAGGTCCGGGGACTGGAATCAATCAAATTGACAAGCAAGTGTCTGGACTACAGCTGCTGGAACCCAAAGCCTGTACCCTGGGACGTGGGTCCATGGTTTTCACCTGCATTCAGCAACGATGATACGTCGTTGCTGGAGCTCCTTGGAGGTGGAGTGAGAGATGCTGAGGCCCATGAGAAAAAGGTCTTTACCTGGAAGGTTCAGGACGGCATCACGTCTCTTGAAGTCAAGATACTCCCTTCAGGTATTGCGAGCCTCGCAGCAAGGGCTAGCTGTGACAAGAAGATTCCCGAGAGTGGAACTGCCGTATGGGACGACTTTCTGAATCTCAAGAACAGACGTGAACAAACGCTAAGCAAAGGCATTCGCTGAGCTTCTGTAATGAGGGCGCTTCAATCCCCCCAGTGTCTTCGAATGACAGGCCGGGCGGGATCCCAAGGGCCATGAATCTCATTCTTGTATCTTTGCAAGCCGATAAGCCACCAGCTGGTAAGGCCCATGGCAAGACAAGTCAAGACGGTGCCAAGAATGGCACCAATTACGGCAGCTTTCCAGCCGCCTCGGGATATGGTCATGCACAGCCCACCACCGGCACCCATAACTACGAGTGCTGTCAAAACGAGGTGACCGCGCCAGGAGACGTGTCGCAGATGGCGACGGTAGACTGGAAAGAGACCAAAGACTTCAATAGAGAAAAGCGTCAGACTGAAGACATGGGTCGTCGAGGGTAGACGAGAGGCCAAGACGGTAGAGGCGGACAGAGCTGCGTTGGTGGATAAAGATGCAGGGAACCTGATGTGAAAGGATTAGTAGCTGAAATTAGACGTACGACCGAAATGAGACGCATACTTGGCCTCCACTCCAGCGCCGTAATCGAATGTGAATATATTGATGATCATGAGCCATGAACTCATGGCCCAAATTGAATCTGATGAGGTAGATTTGGTGAGCGACTTCAAGATAGGACTAAGACCCAGTAGAGCACAATAAATCAAAATGGCCGACTTGGCCGTCGCCAATCTTTCCTGATTGCGTGCAGATAGAGTGGGCCTTTGACGCTCGTAGGGAGGGTAGTAACTGAAGGTCGCAAAAGTACTCGCACCGGTCGGATGACCGGTCAATGGAACGGTTTGAGCGACATTGTCGACTGGTGAGACCAAGCTAGGGCGACGTGAGGTTGAATTGGAGGACACGTGATTCAAGATGCCCAGACCTGCCCTCGCACTCTCCAAAGGCATTGCAGATGCATCTACGGGGCTCAAGGGACCTTCTTGAGGCCTTTGCTCTTCTGCAATTGCTTCGGATGACTGTCTGGCTGCTTCGTGGAGAGCCTGGGCCGCTTCTTCCTGTCCCATCCAGTAGTCTCGCAGAACCCATCCCAGCACTGTGGCGATAGTGGCATATGTTACAACCGACACAGGCGACACGCGTTCCTGAGAAATGACAGTGAAGCAGCATATGAAGATGATTACAGATCCAACATGTTGCACGATGATTGTCGAGTCGGCTACGAGTGTCCAGAATTCATATGGGCGGAGACGAGGATTTCGCTGGAGGTGGTCGAGGAAGGTCTCTTCATCAGTATAATTATCTGGGTCTAGATTGTTCACCTTCTCAGTTGGCCGTCTATGTGCGTGTGGGTTGTGTCAGAGTATTGCGACGTACAGGGCTGCTTCACCCATAGCAATTTCTTCCAAGCCCCCTTTCTCCTCCCACTAGCACTTCTTCCACGTCTGTCTCTCTTTCTCCTGCTGTTTGTTGACGTCGCTGTTGTGCCTGTCGCATTGTCTACAGCTTCGGGTCGTATGGGACTGACGTTGCGATGCTGCTTGCGCGGCGGGCTGTACGCATAGAATGCATCTTCCGGTCTGAGGTGAGAGGAAGAAGGTGATCGTATCGTTGCTTTCTTCACTCCATTCGTCTCCGGCGCCTCATACGCCGGCATTGTCATGAAGCATCTGGCTGCTTGTTATGCGACAGTCGTGGGGAGTTATTTGTTATCTCCCTGAAAGTCCGCTGCGTCTTCGGCGAAACCTTTATCCGGCACCCTCAAAGTCCGCCAAGTTGTCGCGATAGATATCTCGACAACATCATGCAACTATCACAGAAACAGTACAACGTTATTTCATAGCATTCAGACTATGCGCATAAGACATTCATACATCTAGAACTGCAACCTTTGTGCTGGGTGTATCATTTGCTTATACTCAAAGGATGAAATTATTCGCTTATCTAGACCAAAGGTGACCTCTGTGGTCGATGCTGGCGATCAGCTGCCTTCTCCTAAGAGCCATGCTCTATGAGACCACAATTTACTACCGTAATGCCCTCTACATGCAAGCAACCATGACCGAGCTTGGCTCAAGTCTGGGGTGCGGACCGAGCTGAAAGGCATTCATTACCTATCCAAGTCTCATGACCACCAAGATACCAAGACCCATGCTGCTATCGAACGGCCTTTCCCTGGAACCTACTCCATGCCCGGGCGAGGTGTCACCACACTCCACAGCTAAGTAAACCCGCAGGCAATGATAAGCCTCCCGCGTAGCCGCCTGATCTACGGCCGTGCAACTTCTGGTGGCACCCGGGACTCTGTAAACCAAGAGCCTTGCTGCCGAAAGAGACAGTAGCAAATGACCATTAGGTACTGATAGTTGATTCGCATCCAGCAGTGGTCTTGCTCATCGCGACTTTCCGTATGCTCAGGCCTCATTCCTCCTAACACATGTAGGCAGAACAAGTCAACGGCGCCATTATCTGAATCGTCGTTTGGGGGGCTGGCCAGTTGATAACCGATTGGAGAGCGGCTTGGTCAACATGTAGACAGTAGTAGTAGTAGCGCTGTGACTGCTTAGCTTCAGTGCCTTGTTCCTTCTGCGGTGCTGTAAGAGTCCATTGCCTGAAATGTTCGCGGATCGTAGAAGGGTTAGCTCCATGAAAGCTCTATCTTCGAAAGCGTGGTAGTTCTACCATATCAAGAGCGTTGTCTTCCTTGGAATTTGGTGCAGTGGAAGGGAAGACGGGACTGGGATGAGCGAGGTCT
This sequence comes from Delphinella strobiligena, assembly GCA_009982845.1. Lineage (NCBI taxonomy): Eukaryota > Fungi > Ascomycota > Dothideomycetes > Dothideales > Dothioraceae > Delphinella > Delphinella strobiligena. The sequence goes on from JAADKB010000012.1 coordinate 1,645,319, forward strand.
AGCTTAATAACCTCTGCACTTCCGGCACGAGTCCGGTTTATGCTCGCTTTGATATTTGAATTGCTCCGCTCCTTGGCTGCTCTGTGGTAGAGGCTTGCTCGTCTTCGCGAATTCTTTTTCTAATCCACACTGGTTGCATCTCCAAAAGGTCCTTCTCTCTTCCCATAATTCGAAGGAGTTACTCGGCAGTCTCTGTACTTGTGCACTCAAAGCTTCGCGCTCTTCGTCATCCATTGATCCCACCAGAACGCATGCCGATACCACAGTTGTCGCAATGGAGGCGACAAAGATGCCAGCTACTACGTCTCGAAACATCTTCAGAACAAGAGATATCCTGTCTTGAAATTACGGTCGATATTTCGCCGTTGGTGAGTCAATCCTGTTGTTCATTTCAATGCTGGAGCCGGAGCCAGTTCATCTGAGTTGAGTTGAGGTACCTTAAATGATACTGTCTTTCTGCCCTGAGCGTGGGGCTGCCAAGCCGTGAGCCAACCAATAACTGTACAGAAGGATCAACTGTGCAATATTTCCTTCATCAACGCCCCGGCAGTGTCTCAGGTGAATATCTTTGTGCTACCACCAACTTCGTACGACGTTTTGGCTGCGCGTAACATCAGAGTGGCGAATGGACATCTCATCCGGCGAAGAACTGTCATGTACGACCACGTCAACTCTGGGAGCGCCTATCAGGTCCTTGTGATTGGTGACCAGCAAGTATAATACACGTAAGTACGCTGTGCGACAGATACATCGAAGACCAGCAAGATTGTTGGCGTACTCCATTTCATCGTTTCGGTGCCTTTCTACCATTCTATTCGAATCCTTTCTCTACAACTAGTTTCTATTATCTCTTTCCATCCCCACAAGCCAGCAAAACATCTAGTTGAAAATTAAAGCACCTTTGCGAGAGTATAGCCTGACCACACAGCTGTTCCACCAAATCTGCAAGCTCCTCGCCATCTTCAAAAAGAATCCACTACCATGTCCGCATCCGAAGTCATCGATATCCGTGCCCAAATCGCAGGTACAGATTAACTCCTCAGGCGTAGTCATCAAAAACGTGAGCTAATCACCGCAACAAGCAAATGTCGAAAAGCTCTGGCCAGAAGAATTCACGATGATAATGTTGAAAGAGCTTGAACATAACTGCACAATGGTAGCCCAAGTTCGCGGATACCTCAACACCTTATTGGAATCCGATGTGGTTGCGGCTATTCGGCCTGAACAGGCTTATCGCTCTCTTCTGCAGAAGACGGAACAGAAGCTTGAGGAGACTAGTAAGATCCAGCAGTGGATTCGGGATCAGGCGCTGCTGAACCCTCAGCCGAGTCCGACTCACAGTGTCTGAATAGAGATTGTAGCCGCTTTCAGTCTTGAGTTGGAGGGGTCTGAGATTGAACATGTATGATTGCACAATTGGATGGTAAAACTCTCTCTTGAAGATGAATTATGCTAAGACCAATTTCCACGAATGCTTCTGACAATTGACAAGCGCGATTCATGTTCCTTTGTAAACATCATATTGGAGAATCATGTAAGTAAAATTACCGCGGCACGCACCAAGACATTGAGACTTAGATTATCTGCACTTCGGCTCACACGCAGACAGTAACCGGTAAGCGAACAACTGATACTGCGAGTCAAATTAGATCTAAATCATATATATAAAAGCAGATATCAGATAGTCAAGCTAGAAATGAACCCCTGACTACTCATAAATCATCTTATCCCACAACTCATTCGAGAACCTCTTCTTCAAGTCCTCCAAACTCCAATCCTGCGTCTGACCAATCTCCCCCAATACCCTCCTGAACTCAGGGATCTGATCTTCATACGCCGTATGCTTCAGATACTCCCGAGCATCAACGCCCTTGAGCTGCATGCGGTCCCATTCCTTGGCCCAATGCGGCCTTGCATTGACCCCATACGACAATCACATCTCCGCGACCTTTTCGCAAAACTCCTGCCATTCACCATCGGGGACTGCGTCTGGAATCGTTAAGATCTCGATGCTAGCAGTGCCGAACTCGTTTCCTTTCTGCGGCGCCATCAGCATGTCACTGCCGCCCGTGATGCGTAGTTCCATTGTCAGCCACATGGGCGACGAGGGGTCGTCACTGTTGGTCTTGTCGCTATAGACGAGTTTTATCACATCCCACCAAGCGCGTTGCACGGTTGAAAAGTCCGGTTTGGTTGGGTCATCCTTGCGGGGTTGGAGCGGGATCTCAAACTCCATGTCTCGAACACGCATGTTCTGGATGCCGCGTCGGAAGTGCAAGGCGTTGGGTAGGGCGGTCTTGATTTTCTTTGTGTTGTCTTCACCCAGGGTTGGGGGCAAAACGGACATTCCTGATGTTGCCATTAATTGAGCTTGCCAGTAGCCTGGGAGGGCTTGGAAGAGGGGGTGGGTGCTGACGACTCCGCCTAGCCAATTCTCTACCCATTGGAGGAATACATCGCCATCGTTTGGGTAGTTGACCACATCTGTTGCGTCTAATTTGGTGTCCCAGGTGTTGACCCAGGCTTTTTCTTGGTAGGTGAACCAGAACCACTCAGAGTAGTACCTGTTGGCGGCTTGGTCTTCGAATGCTTCTTTTGCTTTGATCAGTCGTTCAGTAGCGTCCTCGGCTCCAAACCAGGCTTGACGTAAAGCGACTGGTATGTCATATTTCGTAGGAGGTGGGATGGCAAGCCCAATGTCCACTTTCTTGGGCTCGAGAATGGCATAGGACATGGCATCTAGCTCGTATGTGATATGGGTGACGACCCCGAGCAAGCCAAAGCATCCAGCAGCAGCCTTGATCTGGACCGGATCGTCAACGACTTGTAGCTTTGCATTACAGTCAACATATTCGATGCGGCGAACATAGTCTGAGAGGGTTTTGTGGCCTATCCCGGCACCGTGACAGAACTGTCACTTCAACAAGGATGACATCTACTAGTAAAGACCATGCGTTGCTGTCGACTGCCCATCTACGAAACTCCTCGTTGGTGACCGCAACACCTACTCGGCAAAGCCGTTTTGATTTCGAGGTCTCCTCTTTGAGTTCGATTCTCTTGAATTCATTTCGGCTTAGTCCATCGTAGGGAGCCGATTCGATACTCAGAGGATCAGGAAGTGTGGTGACAGTCTCCAAGTCGACAAAAGACACAAAGATCTCGTTGTCTTGAGCAAAAGTCGAGCTCCAGCTGTGCCGGTAGCCGGCGCATCGAACACGGTACCCGTTCTTGGAGGCAAAATCAACCACATTTTGGACGCCCACCACAGTTGTGGGCAAGAATGTGTATCTTGGAGTGTTTTGGACTGTCTGCCCCCAATTCTCGAAAGGGACGTTGGAGAATACCTGAATCAATCAGCGACCGTTTTCGGCAAGACTTTGTGGCTTTATTACGTACATTCATGTATTCCGCTTCTCTTCATCTCCAAAAAGAAGGGACAAGATTTTGAAGTGCTTCGAGTGCTCATGTTCCGAGATGGCTTGCGTAATCTCGACACTGTGTGGAGAGTCGCTCCGTAACGCATCATGGACATCATCTTCCACTCTATGTACAGTACGTCCAGTCTTTACAACTAATTTTTTGAGCGATTCCAATAAGGAGAAATGGTGGATAGTTGATGGGCTGGGATGTTGGACAGGATCGAAACCACTTGCGTGCACGACTTCACCTTCGTGTCGCCTTCGATAAACTTAGTGATTTTATTCTTCAGGTCACCACTGTGGATCTGGTCGAGTGCTGCTTTGAACTCATGAGTGTGATGAAAGGTCTTTAGTAACCCCCGAATCTGAATCTCAGGGTTGAACTCCCCTTCCAACACTTTCTTGAGCACATCATGCTTGAGTGGAGCAAGATTAATACCCTCGAAACCATGCACGTAGCTGTCGATATTGTCAAGGATCTCTTGGAGGATGTTGTCGCGCTGCAATCCCTCGCATGTGGTGGCAGGCTGCCATTCATTATTGGGTTGTGTCATGATGATAAAAAATACTGGACTGGAAAGACTTGAACGATAAAAATAAAGATAGGGATATTCACCGCAAGCAGGCTTTGTGCGCCTGACAATGAAATATATATGGCTGCAATGAGTAGGAAAACATGGACGCCTTAATCCGGCTCACCACAAAGCGCTAATGCTCAGCCTCAGCCACAAGACATGGGTTCATATCAGGCAGACGTCAGCCTAATCCGATTGAATTGTATTCAGCTTATGTTTATCACAGATAGTGTAACGGTACGATTGACGAGCTTTCCGACTCGACGATGTGAAAGGACGCCAATTGGTGCATGAAGTTGTGTAGCGGTTGAATAGGAATCCTTCGAGCATCGGGTCGAAATTTATTGGCCTTTCTCAGAAACACTGGTTAGCACTAGCAAAGCTACCTCCATCAGGGATTCTCACCATTTCGTTCAATGGGTACAGCTGCAACAGCTTCTACCTCGAAAAGATATTCAGGTCTGGCGAGCGCCACGACAGGCAGCGACGTGATGGAGGGACGATGTCCTTGCAGAAACTCTTGGAGTGGACCAGAATGATAGCGATTGGTATGGTCATAACTGACGACGTAATAGGTGAGTTTGAGAATATCTTTTACTGATGCTCCAGCTGCATCAAGGCATTTTTGGAGGTTATTGAACGCCAAACGGACTTGGTCCTCTGGATCGGCAGAGACATTTCCGTTGATGTCCGCCCCCACCTGGCCAGCGGTCATGATTATGTTCGATGGCCTCGTAGTAATCGCGATATGGGAATATATCGAAGAGACATCTCGCACATCAGGTGGGTTTAGTGTGCGAACCAAAGGAGTGGTCTGGAGTGTTGAGGACATGTTTTGGTCGATTGTAATTGAGGTGAGAGCGATCTGGTCCACGTCCGAGGCAGGATGTAAAGGCTATGAACACGAGGCAGCTGGAGACAGATGTTCGATGGAGCTATTTACTGCCTGTGGTGCGCCTACAGTCGTACGATAATTAGGTCGCGGTTGAGTGGAGCATGGCGACGGTGGCTGAAGACGCCAGTCCAAGACCCACACCCTCACGATCAGAGTTCAATTCCTCAATTATCAACCATAGAATCACCTAACCCATTCACTTCACGTGCATGATAAAAGAAGCGTTAATGAGAAAGCTTGCACAACAAAACAGTATCACGCTGATCGAGCCACGGCAGGTAGCTTGATCTCAATTTCATCCACCCAATACCGCAGCGTCTGAACTCCCCTCTTCACAACCCAGTCATGCGGACCAAGATAGCAATGAAAAGAAACATCTCGAAAGAGACTGTAAGGTCCATCAAAAATTGCGCCAGTGAAGCCCCCTATGATCTAATTAGCAATGGAATTGGCGAATAAAAGTTCAAAACGTACCGAAGGAGATTCAAAGACGACCACCACCGCGCTGTGCAATGCAGGGCAGTCGTCTTGAGGAGAGGCCTTCATGATCGCCCCCCTCCCAACAAGGTAAGTATGAAGAAAGAAAGGTTGTTTGGAGGAGCGAGGAGGGCCTGAATCTGTACCCCTCTCGCTTGAGCTTGCTTAGTCAGAAGGACACGTTCCAAGTGAATTGTGGTCAAAGCTCCAGCTCCAGGTGAATGCGTGCCAAGAAGAGACGGCAGCCTTATCTTCCATCATCGCCATGACCACTGCTTTACACGCCTAAGGTATTCAATTCAGCATGGCGTTCACTCGCAATGGAGAAGTGACTCCAATGCGCAGATAATCAATACTAAGAGCTAGGATGGAGGCAAGGCAGTCGATCGTGTTACGGACAAGAGTTCAGCCACCGTGTCTCCATGTTTGGTCGTCTACGCCGTCTACAAGCCGACATCAACAATGTCACTGCTCTGGCTTGCTTTTACAGAACAGTTCCATGCTACATAGGGTCAAGAGAGACTCCCTACTATGTAAAGACATCAAGGGCCTGGTGCGATGCAGTAGAGTCGAGCATTGTCCACATGCACTAAGATATGTGCGGAAAAGGTAGATATACATTCGTCGATACTGGAGTAGTGTAGCTGGGAGCGCCAGGAATGTCTTGACGCCTTTCTCTGCTCGTCAATGTCTCAAACAGCAAGCTAGGGAGCCCTTTTCGACGTTTGAACTCTTGCCCAGATTTCCTCCATTGCCACCAGAGAGCTTATGCACCCAGTAACGCCAACTATGACGGGGTCCGTCTCGATCCATCCTGTAGCCGCTCCAGGTATGAGAAGGTCGCAACCATCAACGAGAAGCTTCTTATATATGCTCATAGTCCTAGCCGAGGCGGTTGAGGAGGGCTTACTGGATACAGGAGTCGTCTTGTGTGATCCATTACTGTCCTTTTCCCTCACAGCCTGTCCATTTCGTTTGATTTCTGGAAAAGGCCCAGTTGTTGTCCGTATCATCCAAAGGTCATAGATCGATAGAAGAATAGAGGCACATAGAGCATAGAACCAAAACTTCAATGATTCCTGAAGAACGCCGGGTCCCCAGCTAGTGCTAGTGACCCTCATCGCATCGGTCTGTCAAACGAAATGTAAATAATATGGAAGTACCTTGGCTTCAACCTGGCGAAGCTGAGACTTACGATTGTGAACATCTCCAAGAAAAGATACATTCCCAGACATGAAAATTTTGTTACGGCCAGCAACATTCGCATACGGCTTTGGCTGTCGTCGTAGAATTGTTCTTGTGCTACTTGCCACGCGTCGACCCATTTTGTGACACGCAAGAAGCGCCGACCAACCACGAAATGTGAGCGGGCTTGCACCCATGGGGCTGCATCACTGGCAGACAAGGACAACGCAATGACCACTTGCGCAAACGACTGAAACAGACGGAGAATCTTCTCGAGGGCGGCTTTAATTTATATATCAGCAAAAAGACATTACTTTTGAGTGTTGATAATTCACCAATCACATACCTGAATCGTTGAAAAAGCTTGCTACGGAACTCAACATCTTCGCAAAGCTCACATGTATATGTGTACTGACAATTTCGACTTGCTGAAAAAGTGCAATGCGACCGTCCAATGGAACAAATAGGATGCTATCGTAGTTATTTCACTACATTCATGGCGATATCGGGCCGGCAGATGTTTGATATACTAGCTATGGGCCCTGACAGCGGCCCTCTTCATGACGCCCTTGGCCGAGCGGAGTTCCGACACGACGCGACACGCCCACAACCAAAACTTCGGCTTGAAGACACTCAGCAAATGCTGTAAACAGACATCAAGTATAACATGGCTCGGATCAATGTCTTCCATCTCACGCAAGCTTCATACACCATTAAGGAGGATGGGGTAGTGGCCGCATGACTGTTCAGATGTCTGTGCATCGACGCCGAAGGACGAACCACTCCCGTCGCTGCATACAAGATAACAATGAAGTACAGCTGTGAGAGTCAACAACACTCTCGTTCCTAACTATGAGTATTGATTTTGAAGCAAAATACACCTCATAAGTCCAGGACGCCTTCTGGTCTGCTACGTATGATTGGTAAGATAGGTACTCGTCAACACTACCGTACACAAGTGACTCGAAAAAGTGTCTTCACAGCTTGCTTTAGCTGCATGACTCCGATCCTGGCAGGCAACTGCGATTGCGTGCCGAAGACTTAGTCGGCGACTCGGCGGCTTCAAGACTGTCTTCCCTGGGTAGCTAAGGCTTCATGCAACGAGCGCTGATCTCTGGAGGAAAGCTGGGAGTGCGGGGTATCATTATCATATGGTCGCGTGGCTCCTCATGCTCCATGTTACCCCTCTTGACTTGCATCGTTGCATTTGACCGTTTTGACGAGAGATCATGGCCTCGTTTCGGATCGAGTGCTCGACTCGTTCGGTCGTTATGCAGTGATATCATTGGATGCTCGATTCAATCTGGCCTTTCTCCCAAGATGCCGTGTAGGAATGGAACGAACAGTATGGCGTCTCATATCTTGCGAACGCCTCTTTCGTCACGAGTACAGTAGTCTTGACGGAGGAGCTTGGCCTTGTAGGCCATTACGTGCTGATCCGTTGCAGTAAGTATAGAATATATGTATGGCTCGACCTGCATTTCGTTTCCAAGTCAGACATCGGCGCAGTCATTCTCTTCAATATTTGTCTTTGCTCAGTCTACAAGATGCCTTATTTTGGTTTGAAGGGGAACGCTTTGACGTTCTGGTCACGGTACAATGATCATTCAACCCTAATTGCCTGACTAGACGAACTCTAACATGAATCTAGGTCGCCTGTGCCACGGACATGACCCTCTTCGGATACGATCAAGGTAAGAACAACCTACCAGTTGCGATACTAGCATGATCTAATGCTACTAGGGGTGTTCGGTGGTGTAGTAGTCACGGACGACTACCTCCAGACCCTCGGTCTTGTAGGGCCGACCACGACAAGTCTATCTGGGACCGTCACTGCTATCTATGATGTGGGGTGCTTCTTTGGCGCCATTGCCGCGGTGGTTATTGGCGAGCCCCTTGGTAGGAAGAAAACCATCTTGCTAGGCACTACCATTATGAGCATTGGTGCTATCCTTCAGATCTCCGCATACTCAGTAGCACAGATGATCGTGGGACGGTCAGTAGTAATGGTCTCGGAAATCTGGCTGCGTATGCTAACAACTGAAGTGTCATTGCGGGAATTGGGAATGGTCTGAACACGGCGACTGCACCAGTATGGCAGGGAGAGACATCCAAAGCATCATGGCGCGGCAAACTCATTGTTATCGAAATGATTATGAACATTGCTGGATTTTCGCTATCAAATTGGATCACCTACGGCTTCTCATTCGTCGGCGGCCCAGTTGCCTGGAGGGTCCCACTCGCCTTCCAATTTTTGTTCATTGCAGTACTCTACGCCACAGTGCCTTGGCTGCCAGAGAGCCCGAGATGGCTTATTGCCCAAGGGCGGATGGATGAAGCCGATCAGATACTTGCTGATCTTGAAGGAACGACACCAGACGATCCATACGTTATCACTGAGAGTAAGGAGATTCAATACGCAGTCACGTACGAAAGGGACAACGCACCGGCATGGAAAGACCTCCTGCGTGGCAAGACCGGTCCAGAAGCAGGTACATGCACGATGAGACGGTTATTCCTGGGCATGGGTACACAGGCTATGCAGCAACTTTCCGGGATCAATGTAAGTCTTGTATCATCAGTACTGGGGAAGGGTACTAATCTTGTTGCATAGGTCACCAGCTACTATCTTCCGACCGTCCTTATCAATTCTGTAGGCCTCAATAACAACCTTGCACGCTTACTAGCTGCCTGCAACTCCGTGAGCTATCTGGCCTTTAGCTTCATCGGTATCCCCAATGTCGAGCGCTGGGGCCGCCGCAAGATGATGATGTATGCTGCAGCCGGACAATGTTTCTGTTACCTGATCATCACCGTCTTGATCCGATACAACGAAAAGCCAGGCTATTCTGGCTCCAAAGACGTGGCTAGCGCGTCTGTGGCCTTTTTCTTCCTGTATTATGTGTTCTTTGGTATCGGATGGCAAGGAGTACCTTGGTATGTGATACTTGCATGGGACTTGACTTCGATGCTGATATGTTCGACAGGCTTTATCCGACCGAGATCAATTCTCTCTCCATGCGAACGAAAGGTGCCGCACTCGGAACAGCAACGAATTGGATATTCAACTTCATGGGTTAGTGCACCGAGATGGTATCCCCCTGACAGACATGCTGACAGTCCCATGCATAGTGGTCGAGATCACACAAATAGGCATCCAAAACCTACAATGGAAATTCTACATCATCTGGACCCTCTTCAACGCCGCATTCGTCCCAATCGTCTATTTCCTATACGTAAGCTTTCCGCTCAACCCTCCTTCCTTCTCACTTCGCAAATCTAACCTCAACACAGCCGGAAACCGCGGACCGCACTCTCGAAGACTTGGATCGCTATTTCCGTCAGAACCACAATGTCATTGTTTGTTTCGACAAGGACGCCATTTCTTCGCGGCGACCTATGGCGTTTGTTGAGCATGAACAGGCTGAGATTCGGCGGCAGAGCTCTGTCACTGGTGCTGATGTGGATCAGGCGCGAGCTATGCATCGCATGGGTCAATTGGAGAAGGCGAGGTCCATGTCGATTGCGGGGGAGAGCGTACACAGGGAATATGCGGAAAGGGATTGAAAATGGTTCGATGCAGAGGACAGCACGATGTATGGGTGATGAAGAATGTTGCGGTGCAGCTGACGATTTCGACATCAGACCACACAAATCTCGCCACTCTATATATGTACAGAGGAAGGTGCAGTGTAGTACAAGTCTTGGTTCACATGACATGGCCTACTCAGTCTTCAGGATTGGCCGACTGCTCCCACCAAAACTCGCATTCCTTCCGAGCCCAAGTATCCTCAACAAGCTGAGCCTTTACACCCGTATTTGTGCCTCCCGCGGGCTCATCATTACCCTTCCCAAACACCATTGTCTTTCCACCATCGCCATAAGGTTTCCACACCGGCCTCTTACCGTAGCGTCCCTGAATCGCGTTGGGATCTCCACTGATGATAAACGAGCTGATATAGCCATGGAACCACCCGGCGAGCTCATCTTGCGTTGGCGAGACAGCACGGATGGCCGGACCCATGGTCTCGTATCGCATTTGGTCTCCGTGGTTTGCGCCTGCAATGACACTTCTGTTCTGTGCCCAGTGATAATGGTATACAGGGGGGTCTGCGGCTGAGGCGCTACCGTAGATGGCTGTTTGGTGGACGGGGCAGACATACGCATAATGTCCGTATGCAGCTTCGACACGCTTGTACTGTGGTCCTAAAGCGACAGGTCTGGTCTCGACATATGGTGACTGCGCATCTATCGCTGGATCGGGATAGAGAGCATTGAGTGCTTCGAGATCTTGGATTGAAAGCTGCGGAAGCAAAGTCGCGAAGAAATTGGTGAACTCTTCGGACTTGGAAAGGTTCTTTGACACGTACATTGTGCCTTCGTTGTGATTGGAGCCGGTCAGGATCGGCACTTTGTTCCAATTACCAGAGTGCCATGCATCCAAAGGTCGTCGTGAAATGATGTCGTTGTCGATCACTGGCTGCCATGCCCATCTGACCGATGGATTGTACTTGGCGAAAACGTCGGCTTGGCCTTTGGTGATTTGATGGTATGAGACGGACCGGAGACAAGTGAGTAGTTCAAAGTCGGGGGTATTTTCACAGCCAACCTCTGAAACAAGTTCACGGAATTGCGTTTCATGAAGTTCAGAGTCGTAAGGATGGACCGCACGCGATGTTATGCCGCCGGATTCGATGACGGCCTTGTGGAATAGTGTTATCTTGGAGTTGATGTTCGCAACATGGTGGCCGATCTGTTTTGCGTCAGTGCCACAAGGAAAGATCAAGGTTTGATAATCCCACTCACAGAATGTGCTCCCGCACTCAGTCCAAAAATGGTCACATTGTCAGGGTCGCCCCCAAACTCATGTATATTCTCTTGAACCCACTCGAGCAACAAAATCTGGTCTTTCAGTCCGAGATTCAACAGACCATCCTTTGCGGTCAAGGCAGAGTTCAGAAAGCCCAGTGCACCGATCCGATAGTTGAATGACACAATGATGAAAGGCTCATCCGACCAACCAACCATCGAAGCACTATCATGCATCTTCGAAGTGCCACGGTTGAAAGCACCGCCATGGATATAGACACCGACGGGAAGTTTGCTGTTTGCTCCAGTCGCGCCTTTCGGCCGGAAAACATTTGCAGTGAGGCAATCTTCCGAGTCTAAATCGTGACTGTTGGGATTATAGATGAGCGGCCTTCCTGGACACCTAGCACTATTAATGATCATTCATCACTGAGATCGAAAGTGTACAAGCTTACATTGGACCAAAGTCTGTGGTCTCGAATGTCTTATTTGTGGGCGTAAGTGCGACCGGATTTGCGAACCTCAATTCTCCAACAGGAGGTACCGCGTATGGAATACCCAAGAACTCTTCAACGGCATGAGGATATGCCCCACCACTGAGTACTTTGCCAACAAGTTTGCCCTGTGGTAGAGTTACTGATAGTATATCTACACTGGCCCAGCCTGGCAATAGGCGTTGTAAGGATTGCTGTATTAGAGGATAATTGAGAAGAGCCGCAGCTATGATTGGTAGCGCGAGAAACCACGATGCATATCGGATGGACGATGCCATATCACGAACAATCGCAAGTAGGGAATTGTCTAGATTGGAAGTTGTGGCTGCTAGGTAGTATTTACATTAACCTGATCACGAGCCGCCGAAAGTGAGTTATGCCCGCCCATCACGCAATTTGTTAGGCGAACGTGGGTCCCAAGTGCCCAGCATCGGCCAGCCGACGATTTGGAAGTTGGTTGAGGGCATTGCGGTGCTCCTGAACTTTTGGCCATGATGATCTACTTCGCTGTTCATTTTTCGTACAGACTGCAGAATCACAGATAAAGTACGAGTAATTGGCTGATGTCTCCTCCCCCGGCCATTAAAAGATGGCCGTGATCGAACCCTGTTCTTGGCACATCCCCAGTCCTTTCCGGATAGGCTCGGGAATTAAGAACGGCTAGCGAGATAGGCGTAAGCTCCGAGACCTGACTAGGAAAATAACTTCCCTTGACTTTCATAGTCGACAACTGCCCTGACCAACAGTAATAGACCTGAAGGTCAAGCAATGACAAGACAGACTAATGCATCTAGTGCTGATATCATGCTTGCTCCTTATCACTGCGATATTGTGTTCGAACAGGGGTGCTAGCAACATATAACCCTGGCCTACTCGTACCGCAGCCTCTATGTAGCATCGCGACCGTAGGTTTCTCTTGGCTGCCTTCTTCAACCGCCCTTTCCATCTCATTCGGTTTCAATCATGTCTGATTCATCAGCTTCGGAGAGACCCGAAATCTTCAAGGAGCAGACTGTTGATGTGAAGAATATGCAAAACGTTCTAGACAAACAATTGAGCGTCAATGAAGGCGAGATCGAAGAGCTAGACGAAGCCGAAGTCTTCCTTCGCGAGAACAACTTCTCGCACGCATACTTACACGAAATCCTCCAAGATGAAGCAGCAAACAAGAAACTCCTGCGACGGGTAGATCTCACGTTGATGCCTCTGCTTTGCGGCACGTACCTGCTTCAATACATCGACAAGCAAACCGTCAGCTACGCCGCAGTTTTTGATCTGTTTGAAAGTACCGGCACCACTTCCAGCCAATACTCCTGGCTCGCGAGTATTTTTTACTTTGGCTATTTATTCTCTGAATGGCCTGCCAGTTACATGGCGCAGAAATGGCCTACTGGGACTGTCGTAAGCAGTTTCATTATTGCTTGGGGCTCTGTTTTGACAATTACTGCTGCATGTCATGACTTTGCTGGTCTGGCAGTTTGTAGATTTATTCTCGGATGCTGCGAGTCTCTCATCACACCCTGCTTCATGATGATAGTTGGTAAGTAGATCCTAACAGAACTCTTCAAGACCAGACGCTGATAAGCTTTTCCAGGCATGTGGTGTACGTTATTGGCCATACCAAGATCCATTTCCTCAACCTAATACTAACACCTCCCCTATCCAGACACAAGAAAAGAGCAACCAGCAAGAGCAGGAATCTTCTACTGTTTCAATGGCGTCGGAAGCATGGTAGGCGGCATCCTCTTCTACGCCGTCGGCCAAGAAAAAAGCTCCTTCCCCGTCTGGCGCGCCATCTTCCTCCTCTGCGGCGGCGTGACCATAGTCTGGGGCATCCTCCTCCTTTTCATCCTCCCGAACAACATCCTAACCGCCAAACGCTTCTCCGCAGAAGAAAAAGCCCTCCTCATCGCAAGAGCGCAAACAAACCGCACCGGCATCTACAGCAAAACCATCAAAATCGCCCAAGTCAAAGAAGCCTTTCGCGACACGCAAATCTGGATCCTGTTTCTATTCGTCCTCTGCAACGAGACTTTCAACGGCGGCTTTGCGAATTTCGGAAAACTCATCGTCAAGGGCATCGCCGGCGACGACGACCTGAAAACGACCGCTTACGGCATCCCTTCTGGCGCATTTCAGGTCTTTTTCGTCTTTGGAGGACCGTATATCGCGTCCAAATTTAGGAATATCAGGACTTACATCATGGCGTTGTACATGCTGCCCACGCTCATAGGCACTCTTCTCGTCTGGCAGCTCCCGAGAACAAACAAAAACGGACTCCTGCTCTCCTACTATTGCGTATGTATGCCCCCCCCCCACCCATCTTGTTCCGTTTACTAACTCAACCTCCAATCAGATGGGTTCCTTCGTCGCCTCCCTAGTCCTAGCACTCCAACTCCCAGCCACAAACGTAGCAGGCTACACAAAGCGCGTAACCGCGACAGCCCTAGTCTTCCTAGCCTACTGCATAGGCAATATAATCGGCCCTCACGCTTTCCTGGCCAAGGAAGCGCCCGTCTACCAGTCCGGATGCAAGACTGGCATCGCGTGCGCTGCGGCTCAGATTGTGTTGGCTTTTGTTTTGAGGGCGGTTTTGGTGAGGAGGAATAAGGTTAGGGATGAGGGGGGGACGGAGAGGGAGAGGGAGAGGGAGAGGGAGGGGGAGGGGGTGTTGGAGGATTTGACGGATTTTGAAAATCCGTGTTTTAGGTATTCTTATTGAGGTGAGTGCAGAGATGAGGTTTGAGTTGCGAGGGAATGGGGCTCGGTGTGATGGAAATGAGGTTTATGATTGTGAAATGCATGTTTGTCTATTCTGTGATTAAATGTCTAGATTCTGTTTCAGAGAAAAAATCATCCAACATCTCCACTACGCCTTGATATCCTTGTAAATGTCACTGTCGAAATTGACAGGGAACTGATCCCTCCCTTGCGCCTCCTTGTTCACCCAGATAGCGACACTGATGCCAGGGCACTTGAACTCCCCATTGCCCTCGTCATCGATCTTGACTTCCCCTTGCTCCCATCCCAGAAGATCCGTCCAGATCTCGCCCTTGTGTTCAGTACCGACGTGCATTTTGATCTGGCCGGGACCGGTGTTGGACATGATGCATGCGAGACCGAAATTCCTGTCATGTGTGCCGCGACGAACGAAGCCTGAGATGAGGGTTTTGTTAGCTGGATTGAGTTGGGTTGGGTGGGGTTTGCTACATTGTTATGTTGGAAAGGGAAAGATGCTACGTACCGACGCAATTTGCGTTGTCAAAGTAGTCGTTTTGCTCGCCGTATGCGTAGAGGCTGCGGGCTAGAGTCATGTCTGCGAGTTTGTCTCCGCAGGAAGGGGGTTCTTCGTGCTCGCCTTTGATGCCGTAGAGGTCGCCGTAGAAGAGGCAGGGGTAGCCGTCGTAGCGGAGGAGGATCAGGGAGTAGGCCAGGGGTTTGAAGAAACCTTCTACTGGCGTCTCGACTGTTTGACCCTTTTGCGTGTCGTGGTTTTGCACGACCGTCTGCACACACTTTGATTAGGTTTGAACATGTCTGCAAGGATATCTTTGACTTACCACTGCGTTCACAGGGGCTTCCTTGGCCAGAGTCTTGTCAAAGACTTTTCGCAGATCGGCTGCTTCTTGCTTGCTGAGATTGGAAAAGTTGTTCAGGAGCGGCGAGTCGTACAGGGCGAATCCTTCGGGCATCTCACCCAGATATTTCGTGAGGTCCTCGACATTTCCGGTCCAGAACTCGCCGACGTAGAAGAGTTTACCACATTCCTTGTTCACCTCCTCGACCCATTCGTTCGTGAAGCGACCGGAAAAGTGCTGCACGGCGTCCAAGCGGAAACCCCTCAGGCCGACCTCCTTGGTGATCCACTTGCCCCAGTTCTTGACATCATCGCTGACTTCGGGGTGCGAGTAGTCCAGGTCGGCAAACATGAGGAAGTCCGCATTGCCGTCCTCGTCGTCTACGCTCGCACTCCATCCTTTGTTCTCACCCTGAATCTTGAAAATGGCGTTGCGATCGTTCTCGGCGTCGTAGTCGGTACCGGAGAAATGGTACCAGTGATACTTTTGCTTCGAGTACTTGTCACCACGACCAGGGAATTGGAAGCCTAGCCAAGCCTTGATTTCCTGAACGCCCGAAACCTCCTTGTTGCGGTCTGTTGATGATTAGCGCCTCGGAATACGTCATCCATTGTTCAGTGATGTATACCGTTCGAGTCAACCTCGACCACCTTGACCTTCTCTTTCTTGTCGGCGGCGGCCTTGTGGTTCAGGACAGCATCCCAGTAGAGACCGATTCCATGCTCTTTTCCCTTCTTGGATAGGGCGAGCAGCTCCTCCTTGGTACCCCACTTGGTTCTTACCGAACCCTTCTGATCAAATTCGCCGAGGTCGTAGAGATCGTAGATGTCGTAGCCGTTACCCTGCACATGTCAGCCCTGACTAGTGACTTGTTCCGTTCACGCAAACACACCTCTGTCGACGAGGCCTTGCATCCAGGAGGAAGCCAGATGTTGCTGATACCGATCTTCTTCAGACCAGGTAGCTGTTCTTGCAGACGGTTGTAATGTTTGCCATCAGTCGGAGCATTCCACTCGAAGCCTTGCAGCAGTGTGTAGTTTTCGGGGGTTGGTTCTTCTGCACCCATTTTGAAAGATATGTTAGGATAACAAATGATTGGAGATGGAATTGCAAAGATGGAAAGTAGTGTAGAAAAGTATAAAACGTAAAGGTCCTACCTGTCCACTAATAATGAATAAATATGGAATTCAACCGCCCTCCCCGCCCTCAGCCCCAACTCTACGTTGTTGTTGTTGTGCCTGTGCCTTGGTCTGCTTAGCTCCACGAGCAACAGGTAGGTTTAACGTATAATTGGGGTCTGGACGCACGCTGACGTACGAGCCGCCCACCGACGAAGGGTCGGACAAACACGTGCTTGCACGTGCGATCAACGGTCTATTATTATTAATTCGTTGAGAATGAACCTGTATTGTACCTGGTGCCTGAATGTGATTCAAGCATCAACTTGGTTTTCCTCAGTGTAATCAGGAACGCTCCATGCGAGCTATGCGTTGGACAACCTTGTACACTGTAGAGCTGTGGAGGGGTGGAGGGGTATCTATGCGCTCGGACCCGCGGCTGTCACCAAGTGAACGTCTGTGACGTACGTACGCCCTATGTGAGCCACACAGCCTATCGTTATTATTATTACCTCTTCTGTGCTCGTAGCAAGCTGAAAGTGTTTTGGTTGAGCTTCCTTTGGCCAAGTATTGTTCACTTTGTGCAAGAATAGATAAACGACATCAAGATGATGACGAAAGATGTAGTTTGTATGGTGGTATAAAAAGCGTGGATTGTATTCTATGAATCAAGGTTCGGCAGCCTTGTCAGTCAGACTCTTCCTTTCAGCCTTTCTTATTTCCTTTCTCAACCTTCTAATGTCGACTTCTATTGTTCGCATGGCGTTGGCAGCGTTGGCGGCGTGGCTAACAGGGCCTTGGATTGCAGTGACAAAAGAAGTCTGAGCCTGACGCAGTTGGGTGGGTACAAGGATGCCATACCAATGCAAGGGATCGGTAGGTTTCTTTGGTTTAGTCTCCTCTTCTGGTATCTTGTCTTTTTCTTCACCTTCTTTCTTGTCTTGTTCATCTTCGTCATGATGTAATGGAGTGGCAGGTGGAGTGGACAATTGTATCGTCTTTCCCTCTTCTGGTTTCTTGTCTTGTTCATCTTCTTCTTTCTTCAAGGATATGTCGAGGTGTGGGTGATTGTCATGATCTGGTACATAAGTTGTACGACGTGTGGCTTGCATGCGATCATCGTAATAGTCCTGGCCGTATCGTATGCGAGAGGGAGACTTGAAGGTGGCCTGGGCGAGGGGAAAGAAACCCTGAATTTACATGAGTCGGTGACAAGTCTTTGATCTTCAATCAGTCATGACTTACAGAAGACATGAGCTTTTGCAACTGCTTCTGAGCTGCGTCGTATTGATCGAGGAGGTCGAGATGCTTTTCCCATAGCTCGTCCAGCTTGTCCTGCATCTGTGATGTATTTGGTGCATCCATTCTGGCAACTCGGCTTGATTTTGTTGTTATTCTATTGACAATTGTGAGTGTTTGAATCAAGGAATGACAGGCTGCAATAAAGACAAACAACCTAATGATTGGAGGGTCGGGGGATTCAAGTGCGGAGCGGACGGGAAGTCGGAGCTTTGGACCCTTTGAGCATGTCA
Source organism: Delphinella strobiligena (assembly GCA_009982845.1). Lineage (NCBI taxonomy): Eukaryota > Fungi > Ascomycota > Dothideomycetes > Dothideales > Dothioraceae > Delphinella > Delphinella strobiligena. Next base: position 1,663,401 of record JAADKB010000012.1, read on the forward strand.
TGTCTTGGCATTCTGCGGAGATGGAATCATCAAGCTTCTGTTCTTACAAGCAAGGTAAGGTATTGAGCGTCGAAAACAGCTGTGAAATCATCAAGTCAAGATGGCTGGTCTCATGGTCATAGGGAAACGCATGTCTGCAATACATCGATCCGCCTTTACACGATCGGTCAGGCCTTCTATCACGTCCAACCAAATCTCGCAGTCGCGGCCTCGTCTCTTTACACAAAACCATCCGCTCCTCCTCTTGACGCGAACCTCGTCCCCCCGACCACAGCTCCCATATCTCTCACAACCCTCTCGACCACAGGCTCTTCCCCGAGGACCGGCATTCCAACGACAGATTGCACGTCTCTTGACGACAGAGAACGGCAGCTATGTCAAGTCCCAGATGTGGATGGCGATCAAATGGACCGCCGTCGGATGGAGTATGTTGTTCATGCTGGCAATGGCGTGGTATGGATGGCAACAAGAGCTGGTCGAGAGAGATCATCCGAGTCCCGATGAATGGAGTTACTTCACCCGCACCGCTTTCCGACACGCCCACTCCAAACTCGACCCCGAATTCGATGGTTCTGGTGTGATCGACTGGGCCGCTGTCGGTTCCGAGTTTAGACGCTGTCTTGAAAGATTGGAGAAGTTGAATGGAGATGGAAAGGGTCTTGTTCCTGTCGTCGAACAAGATGGCGAATCACACACAATCATGGGTGTCGACACGACGGCATACGACATTTCATCCAAGTCATACCCTTGGCGAGCGGGCTACTTTCAAGTCATCATGGGCTGTGCTCGTGCCGCAGAGTTTCTAGACGACATGGTCAGAGACAAGACGCGTAAAATGGTCTTTCCCAAAGAAGTCGTCATTGGGCCAAGCAATCCTGATGCCCGACCTGTACCTCCCGGTGCCGCTGCTGCTCCATTGGAAGAAAACTGTGACAGACCCTATGCCCCTCCCGACACTTTCTATCTCAAGGTGCTGACTGGTGCTGGCTTCTCTACAAAGCAAAAGGTGGAAGCCGCTCTCGCCTATGCCAATTGGCTCGAATTCAAGGGCCTCCACGACACGGCTGAAGAGACTTACAGATGGGCAATCGACATTGCCGCTGCTGCTGTACCTGGCGGTGACTCCATCATCGACAAGGCCTCTGGCATCATCAGCATCGGACCGAAAGTCTCCAACACTCTCTTCTCCACTCCATCACCCAATCTCCTCCACGCTGCAACTGCTCTCGCCACCCACCACGCCAGAACTGGAAATGTCACTTCCGCTCTCCCAATCTACCTCTCCGTTCTTCGTGCTCGTCATGCAGCTCCCGTAGACACTGAGGTCATTCCTCAGGCAACGAGAGAGGCCTTTGACGCTCACGCCGGCACCGACTACGCACGTGCATGGGCTCTCTTCCGCAGCATCATCCGCTCTGCCGAGTACCCCAAAGAGCCCGCCTCTGGTGATGACGCCTTCCTTCGCTCCTCAGACACGGACAGAGACTGTGCCGAGGCTGAGTTGATGCTATACATTGGTGAGATCCTGTTCGCCACATCTTCTCCTTCCTCCGGAGAAGGCCTGAACTGGACTAAAAAGGCCGTCTCCATTGCTGAGCCTGGCGTCACCAACAAAGACTTGACTCCTGACGAAAGAAATGTCTGCAAATCCTGTCTCGAGACTGGCGTTGCCAATTGGTCCACCATGGTCAACACACTGCTCAAGGAAGAACGAGAGAAGAACGCCAATACCATCCTCCCTGCCAAGGGATGGTCCAGCTGGTTCGGTGGAAGCAAAGATGAGAAGAATACTGGCGGAACCCGCTGGGAAGACGAGGCCAAGGAAGTTGATGAGCTGAGACTGAGGCTGGTCAACCAGGGCATCAGCGATAGAATGGCTTCCTCGAGGGCTGTTCCCAACAGTGTATGGGTGGGATGATTGAAATCAGCACTTGTCGCCTATTGACCAAGAATCACCCGCCAATCTCACTCAGAGGCCGTTCAGTATCATCTCCCACCTGCTTGGCCACTCAAACAATCATCTCCGCTTCGGACCATCATAGGTATTGGAAAGGATGACAAAGTCATCTACCAGACCTGTCCCAGTACTTCCAGCCTCAGAGAATAAGATCCCAAGCCATCCGCTGTCACAGTCATGGCAATGGTACGCGCTGTTTCATCACGTCAAGCACCACAGCCTGATCCACGCCTTCTCTCCCACAGTCACCATATCACCGTGATGCCTTGAAGAGAAACCACAAGAAGCGAATATGATTTGACATTCGTGTCGATATCACCATGATGCCTGGAAGAGAAACTACAAGAAGCGAATATAATTAATATTCATGTCGAGATCCATCATGCCTTGACTGTGGCTGCATATCTTTCCTTCATGTGCTCTTCGACAGTGATGCCTTCTCCCCCCGAGCCATCCAGTGCTTTCAAAACACAATCCAGATTTCCGTCGAAGAAAAAAGGAACCGAACATCTATCGCTCCCACTCCTATTGATGACACGATGGATATTGCTCTTGTAATTACCATTTGTCCACTTATCCAGCATATCACCCACATTGACCACATAAGCATCTCTGTTAGGTGGCACATCGACCCATTCACCAGACGACTGATCCAACACTTGAAGCCCAGCCTTGCCATCCTGAAGCAGCAACGTAACAGCACCGAAATCAGTGTGCGCACCTGCACCGAGCTGAAGCTCATCTTGGGTGTTTGGCTGAGGAGGATAATGCAAGAGTCTGATACTCGCCACCGGCTCCCTACAGAACTGATCGAAGACATTCGTATCGACATGAGTCAAGCCTCGACGAAGAACGGACATGAGCACGAGACCGAGTGCCGTCAGTCGCTCGTGGTAATCGAGCAATGGCGTCTTGAACTTCAAAATCTGGATCTGCTCAATCGATGGCCAGATATTCGGGCCTTGGAACTCTCGATATGGGGGCATGGCGGAAGGGTCATCGCGACCGATGTAGTAGCTCTGGTGACCTGTGAGCTCGATGTATGGAGTCGCGCGGATTAGCGCTCACTTCTTTCAAATCGGGCTTCGCGCCCTGCTGCAATACTTGTGAGCCGATGAGCTCGTAGCCCCGGGATTTTGGTCCGGTGAGCTTGATCTTTTCTTCCAGAGGAAGGTCGAATAGTTCTTTCGCGGCTTGGAGAACGGCGGCTTGAAGGGTTGTTGGGATCCTGTGGCCAGTGATTTGGAAGAATCCGCTCGTCGTGCAGGCGTTTCGGATTTGTTCGATGATTTCTCGCGCGGCGGATGAGTCTGGGTCGTCCAGATAGCTGGAGATGTCGACGGTGGGGATGGTAAAGACTTGATCTAGTGTAGACGGGCTCGCCATTGTGTGATGCTTGAATTTCAAATTCGTGATTTCAGAATCATTTGCGCTCGTATGACATCTCAATGTATAAGCAGCTCCGGCCCCCGCATCCAATCCTGCGACGGCCGCCATCAATCATACGATACCTTATCTACGTTACCTTACCTACTGATCCAATAAGTCCTGCATTAGCGTGATTCGGAATCGCAACCTGCCAACAACATCCATCCTTTCATGTTCGTTGAGATCCTTCGGCTGGAAATAAGGTATGCTGCGGATATGATCCTGGCCGGCTGGTCTTATCATAAGCTGTACTACCGACTTGACGGTACTGTGGAGCTCCTATGATAGGAGGGAGAACTGATAGGAGCGGGTAATTGATAGGGGATGGTAGATGTTAGATTAAATCCTCTGTACTTGCATGGTCTACGAGTCTAGAGGTAATCTCTGATAGTCGTTCATCAGTAGCATGCAAAGCCGCCAACTTATTTGCTCTACCTTATACAACCATATACAGTGTTTTCAGGACCGGTATGGATTCTACCGGCGCCCTAGGTCTGGTGTATTTCTATTGGTTTTGAAGGATGAGCATGTCTTGGTCATTACATCCTGAAAAGCATAGCTCGTTCGAGAAGTCAGCAGTGCCTGGTTTTGAGAATGTTATTCTTGTTCTTGAGCCGTGAGCTAAGTACTTCTGAACAAGCTTAGGGCATTGTCTTCGACATCGGTTGCAATTACGTGTACACGCTCACCAGACATACTCACTGCAGCTTGGAACGTAATTCATTGTTTGATCATGGTTGGCTAAGCACGCAATACCTTCAGTGTGACTTCTTGAAGTGTGTGTTTGGACTGACAACGGACAGTCGAGCTCGTTGATGCAAGGTTTTACATACGATAAGCGACGAAATAGCCCATGGAAAGTCAATATTTATGTCTCTTGTCGTCACAACAGCGCTGTTACAGAGTCATCTGCGCATTTACTGCGACTCGTACTGCGCTTCACAATCATGACAATAGATATCAAGTTTGAGCAGCACATGTGAAGCTATAACGTGGCTGTAACCTGGTTTCAGGTACAAAAGCATCTAGGCTCGATTCATGCCGATGACGTAGACGCGACTCGCGGCTTCCATTCCGACTTTCCCAGGTTCCAAGAACATACAAGACTTCCAAGCTTCTTGGCTCATGAACGTCTGCAAACAATCAACCTATAATATTTGTTATAGCGAAGATGTTATCTGATAACGTACTGAAGCTCATCCAAGAGCGAGACACAGTCAGCTCTGTGCTCGCTCAGAACCCCACCGAAACTCCTCTTGACGGTGCGTAGACGGTCTGTCGCACGTCCTCGCCGAATCTTGGCTGACGAAACTCAGTCTGTAAAAGGCTGTATAGCAGCTACAGACCCACCAGCTCGCACGACTTGTCTGGGGTCGACCGTGCTCCAGCTTCAGCAGAAGATCTAAATCACTTGCTGACAGCTTTCAATTGGGGCCCGAAGCAACCGAGCGAATTCTTCTTGAGAGTGGTACACGATGCTCTGCACTGTCTCGATGCGGATCCTCTGGCCGGAGTTATCTCGCCATCATTGATAGGAACTCATGGTAGCATCCCTTTGACGGTTATAGCACCGCTAGCCGATATCTTCCGCCACATGTCAGTGCTATTCACCACCCCGTCCGGGATCTACGCTAAATAAACTTCAGGGCCAATCTCATCGTCCGAGCACAGAAAGAAGTTGTATTTATAACGTGCTCGTGGAGTCCCTCTCTCGCGTCCAGGTTGATTTCCGAGGTAAATCTTTTGATATCGTTTTCAAGCCAAAAAATCATGTACTGACTCCAGAGCAGGCATTGAAAGAGTTGTCCGTCAGAGCCGGTCGCCGAAATGAGCGTGTTGTGGTCAAACTCATGTTTGACAAGGCTGGCGCTGCCCAATTCGTCAATCCTCGCCAGTCTGTCAAGCCTGAGGTCTATTCGGGTGAAAAGATAGGACTGCCGCACCCTTCGGACATTCCTAACCTTGATTTTGAGGCCATCAGCTACCACAAGCCCTTGCTCGGTACTCTTCACGCTAAATTCATGGTCGTAGACAGAAAGATCGCCGTGATCGAGAGCAACAACACCGAAGACAATGACAATGTTGAGATGATGACCCATTTCGAAGGCCCAATCGTTGATTCGATCTATGATACAGCGCTCGTAACTTGGGGTAACGAACTCCGTCCACCACTTCCCAGTCTCAACACGCCTGCTGTCCATGGAGGCCTCCATCCAGACAGGCAACAAGAAGCTTTGTTCATGGACCGAGGTGAAGCGCGTGAGCAGCACGAAATTGTCCACGATGGCGAGGTGGCGCAGCTGCCAGAGCACATGCCAGACGATCCTCACTACGATGACGATCTCGCCGGAGAGATTACGCGTATGCAGTCCGCCTACTCACCGAAACCTAACGAATCTCGCCTCCAGGCTACGAACAGGCAACTAAACCTCGCATGTAAAAAGCCAGCTAGTTCTTCAGCTCCAGAAATTGCTGAAGGTGATGAGTTCACTCCCTACATTCCGGTCTCCACTCCAACTGCATTCCCTATTGCAGTTGTGTCTCGTCCGCCGTACGGAGCGCCAAACAACAATGATGTTCTGGTCCCACAAAATGAGGCATGGCTCTCGTGCATTCGCAACGCGACAAGAAACGTTTTCATTCAAACACCAGACCTCAATGCAACGCCCCTTCTTGCAGCCATGGCCTCTGCACTCGAGCGTGGCGTCGAGATCACGTACTATGTATGCTTTGGCTACAACGATGCTGGCGAACTTATGCCTGGCCAGGGCGGTACGAATGAAATGTTTGCCACAAAACTCATCAAGACACTTTCGCCTCAACAGCGTGATCTTTTGACTATCTGCTATTACGTGGGAAAAGACCAGGACCATCCCATTCACAACTCATTCAAGCAGCGTAGCTGTCACGTCAAGCTTCTTATTGCAGATGGGCATATCGGCATTCAAGGCTCGGGAAACCAAGACACTCAGTCCTGGTATCACAGTCAAGAAATCAACGTCATGATTGACGACGAGGAGATGTGCCGGAAATGGAGAGAAGGCATCGAGCGAAACCAAAACACTGCCAAATACGGCAAGGCTGATATGCAAGATGGAGTTTGGCGTGATGCTCAAGGCATGGAAGGCGATGGCATGACGCAGGAGCCCTCGAGCAAGGCAGCAGGATGGGTCACTGGTGTCAAGGGTATGGTGAAGAAGATGCAAGACAAAGGCGGATTCTGAGCCTTCTGCTCTGCTCTGTGTTTGGGAAAAGTACCTGATGCAAGAACGATAATGTATTAATGATGAAATTGTTTTCTCTAAATATGTGTTTGAAGATCTGTAGGACAGTAGGACAGTCGACGGTGATTGATGTGGTATAGAGCTGTGAACCTGAGGCACGGATATTTGGAACAGCTTCGGAAATTTGCGACGCGGTTTGCTGTCTGTAACGATGGAGCTGGAACCAGATGAGATAGACTTTCCCCAGATACGAAGCGGGTACAGCGATGCATCCACAATCCACATACATGGAGATTGTTACCCGTCCCCGGCCACGCGCGTAATGCGTTGCGGACATCAGCTACCCCAAGCTACCCCACATCTGCATTGTTTCTAGCCCCGAACGGCAACTCAGCTGGTGTAAGGACTAAAAGAATAATATACTAAGCATCGTCATTCACATTGATGCAAGCCAATCCTTTACTATTGATCTTGTCACACCTTTTGCTTTGCACTGGCACAATATGGACCAACGTACCCTCCTTTACTCCGTCTTGGGTCTATTTGTCTTGCTATTAGCGAAACATTTCAGTACAAAAGGCCAAAAGAAATACAAGCTTCCTCCTCTTGTTCCTGGCGTACCCATATTCGGTAATGCACTACAGGTCCCTCCTACTCAACAAGGACAATGGGCAAAGGACTTGGCTGCGAAATATGGAGAAATGTATGAGCTTGTGAATTTTACCCGTGCCATGATTGTACTAATGCTTCTCAACCAGGTTTACAGTCAAGTTTGGAGCAAGTACATGGGTCTTTCTGAACTCCTCTCGCGTGGTGACAGATCTCATGGAGAAGAGGGCCGCCATATACTCATCGCGTCCACCGTTCCCAATGACGCAAGATATCATGTCCGGTGGCGGTAGAGTGGTACTCATGCCATACGATGATAGATGGCGGAAGACGAGAAAGATCATGCATCAGATTCTGAGCACAAGACAGAAAGACACGTTTCGCACTTTCCAAGAATTGGAGTCGAGACATCTGCTATACGACTATCTCCACAGCCCAGAGAGGTGGTTTTCTGCCAATGGACGATACGCAAATTCCGTCATCATGAGTGTTGTTTTCGGCATAAGATCCAAATTGGACGATCCAGATGTCACATCTCTATTTGAGACGATTGAGATGTTCTTGGAGCAACAGCAACCAGGAGTCAACCTGGTGGACGGATTTCCTATACTAGCCAAGTTACCAGAGTTCTTACAGTGGTGGCGACCAAGAGGCCAAAAAATGTTCGAATACACACGGGGGTAAGCTTCATGTCTCAAGTCGAACGCTAAGCAGGTCAGGCTAACTCCTCTCAGTGTATACAAGAAGCAGCTCGACAATGTCAAGGATCGCATGGCGAAGGGCACGCAAAAGGATTGCTTTGCGGTCGACTTCCTGAAGAACAACGATGACAAATACTTCAACGAGACGCAGCAGCTGTTTACACTTGGCACTTTGATGGAGGCTGGTAGCGACACGACAAGAGTCTCCATAGGCCAATTTATCGCAGGCGCAGCAACATATCCAGACTGGGTCATCCGCGCTAGAGCACAACTGGACGAAGTATGTGGTAGCAATGCTGAGCGTCTTCCAAGTTGGGAAGACAAGGATCGCCTTCCCTACATTTCAGCAGTCGTGAAGGAGGTGTTCCGATGGCGACCTAACATTGCTGAGATTGGTGCACCGACTTCACTCACCAAGGAGGATGAATATGAAGGCTACAGTTTCCCAGCTGGAACAGTCTTTGTATGGAACGCATGGTCTATCGCTCTCGATCCGAAGGAATATGAACAACCAGAGAGATTCTGGCCAGAGCGATTCCTAAACGACGACGTGAACTCTGTTCTCAAGGGTTTATGGGGATTCGGTCCAGGTGAGTACTGCAAGAATGACTGATGATATGATTTAACATCAGGCCAGGACGTCGTGTCTGCGTCGGCTGGAGCGTTGGCGAGATGAATGTCTGGATTGCCACGGCACGTTTGTTATACACTTTCGACTTCATTGAAGACAAGGTAAATACTGGTGTCCTACGTCTAAGCAGGCAATCATACTGAATACTTTGCAGAATCACCCTATAGACACTATGAACATTCCTCAGGTCACAAAGAATAAGGCTCCATTCCAGGTCAACATCAAGCCCAGGAGCCCAGCTCATGCAGCTTTGATTGAAAGAGATTGTTCAGCGGCAGCAAAGGCAGATTGAGAAGCGGGGTTATGAGTGGATAGAAGGAACTTGATCAGGTTGTCTGGCTACCATGACCAGGTTGTCTATTCGTGTTCATAACAAAGTGGCTACGGGGGGTTTCCAGTCAGAAGGACAGCTTCCTTACTTCGGCATTCATCTTTCGTGTCCATATAACACCTTACATAGCGACTCAAATCAAGACTGATGAGTGTTCAAAATTCAAACACACCATACTTCCTTCGAGCCAAGCATTTCGAGACTTTCTACGATGTCGGAGGCAGGATTTAACCAGGCGCACAAACGTGTGGAATCTTTTGTGCACGATTGCAGGATTGGTTCATGTCAGACACCAGCAGTGCCATCAGCCTCCTTGGTCCTCTGTGGGTCGACCTCTTTCGGTCTAGCGGTCCCCGGCGGCCCCGGGCGGTTCTTCTAGAATTTGAGTTTGTGGGCATGGTGGGGTAGTAAACATTGGAAGTGGGGGAGTTTTTGGTGGGGTGGCCTCCGGCAATCTGTATTATCCGACAAGCCGCTGAGGACTGGATCCGACCTACCAGTCGTGCTAGTCTCACATTTCGGAGCCCTCACCCTCCAGAGGAGAGGGTTTGGATAAGTTGCGGGGCATGTCTCCCCGTGTATTGACCATTGCTGTAATTGACATTGGATATAATCAGCAATAGACTGCACAATCGGCACAGTCACCCAACCCTGACAATCTTTCGAAATTCGAAAATGGTTTCACCAATCCAACACCTTATTCCGGAAGCGGATAAACTTCAAATCGACCATGCCTCTGTCATCATCATTGGAGCAGGTCCAGTCGGCCTGTTCCTTGCTTTGAAGTTGGCCAAGGCAGGTATCAAAGTCATTGTGCTCGAGGGTGAGCGGGAAGTTCTACAAAGTCCACGGGCGACAACGTGAGTCGAGCTTTTTGTCTTGGAGGTTTTGAACCTCTGCTTCGCATCACATGATGACGGTGGTTATGCAGATATATGCCCATAGTCCTCAACGAGTTTGAAAAGGCCGGCTTGTATCACGATGTCGAAGCCGCCGGTATAAAGAATGAAATGGGTATAACATTTCGCCAATCTCATGCGAAGGGTGGCGAGGTCCTCGGACGCCTTCAAATGTCGCAGGTGCCCGTAAGTGGAATATTCTCTCTCCGCAATATGTGTCGCTTACATCGAGTTATGCAGAAAGGAGCCGTGAAGTACAATTTCGCTGGTATCCATCTTGGTCAACACAAACTGGCAGAAATCATCCTTTCGCACTGCGTGAAGGAGGCCAAATTCGAGATACATTTCGGTCACCGATTCGCCGGCGTGAAGCAGACAGATCTGCACGAACCGGTCAACGTGACGACCGTCGGTCCTCGCGGCGAGAGGTTCTTCACATGCGACTACCTCGTCGGTGCGGATGGTGCTGGCAGCTCGGTTCGCAGATCACAGTGCATACCTTTCGAGGGTTTCACGTGGCAAGATTTCCGTTTCGTCGCTACCAACGTCAAGTACGATTTCGAGGCTATGGGACGTTTCACGACCGCCAACATGATTTTCGATGAGGAAGACTGGGCTGTCATTGCGAGGACTGGACCTGGTGATGCTCCATGGAGAGTCGCGTTCGGTGTACGCACCGATATACCGGAATCTGAGATCTTGAACCAAGTTCCCGCTAAGTTTGAACGATTACTACCTGGACCAAGACCTTTGAAATATGAATTGGTCAGCGCCAACCCTTACTGGGCACATCAGCGTGTTGCGAAGAGCTGGAAAGTAGGAAAAGTTGTTCTCTGCGGTGATGCCGGACACGTGAGTATCTATCGATCAGCTGAGTTTGCCACTTGCTGACTTCTGACAGTCCAACAATCCCATTGGCGGCCTCGGACTCACAACAGGACTTCTTGATTCAGCTGCTCTCAGCAACTGTTTCATCCGCATCTTCAAGCACCAAGAAGACGCCGATCAGCTACTCGAACGATACGCAAAGGTCCGGAGAGACGCATGGATCAACTTCACCAACCCTCAATCCATAGAGTTCAAGCTCAGGCTCCACTCATTCGATCCCGAGATCGACACGTCACGGTCTCAGTTCTTCGATGCTCTGAACAATGACCCATCCATCAATCTCAAAATGGCAACTATGATGAATGAGGTGATTGAGGATGAATTCGCTTTGCCGGAAGATGTGTCCGAAGAAGTCAAGGAGACTGAAGGGCAGAATCTCGTGTCTGATACTACGAATGCTGGGAAGGAGATTGCTGTTTAGGTTTTTTTTGTGTTTGATATCCATATGATGTTAATGCTGCATAACTCTCCTTCGTATCTTCTTTGCAACATGAAGATTGATTATACTACTCGATAACGAGCTAGACGTGTGGCATGTGAAAGTTGTGGCTTGAGGGGGTGTTATATGTTCTTACCAAGGATGGAGAAGCAGAACTTGTAGAGTATGCTATATACAGCAGACTGCAGAGATCGTGAGGGAACAGTGTACATATCAATGGCCTATATAGTCTTCCAATATAGAAAGGTGGACACTAGAACAGCAAATGCCGCCCAGAAAGGCCACTTTCGTCCATGGAAACGCCAAAGTCACGCCTGCACCACCAAGCTACACACCTATCTCAGGCGGACGGTAGCCAGGTTGAATAAAAGTAACGTGACAAAATCAGTAGTGGTAATAATATATCCAGCAACAAGACTTTGGTAACAATACGCTGTTCCCGAAAAGACAATTGCATCCGAGAGCTGAGTTCGCAGAGCTGAGTTCGCAAAGCTGAGTCTGCAGAGCTTTATCCGCAGAGTCGAAATCTTCTGCTTAGACATCAACTTCACCGCGTGACTGAATTTCTCAAGAGCAGTTTGAAACTACTTCTTCAGACGATCTTTCTATACTATACGACTAAATTTCTTCAATCTTCTTGTTGCTGTTTTGTGTATCTTGAGTATCTGAGTATCTAAGCTTCTGAGCATCTGAAGTTTGGATCTCTGGACATTCTCACATCTGGACATCTAAACATCTGAGCCATATCATCGACAAGACAACTTGATGACTCTAGAAATATAGAATGCACGCCTGGCGATATATCCCGTCGACTACCTAGTAAGTTCCAATGTCAAAACTTGAGAATCTGGAGCCCCTATGAACATAGAAAAGGAAGGAGTCAATTCATGAAAGAGAGCTTCGCTTCGCTCCGCTCAATGATATATCTAAAAACAAGACTTAATCTGCATACGCCTCTGTCCCTCATCAACAGCAGCAGCCAACTCCCCACCCATCCAAAGCCCCTGCGTCCTACGAAGCCCCTCCTCAACCTCAACAGCCTTATTCCCCGCAACCCATATAGTGCGCCCGTTCAAATCAGGCCTTACAGCAGGTATAAGCAGTGCTTTCGCCACGCCATCCGGGTCATTCGCCGGCAAGTTCCCCCACATATCCACGATCCACTGCGGCAGCATCGGGGTGACTAGAGTAGATTTACGTCAGTTTTTGTTGAGGGGAAGGAGGAGGGGGGGGCGGGGGGGTACCAGTCATCCAGGGCGCAATCATATTGATACTGATATTTTTTTCCGGTAACGTGGAGCGGAGTCCTCGCATCAATCCTAGCACGCCGGCTTTGGCAGCACAGTACATATAAAGCGGAGGCGTATCAATCAAGCTAGAGGTACCTCATCAGTGAAAGGGCTTCGTAACGTATCTAATCTCGACAACTGACCTAGCAGCCGATCCGGTAATGATAAGCTGATGTTTCTGTTCGGGGTTCTTTTCGAAATAGTAAATCGCTGCTTTGGTCGTGTAGAGCACACCGTGCAGATTTATCTCTACACTCTTCATACTCGGCGCTTTCAGTTGACCCGAGGCGTCGAGGTCGGTGGTCAGTAGATCTTCGAAACTGTGGACGCCTGCGTTGGCGTAGACGGTGGAGATTTCGCCGAATTTCTTGTATGTTGTTTCGAAGAGCGCTAGCACGGAATCCCAGTTTGATACATCTGTCGGGACGAAAATCGCTCGTCTGTTGAAGTCAGAGATGGGTGGTTGGGTGAAGGGGAAGGGGCTCACTCTTTCAGTGTGGCGACTAGGTCGTTTCCTGCTGCTGCGTTCATGTCTGCGATGACTACTTTTGCGCCCGCCGCTGGGGGAGCTTAGATTTTTGTTAGGATTAATGGGGGATGGACGTACCGTGGGCTTGGATTGTGGTTGCTTTGCCTATGCCGCTTGCTCCGCCGGTTATGATGATTGTTTTGCCGCGCAGAGTTGCGAGCTCGCTGGGGGTGATTTCGGGTAGTAGAGACATGACGACTGTATAATTCTGATGTGAATGGTGGATATTTAGTGAGCAAACCAGGGGATAAGTAGTATAAAGTGCTTGTAGAAATGGAGAACTTTATTTTGTACTTTTTATTAGACATGTTCGGCAAGCGACCTTTCCGGCCTGAGCTAGTAGGCATGGCTTCTTTCACAATTAGAGTGGGGGGCGGGGATGTGGGGTTAAAAGTCCGAGTAACGGCTCGTTCGTGCTCTGGTTACAATACCGTTTTACACCGTGTTTGCACGCACCATCGGATCCACGCCGTCTTCACAATGTCTGGTGCTCCAGATCCAGGATATTAGAAGTATGCCATGCTAAAGCGGGAGCCTCCATACTAAAGCGCTAAAAGGATTTTGGCATGCAGATGTCGGTTGTGTGATTATTTAGGAGGTTATTAGGAGACTCTGCTACGTCCTCCTTAATATCGGACGAGGACAATCATTGTTTTTCAATCTTCTATCTGCAAATCTCACGACTTTACAAGATTTCTTTCAACCTCCCATCTGCAAATCTCATGACTTTAACAAGGTTTAAAGAACCGACTCAAGTCTTGACCTAGCACTTCAGCACAAGAGAACCAATACAACAGTACTGCTTCAGGCTTCGTCTCCCGTTGTAGAGGCATCTTTGACATCTCAATTCAGTAGGCTGATTCTTCCAGCTGCCAGTTGACCAAAGACCGTGTTGTACTTGCTAGGCCCCATTTGCTCCAAAAACCTGCATGCTTGCACGCGGCGCCGGCTCTCATACTCTGTCGCTGCGATCTCGCCACAACGCCCATGTGGACCAAAAGCATAAGTATGCTCAGATGACCAGGGTGCTGCACCATTGCAGAAACTGAGCCATTTGCTCCGGAGATCCTGTCTGACTGCGATAGCGCTCGAGTTATGCGACAGATCGAGGCTGCTGAACAGCATGACCAGTTCAACAGCGTGGTGTGCTCTGCTTGATGCCTGCCATGGGTTGACCTGATCGTAGATGTAGTCGTATACTGTCTTTCCAGCCTTTCGCCACGACTCTCGAAGTGTCATGACTGGGAGTGCGAATCTTGTGTCGTTGATGAGATCGAGAGCGCCAAGCTTGCATGCAGTTGGCCTGTCTGGGACTATGTTGTATAGAGCTTTCAGCTGCGAAGCCTCATCCCCAGCAGAGTTGAAGCACGAATCAATGGCAGAAGCACTCATAGTTTCGATACCGTTTCGCCAGAGCACTGACTCGTATTCGCAATCTCCGATCAATAGCTCGTCCACAGGGCTGGTCTGAGTCTCCCATCCATGCAGCTCTTCGGTCAATTGTAGCCACATCGATAAGATCTTGGCCTCCGCGAGAGTTTCGAGCAATTTTCCTACCGGAGCGCTGGCAAGAGTAAATCCTTGCTTGCTGAGAGTCTCCTCAAGACCTTGACACAAAGCCAAGCCACGGCCTTCTCCTTGCGGTGGCGACAAGTGCAGAGACCCGGACTGCAGAATGCCTCTTCGGACAGGAGCTCCCGTCAGTAAGTGTGCATGTACATAGACGGCGCCTGCACTTTCCCCCGCGAGTGTGATGTTGCTCTGTGAAACCGATTTAGCTGAAGGTATACTCAACACAATATGGCCAACGCCCGCACTTACTGGATCTCCACCAAAACTTTCAATGTGCTTCGATACCCATTTGATAGCCAGACGTTGATCCTTGAGAGCCAAGTTCTTGGCTCCCTTGCCGTCTCCGAATGCGAATATGTTCACTCTATAGTTAATAAACACCTCGATCATAGGCTTATTCTGTTCGATGGAATCGACGACGAGAGGAACAACATCAGCGCAAGGTGAGGCAGCAGGCATGAACGTCATGACTTGGGAGCCACCTGGGACAGACGTCAGCTGGGCAAGCTATGGAACGAAATATCAGGTTACGAACCATGTATCCAGATCATGACAGGCAACTTCGATGTCACATTCGCAGGAAGGGTTATATCCAGATTCAAGCACTGAAACTCATCCTGGCGTGCTTGTCGCTCCAAAGCCTTCATGCTCTCGGGTATGCGCAAGAGATGGTGGTAATCTGTAGAGACTTGCGGACAGATGGGCCTGAGTTTCGCACTGTCAATCACACGTCGCCAATCGCGAAATGCTAGAACATACCCAAATTCAGTACAATTCACCGTTTTGGTATCATTCTCATATGCCATTTCCTCAGGACTAGCAAATCTTCGAGTTATGTTGCCATATTTTATACCTCGATACTGAACGATTGAGTGCCCGTTGCGAGTTTCTTCAGCAGGCTGAAAACGATCCCGAAAGCTGGTGTTGGAGGACATTTTGAGGAAATTGTTTGTCGTCGAACGAGAAAAGTATCGTAAAACCAAGACAATATGTGCTGGGATGTGCGTCGGCTATGATACTTGTTTTAAAGTTTCGCAAACGCCACTAGTACTAAGTGTCCTTGAACCCTTTTGGTCAGATGAAAAGTGTCCGACGAGAGACTAAAAGCATCATTGCATGATATTACAGTCTATGCGACATTGACACTAGCATTAATATTGAGGCGGGGCACTACCCAAATGTCGCTGGACGGCACTTGAGTGGGCTTCGTGCGTGGTTCTCCCCACAGTTGCGGCAGAAGACCCCACAAGACTAATGATACATGACTAAGCTAACATGGTGATCACTCCGAACTCTTGATGATACAGACGACGTTTCTCCTCAACACCTACTAGTCTGTCCAGGCATTCAAAACCGAGAGAAACCACATTGAGATATGAGTGCCACCCCATCGATTTCGAAACATGCAGAGCACGAAGGTGTCGTGCAGTATCTTGGTGTCAAGTATGCCAGTCTCGAGCATAAGTTTGCTGAAGCGCAGATGTGCGAGTACACAAACGTTTATGGGCTTGGCGCAGCGACTCATGGGTAAATCTACTCGGGCGAAACAGCCGAACTGCTGTGTGAAGCATCGTTGACGTGTGGAAAATAGCCCATCAGCTGTCTCGCCACCGCAAGCATGCGAATTTGAGTTTGGCCTGATCCAGAAGTCACTGCCGATAACTGAGTTTCCCCAATCGGACACAGATTGTCTGAACCTCAATATCACGGCACCAGCACGAGTCCGTGACGGGACGTCTGGACTTCCAGTCTTCGTCTTCATACACGGAGGTGGCTTTAGTATTGGCTCAAATGCATGGCCCCAGTATGACCACGAAAGAATCGTGAAACTTTCGAGCGATGTAGGGTTGCCAATGATTGGAGTAGGAATCAAGTAAGCGGTGACGGTGCCTCCTTCTAGATACCGACTGATGTAAGCAGCTACCGATTGGGACCATTTGGCTTCTTAACCTCTGGAGAAATGCGGGACTTTGGAGTTCGTGCAAACAATGCGTTGAGAGATCAACATGTAGCTTTGCTTTGGATTCAGAAACATATCAGCCTCTTTGGTGGAGATCCGAGTAGGGTCACATGTATCGGCGAAAGTGCTGGAGCAGGTAAGCTTGCGCAAGAGTGACCATGTGCAGACAAGTCGACATTAGCTCACAATGGCAGTCTCAACCATGCATCAGGTCCAGCTATCAACCAACACGCCACCTTTCCAGCAATTGGTTAGCATGAGTGGGAGCCCGTTAATGATGAGGCCCTTACCTGGTGCCGTGGCTGAAGGCATTTACCAGAGTGTAATCGGCACCCTAGGACTGCACAATCTCTCTGCGGCCGAACGAAAGTCGGCACTTCTATCGATACCAGCCTCCGAGCTTCTGTCAAAGCTAGCACCTGGCCTTCCTTTTCTCCCAGTCTTAGATGGTGACTCGATTCGGGAAGATGTGAGCTTCTCAGGTCTCAAATCTGGCTTAGAGGTTACTCAACCCCACGACGTGAAATTACTCATTGGGAGTTGCGATATGGATGTACAGACACCCACCTCTACGATGCTGTCTATTGGTACAACTCTTGCTAATACATACTCTAGGCCAGCGTCTTTGGGTTTCTTCTCGCGTCAAAGCAGGCTAACTGCCTGAAAAGTTTCATTACGGTCCTCAATGAAGTAATTCCGGAGCATGCACAAGACCTCCTTTCGGCTTACCAAATGACGGACACGATGCATGACGATGATGCTTGGCTTGCAATACTGAACTTCGCGAACGACATCAGTTTCCACGCTCCAGCACAGGCTTATGCTTCAACATGGTCATCCGACGCTTATCAGTACCGTTTCAAGGAACCAAATCCATGGGAAGGCCCGTGGCAAGGCTACTCTACACACGTCTTGGATGTGGCATACCTCTTCTTGAATTACACAGAACATCTGACGCCACCTCAAGCCGAAGTGGCGAAGAATTTCGCAACAGATTTGGTAAAGTTCATAAATGGCAAACCGCCATTCGAGAGCGCCAAGCAGGGATCGGGTGTTGTGAAAGAGTATCTTTCCACCGATGGTCAAGCTTCTAGCAAGGCTCGCCAGGGGATACACACATATCCAGCTCTGTTCTCACGCATCGGATATGATACCCTTTCAGCAGTATGGGCTAGATTCATGAGTATTTAGTTGTCAGCCAAAATATACAGGTTCAATTTTGCGTTTCTTGGGACTTATAACATGTTCGTGGAGATATTTCAACATTGGGTAACTTAGATTGTCCGCAGCGCATAAAGCTATGTAAGCTTATGATGAGTGCACAAATTCAAGTGCCGGATCAGGTTGCCTTGAAAACGATTTAAAATGAGCAAATTATGTGGGGTAGCGGGGCACGCGGGGCAATTCCACCCCACACTTCCTACCCACTTCTTGTGGCTTTCTCATGGGGTAGTCGTTCAGTCAATCTAGATCAAGCATGATTGGTGCGTGTCTACGAGTGAGTCTCAGACTATGGTCTAAAGAGAAGAGAACCCAATTGGGGTAGTAATCACGTGAGATACAAAGACAAGAATGTCCGCCAGCGATAATACTCGGCTATACTGTAGGACACTTGGACCATAGCAAGATTGTATACCTTCAAACCTGCATCAAGATAGAAACCATCGGTTGTTAACACCCTCGAGATCATGACGACGTATACAGTAGACGACAAAGAATTCGCCGCGTTGAAGGGAAAGACTGTCCTGATCACAGGCAGTGTTACTGGGATTGGTAGAGCCACAGTCCATCTTGCGTATGGTGAGTCTAGGCACCTCCTTCACGCTCAAAAGCCAGAGGTAGCGAATCAAGTTTACTAGAGGCTTACAGAGAACGTACAGAACATGGTGCTAATCTGATCATCGGTGACGTTCTCGATAAGGAAGGCAGGGAACTAGCCTCCGAGCTTGGAGAGTCAGTCACCATTCCCGATAATTGCGGCATATTCTGACATCTGCGTAGTCGCGTGTTATTCCGCAAATGCGACGTTTCGTGCTGGGACGATATCCTCGAATTGTTCCAGGCTGGCTATCTGAAATTCGGCACCATCGATGTGGTCCTGGCAAATGCCGGCGTAAACGAGATCGGTAGCATGCTCGAAGACAAGATCGACACGGCCTCGGGAAAGCTACAGCCTCCAAATCTGGCCACACTGAATATCGTTCTGCTCGGTGTCATCTATACCGCAAAGTGTGCGATACATTATTTTGCAAAGTCGGCTGGCAAGAAGACGTGTCAACTTGTCCTCACGGGAAGCGCTGCTTGGTAAGTCCTGGATATGATCAACTCGAACATCCAAGCACCGCTACGTCTCGTCTTACAGCAGAAGCTAATCAAAAGCTGCCTATAGTTTCCTTGACACGCCACCGTTGCATTTATACAGCGCGAGTAAGGCGGGTGTCATGGGTCTGATGCGTTCTTTCCGTACACAACTACCCAAGAACTCAAATATAACGATCAATATGGTAGCGCCATGGATGACAAGTAAGTCAATACCTCCAGACTCCATTGAAGAAGAAGCTAAGGAGATGCAGAAACGCCCATGCTCTTGCCCGAGTTCCTCAAAGTCTGGGGTGAATTGCCGGCGAATGAACCTATCGGGGTAGCCAGGGCACTGTTATTGCCGGCTGTGAGGGCCGAGCTGAATGGCAAATCTTTGTTTGTGGCTGGACATGAGATTATTGATTTTGAAGAAGGACTTGAGAAGACGAAGCCTGAGTGGATGGGCAAGGAGCTTAGCGATCATGTAGATGAGGGTCAGAGAAGAATCTTACCGTAGAAATTGAATCAGAAGTTTGTTTTATGGAAATCATTGGCGTGCAGAGATCACTGTGGGAATAACAAGTTCCACTTGGCAATATATGGTTGAGTCGTGTCAAGACCAGCTCACAGGTCATCCAATACATGACACGATTATCACATATTCAGAGCCTTAATTCACCTCTTCAGATCTCATACTCTTACTAAACATTGCAATCATGATAACTACATTGACATAGGTACATAAGATCCAATGCTAAACGTCAATAACAAGATCAGTCTACCAGTGGCAACATGGACACGGTCGCCCTTTTTTCGCCTAAAGAGGCTTAGCGACTTTTTGCGGCGGACTGATGGCACCCCCGAAAGCTGATTTTGCACTTCTAAACACTATAAGCACTATCTGATATGATTGATCAGACACCTGAGCGTGCACAAGAACACTTCGATCAATCCGGCTGTTTGTTGGAGCATACGAGTGAGTTTCACGAGAGAACCACCTACCTGTCTTTGATCACCGCTCTTTGGAGCACCCTGGCCTCACATTCCCTACATGATATGCTCCATGGCACGGCCCTTTGATGTAGGCCTATCCAGTCGAGATAGCCAACAAGTATATATACACATATATTTCGGATTCGATACAAAAGCAGGAATGATGAAAAGTATCGACTTGGAAAGAAGCGGTGGCGGAGAAGGACTTCAACAACAAGTGGAAATGTTCGGGAAGGAATGATAATCATATTGGGTGAGGTGCAAGTGGCAAACGCAATCATAAAACCCTCGAGCGATCATATCTTGGGGAAGGCCGTAAGGTACTAATGACTCGATGTATAGAGGAAAAGAAAAACAAGCCCTCTGACGCCTACAACAGCTGTAACGCTAATTTCAATGAGTACCGTTCTTGGACCCGTTCTCTTTTGCCCGACCTTGACTCAACAGCTTGTTCACCTCATCCTGGTGCTTGGAGAAATTGTCTGCAACCATTCTGTTAGTGATGACTGTTGCAGACTCGGAGAAAGCAGAAAATTCTTCACTTACCAACCAAATCATCCCACATCTTGGGATCGTGCTCGTGCTTCTTGTTGCTGTTCCAGGCATAATCGGAAATGGTGAATGGTCGAGAGCTCTCGAACATGATGGCCACGGCGCCCTTAGAGATTTGCATAACAGGGGGCTCGTTTTCCGTGGCAGCCTTGAACTCCTCGTACGCGACACCGTGAGGCACCATACCACACTCGTATGAAGCACCACCGGGCTGGAACTCGTCGGAGCGACCACCGTATTCTCCGTAGAGGAGACCCATGAATTCAGACGCAACGTTGCGATGGTAGTACGGGGGCCTGTAGGTGTGTGAAGCCACGTCCCATCTCGGCGAGAAGATGAGGAAATCTGCAAGAGGCGCAGTAGGATCGCGAGAGCGTGCAGTCAGGACGCAGAAAATACTAGGATCAATATGATCCACCGAGATTGAGCCCACGTTAACAAACTTGGTGAGGTCATACTTATAGGGGACCTGATGACTGTTAGGGAGGCGAAAGCTCATAATGACAGTTGTAGACTTACGTAGTTTCCGTGCCAGGCCACAACGTCGAAAGGACTGTGCTCCTGTCGGCTCTTGAAATATTTCCCGGCAAGTTTGTAAACAATGCTCCAGCTTTCCTGCTTGATTTCGTATTTGGCAGTGGGATGGAGGAAGTCTCTGGAGTTGGCGAGTCCGTTTGCTCCGAGGGGGCCTAGTTCTGGTAATTCAAAGTTTGCTCCCCAGATCTCGAGGATGTAACCTCGCGATGGCCCGTCAGGAAGCTTGACATTGAACTTCTGCCCGCGTTGGATCACAACGATCTCGCCAGGCTGTACGAACAACATGCCAAATTCAGTCTGAATATCGAGTGATCCTTGCTGAGGGCAGATGAGGAAGTCTCCATCAGAGTTGACAAAAGCGCTATTGTTCATGCTTGAATTGGCGGCGTATATGTGGGTTGCGATACCTTCTCGGAGAGTGGGATCGCCGGAACCTGCTATTGTCTTCAAGCCTGCTACGAAATCGACATCGTTGCCCTCGGGAATCTCGAAGGGTAGCCAGGCGAGCTGGGTTGGCGAAACATGGACTTTGTTGTTGCTTGGAAGGAAATTCGATTCTGTGTCAGGGTTGTCTGGAAGATCGGTCTGGAAGAGGGTCAGCCTATCGTTACATGAGGATTTCATTTCTACTGACGAATCCTTGATGAGCAACTGAGGGTCTTGCACGGTAGAGCCAAGCACGCTTGTTCATATGTCTGGGTGCGACAAAGGCAGAAGCGGTCATCTGCTCTGCATAAAGTCCGAATCGAACATTCCTGGGACTGTTCTGTCCCTGTGGCAGGGTTCCTGGCACAGCTTCGGACGCAAAACTAGGCATGTTAGTACTGGTATGTCACCAAAACCATATTCTTGAGCCATACTCATTGTTGAAACCAGATTGATACTAGAATCTGTCAGCTTTGGTTGATACGGCAAGGTCTGGCAAGGCCTTACCTCATATGGATCATTCTTTCTCGTCGCGAAAGAAGGGACTGAGCCATCTTTCTGAGTCTCTGCCCAGTGGAAGATGTCTTGGTACTCTTTTGGATTGGACAATGATCCTGGCATGATGACAACTATATATGGTTTGTGATATGTGTTTGAATGACGACTATTGTTTGGAGTTGTTCTTCAATTCGACGGGGAGGGATACAGGCACTAATAGGCTCGCATGTATTGTGTACCCCAGACAAAAAGTGTTCATTTGGAGAATAGGTGAAGGTGGGGTTTGGCCCCGCATGGGGGGCGATAGCGGGAACATGATGGCTCCCCATGTTTGTGGGCCTCGTGGTGGAGAGGCGGGAGAGGGCTATATCCGATTATCCGTGGCGCGCAAGGCTTGGGAAAGACAACGGTAGATGAACGCCTCCATGGTGGGGCACGGTGGTCCGACTCACAAGTCAACCACATGTTCTGTCTTGGCTTTGCGTCTTGGCTTTGCGTCTTGGCTTTGCGTCTTGGCTTTGCGTCCAGGTGCATGGTCTATGACTATTGCATTTATTGTTGATATTATCGCTAGCCGTACGAGAGGGCATGTAGAAACAAGAGCACTGGATGAAATGCGTTTGCATCAATGTAAAGTTACCTATCTTTGTGGTTCAGCATCTACGAATGTGATGACGCAATTATGCAATCATCAAAGTATCTGTGAAGTTCTCGAGTCCGCGTGCATCTACTCTGGACCATTCAAAAACCGATAGACGACTGAGACGTCTCTATCAATACATCGAGGATCCGTTGCAGCCTGTTTATACAGCTCCAGAGCAGCCATTCCAGTACTCGCTTTGATACCCACTGCCGCAGCAGAATCCACCCCAAGTGTCATATCTTTGACCATCATCTGTGCCTTGAAACCTCCTTCATAATTTCTGCTTGCCGGTGCGTGTGCCACCACTCCAGGCACAGGGTTTACGTGGTCGCACATAAAGCTCTGTCCTGTCGAATTGTGAATGACCTTGTATAGAAGGTCTTTGTCGATGCCAGACTTGATGCCAAATGCCATAGCCTCTGCACTAGCAAGAAGAATAGTACCCGAGAGGTAGTTGTTACTGATCTTGGCAGCAAGGCCAGCACCCAGCTTTCCACAAAAGAAGAATTTGGATGGAGTGCCCATCATAGTCATCGTTGGTACAAGTTGAGGGTGAATAAGAGTAGCGGAACTAGGCTCCGGCGCGCCTATCATGAATGAAAGTGTTCCTGCAAGTGCACCAGGTACTCCTCCCTGTGAGTGTATGTTAGAGCAGATCAAGCCTTTTTGATCGTATAGACTCACCGAAACTGGCGTATCCACGTATGTACCTCGACTGGCGTTTGCGATCGTTTCTCCAACCTCTCTTGCAGTTTTAGAATCAATGGTACTGCACTCCAGCATAAGGCGTTCTTTGTTGGCTTTGGCAGCAATTATACCATCCTTCTCATCTAGATACACTGATCTCACATGAGAGGCTGCTGGAACGATCGTCACGATCACATCGGCTGCCTCGGCGACTTCGCGGGCGGAAGATACAATTTTGATACTTCCATGGCCTGAGTTCTCTGCGACGAATTTCCCGCAGAACGGCGCGCGTACGTCAAACACGTAGAGAATGCTCTCCGGACTAGCTTTTTGGCGAATGTTCTGGGCCATAGGAAACCCCATTGCCCCAAGGCCAATAAATCCATAGTGTATAGTCATATTTCTTGTCCTTTGAAAGAAGTTGTACGGTTTATGGCGACGAAATCGAGAGAATTAGAAGACAGACTGTATCCTTCGATAGTGGCAAACTCCAAACAATTAACCTGCCCGGATCTGCCTGCAACAATGTTTATTACCCGCATTCATTGATTTGGGCTGTCCCCCCCTCTATTAGGTATTACCCCACATGCGTCGTTAATGCGGGGCTGGTCACCGCTGAAGAAACCGCTTCCTATAGCTAATCGTGTAAAGGCTTCAAGAACAAGTCGTGAATTCATCACAACTTGCTCACGCGATCCACGTAGTCAATGTCTAATGTCTAAGTCAGACCTACACATTACGCCGCTGCCATCAGACGCTGGCTGCGTAGAGCTTCACTGTCTTGATGGTGGTAGCTTCGTAGCAGCAACGTCCAAAGTGCATGCTGGGGCCAATGACGAGACATTCCGAATGTACAATTGGGCATTCCTTATCAAGGATTTCCAGAGTGGACGCAATGTTCTATGGGATCTTGGTCTCAGTGGGGTAATCCAGCGTGTTGTACAACATTTGAGTGAAGACTAAAAGTAGGTAGAGAACAGAAGACTATACCCCTTGGGTGCAAAAATTCATGTTACCAGAGACTGCTGCTGTCGGTCCTACAAAGTCAATCACTGAACAACTGTTGAAAAAACACATCAAAGCCAATGAAATTGACACAGTGATCTTCAGGTAATGTTTAACTCTCAAATAAAGATACGATGCTAATAACAAGGGCAGTCATGCCCACTGGGACCATTGTCGACCTATCGATCATGAATTTCCAGCTGCAAGAGCTTATTTCGGTCCTGGCTCAGCGGAGTATTGCTCGCCGGGTCATCTTGTGTCAGAAGATGCCAAAGCGACTGTACAGTGGGACGGACGCTACTTTGACCCAGTGCGATCGACGCAAAATTGGACAGAGCTAGAAGGTCCCTGGGTCGCTTTCGGTGCATTCAATAAAGCAATGGACTTTTTCGGTAATGGTAGCTTCTGGATTATAGACGCTCCGGGGCATATGCCTGGAAATCTCTGTGCAGTGGCTCATGTAGGAATGAATCAATGGGTCTTGCTTGGGAGCGACTGCTGTCATTCGAGGTTCGTCCCGTGGCTATCTTGCAAGTAGTGCGGTCAAGAAGACTAATTCGTAACAGAAGGCTTTTCGATGGATTAGAGGATTTTGCAGTTTGGAAGATGCCTGACGGCTCTTCTGGCTGCCTCCAGGCTGATATACCTGCCGCAAAGGATACCATCATGAGAATCAAGACCATGGAAGTGGATCTTGGATTCCACGTTGCATTTGCACATGACACGCAGTGGATGCAAAGTGGCACTGATCAGACTTTGATGTCTATGTTGGACGAGGACATGAAGCTGCTGGCTAAAGAAAGGTTACCCCGGCAGGAGATATTCTAGGCGTTATTAAATCTGCTATATCAAGCAACTTGTATCTGATTGGAACAACATACTCTAGACTTCTGATTTCCCGCATGCATATCGGTTAGATCCGTGAGGCTTTCATGTGTGGGGTTGCGTGGGGATTATGTGGAGGGATCAAGGACTTCTTAAAGCCTACCGACTAACAGACAAACGGTAGCTACGTTATTGATTTTAGTAACCACTTCAGCTCTTGTACCGCTCTACGTTTCTTCTGGTGTCTATCCTGAATTTTTATCGCTTTCGCTGACACCATTTATGATCCAAGGACCTAATATGCAGCACGCTACGAAGCCCATGAAGGTTGGAGTAATTGGTCCAGCCGGTTTTGGGGGCTCATATCTCTGCAAGGAGCTTATCGAACGAGGTCATCAAGTATTTGGGATCTCGCGAAATCCACAAAAGCTGGGACAGCATCCATTGTATACACCAGTTGCCGCAGATGTCAATGGCATGGGAATCGTCGAGCTTGCAGGGGTATTCGAAGGGTTGGATGTCGTTGTAAATGAATACGGGCCTCATAGTGCCGGGCACGAGGCGTTACAATACAGTAAGAGGCTATATATTCAACCTTGTTTAGTTGAGTCGGAAAACACTAACATGTGCAGTGCCATTCCTGGAAGTCACGCGGAAGATAGTACTTGCTATCAAGTTGGCGAATGTTAGTTACTTCATCATGGTTGGTGGTTGCGGAAGTCTATACATGCCTGGTACAGCCATGCAAAGCGTACTGGAAGACAAAGATTGGTGGATGTCGTACCGTCGGGGCATTGCGGATAGTGAGGCCCATACATCTTACATGGAAGAGCGACTTGGTCCCATGGGCTCTGGTCTTAGAGCCTATCGTAATGCTCGTGCGGCCAATTCAAAGGGATCGGCCAGTTCGGAAACAGAGAAAGTGATCGAGGATTACGAAAGCTACGTACGGAGCAACGACAAGGCACTCCAATTCGTCACCGCTTGCAGAACGAGTTTTATGTTCTTTGATGGCAACACGGCATTTTCTTGGACATATGTCTCACCCCCGGCACTTTATCGACCCGGTCGAAGGACTGGACAATATGAGACTCGCTTTGACGTACTTCCAGTCAAGGGTGATGAGAACGATGGAAAGAATCTAGATGGTCGTCTTCACGGGATTTCTGCTTCAGATCTGGCAGTAGCAATCGCGGACGAGGCTGAGAGCCATGAGAGAAAATGGAGACACTGGACAGCTTTTGCTGACATGTCCGACGACTCGCCAGTACCTAGCTATGTAACCCTGTAGGAATTGTCCAAACACACGTCCGGATAATATATAGCTAGCTTTGCGAATTAAGCATCGATATCATTGAGTGTCTGCTGTATGCATGCTACTCTCGAGCGATACTTTGAAGACAAAGTCTCACATGATTAAGCTAACTTTCCTACCTTCAATCGTCCTCAGTAATCCAGTCTGGACACCGACTAAAGATGGCAATTGGTTCGAATGGTCAAGGTTCCCCAGGTCCCCCGCATGTCATGCGGGGTGGGCTGCCTGCCTGTGTGTGGAGCGAGCTCGCCCCACCCTCAAAGTATGAAAGCAGGTCCAAAACATCCGTAATGCCACTTGCCTTTAAGAATATTAAGCTGTGTTTGAGCTGCGCCATACAACGAATCACGGTCTTGCAAAGTCTACATTTCCTCCTCTCAGAAACATTTGCGCACCACGCGTTTCCTTGGAAAAGCTATGAATTTCACATTGATTGCATTCGCGTGGCTGGTGGCCATTTTCATGTGTTTTGCATATCTAAATCACAAGAAAAATTGGTCTCCAAGAGGCCTACGGCGGGTCCCAGGCCCGAAAGGTCGCCCACTAGGTATTTTCATTCCATCTGTGTAGATCGGAAGTTCTTGAAACTGACCATTACAGTTGGCAATACACTTCAACTGGGACCTCAGCCGCAGAAGCAGTTAACAAAATGGGCAAATCAGTATGGAGAGCTTATGCAGGTACAAATTGGCTGGGAGAACTGGGTTTTCCTAAACAGTCCACAAGCGGTGAAGGACATTCTCGACAAGCAATCAGCTATCACCTCAGGAAGGGCTCCAATGCCTGTCGGAAGTGATCTTATCAGTGGAGGCATGCGATTCCTCCTCATGGACTATACACCAACCTGGAGGAAGCTCAGGACTATCGTACACAAGCTTTTGACACCCAAGGTGTCTAGCACGTTCATGCCATCGCAGCTCTTTGAAGCAAAGCAGCTTGTGTATGACTTGTTAACTGACAACCAAAATCAAGAGGATTTCTACATGCACGTCAGACGCTATACTACATCTGTAGTCTTGACATCTACATATGGTCGGAGGGTGCAGAAATGGGCAAGTACTCTAAAATCTGACATTCTGTTCCAATCTGACAAATGTGCCAGCAAAGTGAAGATGTAGAGGAGATCTATGGACTCATGAAAGAGTTCTCGGAAAGCACTGCGCCAGGCGAGTTTGTGGCGGATATGATTCCTCCACTCGCCAAGTTGCCAGTATTCCTTCAATGGTGGAGGCAGAGAGCGCTTAAATATCAAGCCCGACAGACGAAAATCTGGATGAAATATTGGACCAATCTGATGCTCCAGATTGACCAAAAAAAGGCGCCAGAATGCTTTGTGAAGCATTTTGCTGAAACGGATTACAAAGCCCAGGGTATTAGCGAGGTGCAGGGCGCTTATGTCGCAGGGACAATGATTGAGGTAGGACCAAACCCCGGACATTGATGGGTGAGCTCTAACTCTACGAGTAGGCTGGATCCGAGACGACGTCGTCTTCACTCAATAGCGCCATTCTTTACCTTGCTGCAAATCCTGCCGTGCAGGCTCGGGCCCACGCTGAGCTGGATCGCGTCGTCGGCCCTTCTAAACCGCCTACTTTCGAGCATGAGAACGACCTAGCTTACATCCGAGCTATGGTCAAGGAGATTCTTCGCATCAGACCGGTCACGAACATTGGCACACCCCATTACTCGACAGCAGATGTGATCTACAAGGACTTTTTCATTCCGAAGGGAACGGTGCTTTCTTTGCACCAATACAGCATCCATCATGATCCTGCTCGCTACGACGATCCATATAGTTTCAGACCGGAACGTTATCTGGATCACCCTTTGAAGGCTGGTGCGTACTCTGCGCACCCAGATCCTTACGCCCGAGATCACTTCGACTTTGGTGCTGGTAGAAGAATTTGCCCTGGAATGCATCTAGCAGAGAACAGTCTCTTTATCACGCTCGCGAAGATACTATGGGCCTTCAAAATTGAACCACCAACTCGACCCGATGGTACACTACAAAGAATGGATACCTCGGATGACGCCTATGAGCTTGGCGCCAACACCTTGCCAAAGCCCTTTAAAGTACGTTTCCTTCCAAGAGACTCGCAGAAAGAAGCGGCCACAAGAGAAGAATGGGCTCAAGCACAGAAAGATGGCTTCTACCTCGGCCATACCAAAGTCAATGTGGATGGCGTGGTTCTAGACTAGTTCGAAATGTGCCCACTGTAAAATACAAATGCCATGGTAAACAGTATTTCAATCTCATCCCGTCCTATCTAAGATCGAAGAATGTGTCTTCATATCAAACTTCGCCATAGCGTGATTATTGTATAGGCCATTGCTGAATCATAGGCTGTGCTGTAGATACACGAAAGACTAGTGGTGTTCATTGTGTGTAAACGGTCGAGAGCGAGGGGATATGTGGAGAAAAAAAATCCAGGAAATGTGGGGATCACCCCATTCCCCTACCCCGTGGGACATAACATCGAAAATACGGGGTACACCTCATAATGATGAGCGGCGTGACAATTATAGATGGTACCCAATCGACTAGACCCAAGGGTTGATCTTGGGGACAAAACAGCCACGAAGCACGAGGAAAGCAAGAATCCGTTTAGCTTGTCTCGAGTTCTGTCGTCAAAGCAACTGTACAGCCCCAATAGCCGACCACAGCGTGAATGCATCCATGTGGAGTTCGATCTTCGAGAGACCGGTCTGACCTATACTACTGGTGACCACGTTGGTGTGTGGCCAACGAACCCAGAGCCCGAGCTTGATCGACTCTTACGAGTGCTTCGGTTGAATCAGCAGAAGGACACTGTCATCGTTTCCAACAACACCGACAAAAGTAACCTCGAAGGCTCCAAAGACTTAACCACCTATTCCGTGGTACTCCGACACAAACTTGAAATCTGCGGAGCCATTTCCCGGGAAAGTCTCCACACGATATCGAATTTCGCGCCAACGCAGGATGCAAAAGACATCTTACTCCAACTTTACAACGACAAGGAATATTTCCATTCATTCGTCATTTCTAGGTGCCTCAATTTGGGTCAGATTTTGGAAATTGCGAGTCAAGGGCAGCCATGGAGGGCATTGCCATTCGCAGCGTTATACGATTTCTTGCCGGCCTTACAACCACTATACTACTCAATACCATCGTCAAACGCTGAGTATCCACACAGCCTTCACATCATGACGGCTATCAAGAGTGATGTCATCGAGCCTGGTGTTCGTAACTTTTATGGTGTGGCTTCGAACTATCTCCGTGCGTTGACCAGGGCGAATGACAACACGTTGGTCGATACGATCGACGAGACCTCATTTGAGCTGACCAACCCAAGAACGCAAGAGAATATCCTTGCGTGCGCGATCTTCGTCAGGCAATCAACCTTTAGATTGCCGCCGGATCCACGAACGCCAATAATCATGGTTGGCCCATGTACAGGCGTCGCCCCATTTCGCGCTTTCATCCAAGAACGAGACAGGCTTGCTAGGCAAGGTACACAGGTCGGCAAATCTGTACTGTACTTTGGCTGTCGTAAGCAAAGCGAGGATTTCTTGTATGCCGATGACTGGGAAGCTGCCAAACGAAACCTGGGCGACAACTTTCTATTACGGACCGCTTTCTCCCGCGACAGTTCCCAGAAGGTCTATGTCCAGCAAAGATTGCTTGAAGACGGTAGGGATGTCTTCAGGCTACTAGAAGCACAAAGAGCGTGGTTCTATATCTGTGGAGATGCGAAACATACGGCAGAAAGTATATACAAGACTTGAAGACAGCAGGTCGTTTCCATGTAAGTGATTCACATGACATTCAGATCATCACTATAATTATCGAAACTGACAAATCCACAGGAGGATGTTTGGTAAATGCTCGAATTTTCTCGCTGAGATAGATCTGTTCTTGTCTTTAGGAAATTTGTTGACCTTTTCGAATGTTTTCAAGTTATATACTGGTATCTACTCAGCGATCAGACGTCGCAGTATTTTGTCATTGGCTTGTTATGGAGATATATAGAACAAGGCAAGGATACTTACAAGGATGCTCGCTTGCAAAACGAAGACAATCGGTTCAAAAAATCGAGTGAATATGATTCAATAATATGAAAGGTGTTCTGTGTGCTCACAAATATCCCACGGACTGCGTGGCATATATGTGAAAAAACTCTACAGCCTCAAGATGCTATGTACAGCGATAAATCCTGTTGTTGAGATGTGCCCGGCAGTCGTCCATCATGATGATTTGTAAGCCGCATCCCAGAAGTCCTTTGACTCGGTACCCAGCCATCTTTGAGAAGCGTTGGCCCATTCGGGTTGCTTTCGATAATAGAGCTGGTCCAGACTCAACTCCACGACTTGACCAGTAAGGGTGTCATCTCCCAAAAACGTATCGAATGCCTTCAGAACTGTGCTCATAGGCGTGATATGCTCTTTGGGAAACAAGTGAAGAACATGAGGGGGGCACAAATTGGTAGGCACGAAGGCTGGACAGATGCAGTTCACCGTGATGTTCTCGGTCAAGAACTTTGGTCCGGATGCCCGGGTCAGGCCGACCAAGGCATGCTTTGCTGCAGTGTATTGTGGATTTGTATCCATGGGACTAGCCAAAGCGTCAGTAACATAAAGATACTGCTTTAAACGGATAATCTTACTATAATCCCGCGGCAGACGAAGTGATGACAATCTTGCCACCCTTCTTACCAGCATTTTTCCTTGCGTAATGCTTGAAGAGCCATATGCCTTGGAAAACAGCATCCAAGTCAACTCTAAGCGTGACAAGGTTCAACTCCTTGAGCTTGCCATCTTCGTCCAATTGCTCATCGCTGGCGTATAAACTTTGCTTGTCATCGATACCAGCGTTGGCTGCCAGAAAGTCAATACGATTACCACCCCATTCAAAAGCTTGAGAGAAGAGGCTAGCTTGTTGTGAGTAGACCGAGACGTCTGTTTGGATGAACAGAGCATTGTCTCCGAGTTCATGCGCGAGCGGAATGCCGACAGATGCGTTCGTATCAGCCATGACGACCCGCCAATCTTGAGCAAGCAGGTGCTTTGTCAGAGCAAGCCCCATGCCTGATGCAGCGCCTGTGATCACAGCAACGGGTTGAGACATGATTGTAGCAAGGGTATGGAACCTGGCTTGCAATATTGGCCAGCAAAGCCTCTCAAGTAAAGTACTTGAAAGATCATCCCCAGACTGAGCACCTCTAGCGGCTGTGGGGTAATGTGAAGGCGTCTCAGGTGGGGCAAGAGGCTGATCTGACAAGATTCCTCGCGGCAGCGGCGGCACTAACACAATCGAGTTCACGAACAGACTTGGCGAGTATGGGATGAATACAGTAAGAAGTAGGTGATTTCTATTTATTGACTCAAAAGCAGGAACGACCAAGACGAATTCTTCTAGAAATCAATACCCTCCTTCTCCGCTTGCTTGAACGACTCTCTGATCACTTTGACGTGCTGAGCTGAACGTGGCGAAACTGTACATTCGAATGGCTTGGGAACACTCAGGAAGCCGCGGATCATTCCCATTTCCGGCTCGATAGCGCTGCCATCAGCTGCTTTGCTCTTGCTGATGTTGAATCCCCAAAGGGTTCGGACGATGTTAATATATAAGGATCTCTCAGCTACGTGAACGCCGGGACAAACGCGTCGTCCAGCTCCATAAGTGAAATGGTCTCGCTCGTATGGGTCGTTAGAGTTGATGTAATCAGCCGCCGAGAGAGGTTTGTCGAGGTATCGTTCGGGACGGAATTCGGCCGGACTTTCGTGCAAGTCAGGATTCATGTGAATAGCCCTGAGGTAATTAGTAACGATGATTTGAAGCAGAAATCAACCATGGAACATACCACCAGTTCAGTACTGCAACTGTACCCTTGGGAATGAAGTAACCTTCATACCAGTCATCCTCGCTCGTCGCGTGTGTCATGCCAAACTTGTTGACTGCGCGCCAACGCAGAACCTCTTTGATCAGAGCTCGGGTATATGGAAGGTCCATCTCGTCGTCAAACCCGGGCATTCTTTGGGGACCAATGACTCTATCTATCTCCTCTTGCGCCTTTCTGGCTACCTCCGGAAAGAGAGTCATTGCAAGCATAAAATTGTTCAGAGTCGTGCTCGTCGTCTCGGCTCCAGCTTCGACGAGTCCACCGCAAGTGTAAGCTGCGAGCAGATTGTCGATACCTTGCTTGGCAGGATCATTGAGGTAGAAGCTTTTGCAGAAGCAGTTCTTTGCAGTACCCGCATCTACCTCCTTCTTAAGATTTTCCCACAGGTCTAGATAGACTTTGCTATCGTGATCAAACACTTTTTTGCCGAATGTTCGCCAATTGCCAAGAACCCATTGCGGCAGCCCTGTTAA
Source organism: Delphinella strobiligena (assembly GCA_009982845.1). Taxonomy (NCBI): domain Eukaryota; kingdom Fungi; phylum Ascomycota; class Dothideomycetes; order Dothideales; family Dothioraceae; genus Delphinella; species Delphinella strobiligena. Next base: position 1,695,995 of record JAADKB010000012.1, read on the forward strand.
AGATGGGAAGCTGTCCACAGCGTGAGCGCCAGGCGCTGTCATCTCTGTGAGATTATCCAACACGGTGTAGATCTTCTTGACAAGTGGATCTTCCCAAGTTGGCAGCCGGTAGCCATATGTTACGAGCATGATGACTGAGGCTGAATAGCGTCTGTTATGCTGGTAGAAGTCGGTAGGGGAATCCAGAAGCTCAGTCATCAATTGTTTCGATTCATAATCTTGTACGGGTTGGTATTTGATGGCGGCAGTCGAATTGAGTAGCGCGTGCGAAGACTTCCGAAGCGTGCGCCATTGAGCTCCATAGGGCATAAAGAGCTGTCTTCGTCCTGCGCTCGCTACGTCTTGTGCTAGAGGCAATGGAGCGCGGGATGAATAAATAGATGATTTCTTGTCCATAAGATCCTTCACAACTTTAGGAGAAGAGAGCCAGACATAGTCGGTACCACCAATCTTAGTGTAGAATATATCGCCGTGCTCCTGTGCCCAATTTCTGACCTTGAATCTCACTTGATCAGAATCGGCAAGATCCAGGAGGTTTCCGATAAATGGTAAGCCCTTTGGCCCGGGAGGAAGGTGTCTTCGCCTTTTATCCTTCTCAATGTCAGTACACAAAGATTCTCAAGGTTGGATTAAATGTAGTGCAACTTACCTTCAACGCATTTGGAACGGTGAGAAAGTAGAACACCGACACTGCTATCAATCCGCCAATGATGACCAGGCCGAAGCTCTGCGATACTGACAGTCCTGAAGTAAGTGAGATTAAAGACATTCTGTCTACACTGGAGGGTGCTGTGAAAGCGCAAGGTCAAGAAAAAATTGCCCAGAACAGCAAGATTGCAATCAACGAATCAACCAAGCCGAAGATCTGCTCCTTTTCAGAAAAGGCGGCGAAAACACATTCATGGGGTCGTGGTGTTTTCATAGTGCGATTCACGCTAGCGATAGTCAACATCGAACACCTCGAAAGTTTAAGTGGCGCGGTCCCATTAATCCCAGTAGCAAGTTCCCCACATGGCTAGACTTCGTGGAGTGACTGGGGTAAAAACCACCCCACCAAGCGCGCGCTCTTCATTCCCCAGACTCAATGGAGTAACGCTCTTGAGCTTGCACAGTGACGTGACTTGTGTGTGGAGTATTCAAGCAGCAATAATAAAGATCTCTTTGCAATATCTACAACCCCAGCACGTCGCATCCAACAACCAATACTGTCTAATCTATCCATCTATCTCACATTTATCATAAAGTTTGCATATCTCAAGAATACTGGTCTTGATTAGCAGAGATGATTGCTGCTACGAAATCGCATGGCTTCCAAGATGTGAGATAACTTGCCATCGCAACAAGCATCAAGTCAATTAATCATCGACCCTAGGTTATCATTGTCGGTGCTGGACCTGCTGGCCTGTTACTAGGTCTCTTGCTGGCCAAAAAAGATATCGCGGTACAACTTGTAGATGCCGCCGAAACTCTTGACGCGCAGCCACGAGCAACACACTATGGTCCTCCAGCTGTACACGAACTGGCTCGTGCCGGCGTCCTGGACGATGTTCGAGCGGAAGGTTTCATTGCACGTACTGTCTGCTGGCGCAAGCTTAATGGCGAAGAAATTGCCGGGCTTGATGGTGGTGTCCTGGACGGTACTTCAGACCAGCTCACATGTCTTCCCCTTGACAAGCTCGGGAAGACCTTATACAGGCATCTCAAATCCCAGCCATCGGCCAAGGTCTCTTGGGGACACAAAGTACTGAGTATCGGTCAGTCAGAGCACAAAGCATGGATCGAGGTAGAAACCACCTCTGGACAAAGCAAATTGGAAGCCGATTACATTGTTGGGTGCGACGGGGCCAACAGTCAAATACGCAAATCACTATTTGGCGACTGGGCCTTCCCAGGAAAAACCTGGGACGAGCAAATTGTAGCTACCAACGTGAGTCTTCACGGCCTAGGCATTTCCACGCACTTGAATGTTGGCATCCGAGTTCTGTCTACATGCTGACTATCGCAGACCTATTATGACTTTGACAAATATGGGTACAAGGACTCGAATTTTATCATACACCCTGAACATTGGCACATGGCCGCACGGATTACCAAAGACGGTCTTTGGAGAGTCACATACGGCGAAATTCCTGGACTTTCTCGAGATGAGATTATCGCACGACAACCTAAAAAGTTCGAGACAATGCTGCCAGGGCACCCCCAACCAGACCAATACAAACTGGCGAACATCAGCCCTTACAAAGTTCACCAGCGGCTTGCTGAGAGCATGCGTGTTGGCCGATTTCTACTTGCCGCGGATGCTGCTCATCTTTGTAACCCATTGTAAGCCGACCGCCCGATCTTATGTATACGTCGCTAACAAGATAATAGTGGAGGGCTTGGTCTGACTGGAGGAATCGTAGATGTGGGCGGGCTCTTCGACTGCTTAGCTGGTATCTATGATGGTCAGGCCGATGACTCGATACTGGCCAGATACAGTGAGGTGCGCAGGGAGAAGTACCAGAGCATTGTCGACCCTATCTCAAGCGAGAACCTGCGACGGTTATTCGAAGTGGATCCTGACTCTGCTCTAGAGACAGACAAGTTTCTACAGATGTGTAAGAGGGCAGAATCTGATGTGAATTTTTCGAGAGAGCTGCAACTAGGTGTGAACTCATTGAAGTATGACTTCACGAAGGAGTACAAGGTGCAATCTAGCTAAGCGAATTCTATGCCTGTCTTGATACTGCAGTATATAACACTTTTTCAATTAACTTCGAGTCACTTCCTAACAGGGATATCGACAATATGGTCGTTTTTCTGATGAAACCATGATTAGCCAGCGAGAAGTCGTACTCAGTGGTAAGATTCCCTGGTATATCAGCTATCACCACTTTTGACCTCTTTATGGTATGGAAGCCAGTGGTCATATCTCTTGAAACACGTATCACGAGCCCCATTGTCAGAGTTGAGAGCCAACAACGGTCCTGTAAAGCTTCGCATCTTTCCGCTCCGAAGGTCTGTTGTACGTGCTCAGCCTGGGCTAACAGCGCGGTCGCCACCTCTGCTGGTGTATTGTTATGAGAATCTGGCGGATTTTGTCGGAATTGTAGATTATGGTGGCTTACCCCGGTGTGAAGCTTTTGACTAATCAACAGCCAGATCGCTAGTAAGGATACCATGGCAAGGATCCTACCCCACGGGGCAAACACAACCCCACATCCCACAAAAGGCCTGTTGTGGGGTTGTGTACAGAACCTGACCAATCAGATATCGCGACCCACGCTCAAAGCATCAACGTCTGCAATGTCAAATAGCGATACGATCGTCGCCCTATTTGCATATCCTCAGTGTCACTAGATTATTATGCAGACCATCCAACAACATTCTTGACAGATATCACTCCTTGTTACCTCCTGACAACAGCAACAACAACAACACTTGAAGTTATCGATATTTCTAAGAACGAACTCACTCATAGACCAGGCCAACCATGGGTTTCGGTGGCATTCTCCAAGACCGACACTTGCCTCATGTCCCTGGAACACTCATCCTTAGCGAGGAGGATACTGAGGGACTCACGGCTGGACTGCGACATGGAAAAGGAAGGAACGTTCATGTCGTTCTGGCCCCTCAACCATCCGAAGATCCCAATGATCCATTGAACTGGTCGAGTATGAAGAAGCTCACAATCATCATTATACTTGGCTTTGGTACCTGCCTTTGCGCAGCTACCATCGGACCTTTACTCAACGCTGGTCTGTTCACTATTGCAACGGACTTCAAAGTGCCCCTTGGCAATATCACTCTTATCTCCGGCTATCAACTTCTTGTTGCTGGTGCTACAGGACCTTTCATTTCGGCCTTTTCTAGGAAATACGGCAAGCGTCCGTGTTTCCTCTTTTCTTCCCTCATGGGCTTGATTGGTAGCGTCGTGGGATCCGCGACCAACAATTATAATGGTCTCGTTGCAGCTCGTGTTATACAAGGGTTTGCCATCTCAGCATACGAGTCCTTGATCATATCTGCCATCGGCGATCTATACTTCGTTCACCAACGTGGCTTGTACACCTCCGCTATTCAATTCTTGCTGGGTGGCATTTCCAACTTTTCCAGTGTTATTACCGGCTTAGTCACCGCGAACCTGGGCTGGAAATACCTCTTTCACCTTTTGATCGCCTTCATTGGCTTCCAGCTCATCCTTCTCTTCTTCTTCTGCCCAGAGACAGCATACAACCGCGATCATCGTTACGACATTGACGAGCTCGCAACGGAAGATCTGAAGGGACTCTCAGAGGTAGAGCGAAGACACGAGGAGCGCTTGGAGAAGACAAGAGATGGGAATGGCGCCCCACTTGACAAGGTGGACACGTTTGCATCGACCGTCAGAACCGTTCCTGAACCAAAGACTTTCTGGCAGGAGACGGCGGTATTCACCGGTACCTACTCTGACGAAAATCTGTTCCAACTCGTCATCGCTCCTTTCGCGGTCTGTACCAATATCGCTGTCTTCTGGGTTGTCATTGTCTCGGGAACGATCACTGCGACCTATGTCGCTCAGGCCTACGTGTTAGCTCAGATCTTCACTCTTCCACCTTACAACCTCAATGCTTCTGGCGTTGGATACCTTTCCCTCGGGCCATTCGTCGGCGGCATCGTAGGTTCCATTGTGCTGGGTATCATCCTCGATCCCACAATCAAGTGGTTCAGTAAGAAGAACAACGGCATCTACGAGCCTGAATTCCGTCTCGTCGCTATGTTCGGCGGCCTCCTCAGTGGAGGTGGTCTTATGGCATGGGGTTACATGGCTCAACAGTCTGTCAACATGTATGCTTGCGCCACAGTCCATGGCATCGTCCTATTCGGCGTCATTTGTGTCACCATCGCCTCATCGGCTTACGCTTTGGATGCTTACCGCGACATGAGTAACGAAATCTTCATTGCCGGCATGGTCTTCAAGAACTTCTTGTTCTATGGTTTCAGTTACTTTGTCAACGAATGGACCGCCACTGCTGGGCCAGCAGAAGTCTTTTATGTGTTCGGTGGAGTCGTCTTCGCTTTGACTCTGTCCACTATCCCGCTCTACATCTTCGGCAAGAGGTAAGTCTATTATCGAAGATTGGTTCGTCCACAGTATACTGATTTTGTGATCCTCAAGATACCGCAGCTTCTGGTTCCGCCACAATCTTCTCACCAAATTCGCGATCCGAACACATGCAGAGTACTAAAAGATTTCAAGGAACAACTCGTTCAGGCATGGTCCCTACAGCTTCTTCCAAACACAAAAACAACCACAACATGTATGCCGTTATCAATGTATAAGATTTCGCCAATGAATTATGTAGCTTTACCAATTTTATCATCTTTTGCTCCCAATCACAAGTTTCACGCCAGTTGAAGTCGGCAGATTGACTTAATTAAAACTCGTTGTTCCTTTTTATGGCTACAACTATCGACTTATCGGGCCAGCAGGATTCCCATTAGGGAACATCTTGGCCCAGTCTGTATTAAAAGCTTCTGCAAGTTGTCTCAATACCTGACCCATTCTTGGAGTGATTCCCCAAACCCAGGTGTCATCAAGGAAACCGGCCCAGATCCTCGTAACCTCTCCAGCCAAGGAGCCAGATCCGTCGTAGCCACTGTCAACCTCGGCTAAAAGCTCACGGAAATTCAATAGGTTTCTTGTTTCCTCCTCGTTTGGTGGCACTTCTTGTTGTTCCATCTCCATTGCGTGAATCCATTTTGTGACGAATAGTGCGCAATCCCATGCAGCCACAGCATGCTCAACGCTCCAACTCAAAGCGGCCGTCTTTTGCACCAGGAGGTAACCAGCTTTGATCGGCGTTAGCAGTCCTCCATAGGCCTTGTCTACTGCTCTTGTCAGGAATGGGCTTCGCTCTTGCCTGCCTGCAACGTATGCCTCTATGGTTGCGGCGACATGAAGTGGATCTTCGCTCAATAGCATCATGCGATTGAAGTTCCCGGCTCCGGTGAAGACGCGAACATATGCGCTACGCAACAAGGCGAGACAGTTGAAGATTAAAGGTCCCTCTGGGTCGTCGGGGGTGTGATCTCGCTCGGAACGATCTGCAGTGAGTAGGGCGTAGCACCTTGCCAAAGCGGTCTCCACCTGCGAAACCAAAGATGCTTTCAAGATCTTGTTGTTGTCATCATCCATTGCAAAGGCCGTAAAGGACTGAGTGCATTGCATAACGTGCCACATGTTGACGTTGACTGCGTGGAAGACCATTGTCGTGGCAAAAGCGGTCCATTTGGTCAGTTTTTCGGCGGGTGCGGCTTGTTCTTTTCCAAAGATCAAGTGGTTCATAGCATCTCTGACGGTCATCTTGATTCGTGGAGGTTGTGACTTTTTCAAGACTTCCCATTGCTGCCTGGAGCTTGCCTCCCAGAGATATTCTTCATCGAGCATCTCGATATCGAGATCTTGTGTTACCGAAAATGCAGGACAGAGGTCATATGTGACAGTCACCAGGGAACTCATTATGAAAATTCCAAACAATAGCCTGGAAAGATGAGATCAGCATGTTGCCATGTAGAAGCTTAGACTTGTAAAGACCTTTTCGAAGTTTCCCGTGACACCCACTGCTCCCAGGTTGAAGGAGTTCTGTCATTTGTCAAAGCAAGCGCGGATTTTCGTATTCGATATTCCTGGAGATTTTGTAAGCCTCTGCTGTGCATCAAATGATGGTCGTTAAGGACAATCATACAGTGCTCCAGAATCCCGATTTCGAGATAGCACGTTCAGTGAGTTCTCCACTAAAGATGGAGAACATTCCAAGAAGCATCCTGCACTGAACGGAAGATGTGGACCTTTGAGATAGCGAATCCGATGAGGCGTAAGGCATTTCCTTAATTTTGTGAGTAATCAAGAATCCTGACAAGGCATAGGCGCAAGCACTCACCTTCTCCACCATATAGTCGGCCAGATACCACAGGTCTCTGGCTGCTTTCCGGTTCAGTCTATACATTGCGCCAATAGCACAGATTGCAAATATTAAATGGCTGGATGTAGTCTTCAAGTCGAGGGATGGTATATGAATGATAGGACAATGACGATGGAAGCATGTGAAATAGCTTGTAATGAAACGCTGCAAGTCTTGAGAGCGCAGAGATTCCATCTCTTTCACTTGCTCAGAAGAGATTCGACTCCTAACATCGGCTAGAATAGTGTCGAAGGTTGCGAGATCGACTGTCGGGACGGGTAATCTTCGTGGTGTCTCTGTCATGACACTTGGCATCCTCGCAAATGTTCCGCGTTCTGTGTTGACGTTGGTGGGTAAAATTGGAACATCATTTTTTGTGGAATTTGGTTGATCTATCCCAAAAGATGATATGTGCTGTGCTGGTGACATGCCTCGTATCCTGCCAGTGACTTCTAGTTGCTCTTCCGGACTATAGCCGGAGTTGAGTAGATATGCGGAGAAGTCTGCTTCAAAGTCTACGCCGTTCCTCGGCATCATCGAGAGGATATCAATATTGTGGAGATAATTGTCGCCAAGGTCGCCTGGCGCTGCATGAGACGATGGAGGGAGATCCAAAACGCCAGCTACATGTTCTTCTACAGCAAGGTCATGAGAGTCGGTCCACATCATTTCTGATGAATTCCAAGCGTTGACGTCGGTCATGTCTTGATTTATGTTGTTCTCTGGTATTGTGTCTGTGACCGGCTGACTCATCATTGTTGTGACATTTTCGCTGGCATGTGTTTCGTTGACATCATTGACTCTGCCGTTCTGCTCGTCCAGGGCGAGGGATGCTCTTTCAAGATGTAAAGATTGGTTGGTTGATGTAGAAGTGTGCAATTCAATTTCCAAAGATGTTGAATCAGAAAGAGGAGGGCTGATAAAGGCTGTCGATATCGAATCACGATTCCTATTGCCACTCTGGTTGAATATCTCATCTGAGGTCGTGTATTTTTCGGATAGCTGTGGAACACCAGACATTGACCCCGGACTTTGCATCTGAGGATATTCTTGTTGAGGCATTGCAGGAGGAGTGCGTATTGTACGATCATTGACGTTGATGTTATCTCTTTCTCGGGATAATGGCCTAATGTTGTCTGCAAGAGGATGAAAAGACTTCTCATGGCGGTTGACTAGATCTCTGTTTCGTTCCGTCGGTCAGTAGGCTGTCGCAACACATGGCGACGAATATCAATCAACATACTTTCGAGCATATCGTCGAGCACAATATCGACATGAGAATGGCTTCTCTTGAGTATCTGACAGTAGCAGTTAGTTCGACAAGCGACACGCACAATTTGGTATGGATACTTACGTCCACGCTCGTGTCGTATGCAGTGCTCACTGCGCTTGAATGTTTTCGGACACCTGGAGCAAGGATACATTCGCACCGGCTTTTCAGGCTTGGTCAAGGCGGCACCATCACTGCCATTTGACAAGGCGACTTGAGACATGTTTATTTTTTGACGCCAGAAAAGCTACACTCTGTGTGATGTGAGCAGTAGAAGAATTGAAAATAACAATCTCAGATTCATGCACGGGAAATGTATGTGCGCAATGATGGAAGTCCTATCCGTTGATACCTTAATCGACCGTACTTTTGTGGAGCGCGGAGAAGGTGCGGGGCGGATACGCCACCCAGACACTAGTAGCAGCCTGGATCCCTTGGACCCACAACGTTCTATCTCAGACGGCTGTCAGCTGCCGCAGAGACCGGATGAGCGACTTGCCGGGCCGTGGAGAATCACCGAAAGCCTACCAATAGCACCGAGACTATTATTACACAAGATTGCACGTTTCGATTATGATATAAGCTCAGAGTTCGATGAGTGTCATCGAAGACAGAAGGACGATACCACATTCATTCAAGATGCTATGGAAAGAGCTAACAAAGGTTGTCTCGAGACCAGCACAGACCAAATATAATGATCATGTCTGAGAGTGGTAATGCAATAGATGCGCTATTCGGGCGTTTCCATTTCTTGCTTATAGTCAAACAGTGAGTGTGTTCAAAAACTCCAAGAAAGCTTTCTGACATGCCTCGGGCTCCTGCACATAGATCTCATGACCAGCAGCATCTATCAACGCCAACTTGGACCCAGGTATCTGCGCCTGGATGGCCTTTTGATCCTCAATTGTCGTTGCTGCACTTCTCATTGGGGCAAGAATCAACGTCGGCACATTGATCTTGTGGAGATATGAACTGCAGTCCACTTTGCACAGAAAGTCTGCATATCCAGCAAGTCCTTCGCTGCTAGAATGTGAGACTTGCTCAACCCACCAGTCAACATATTCGCTTTCGGGCATTGACACGGTCCCAGGAACCTTTGCCAGGCTTTGTGCCCATCCTCTGGATCCAAGCTCTAAGCACGCAGTGGGCCAGTCGGTGTGTCCGAAAGCGAACATCTTCTGCGCCACCGGAGGTAGGTGGGTGGGAGTTGAGCAGATGGTAAGACTATGCAGTCTGTCGGGATGTTTGGCAGCGAGAATACAGGCAAGAATCCCACTTGTTGACTCCCCAAGAAAGTGGACTTTCGTAATGTTCAGTTGATCCAAAGTGTCGATGATCTCGTCGAGAATTGTTTCGACGCTGTAATCATATGAATCGGTGTTGGGGAATGGAGGATAGCTAGATAGACCGTGTCCCCGCGCATCTCGACGGATTATCCTATAGTGCCGGCTTAGAGCTGGAATCCAGTGGTACCAAAATGCTGCATGGCGGGCGAAACCATGCTGGATCAAAATGGTTTCTCGAGGCTTCCATGGATCAGTGAAATCGTCAGCGATATAGTGAGTCTTCTGTCCGCTTGGGTGGGTGATGTAAGGCATGATACGCTTCGCTGATCTGCAGCCTGCTGCAGAACTACCTGTATGTGAATGAATCGTAATTTTTGGAATTACAACAGGGTCAGTTGTTCAGGGACTGATTGAGAAGTTCGGATGTTGCAGCGATTTCTCTGCCGAACTGTTCTCCATACAATATTATTATATCGATCAGCCGGCGCTCCACAATCACTACCCACAATAATGCCAGCCCACAATATTTGAACCCACAACGTGGAAAGTCAAACATTCAGGAAACATCCATGATCGGACCGACGAGCAAGCCCACCTCGGCTTGTTTGATGTCTCAAGTCTAAACGCGAAGAGTGATACCCCACATAGCATTTGGGTCATGCTCTCTTTCGGCCACCACTCCGCGCGCTAGTACTCGGAGGTAAGATTGTGGCGTAGACTAGACCATTCCCAATTGCATTATTATTGGCATGATCAAGTACAGGTACGTACCTATACGTGAAATTACTAAATCGTCCGAAGCTCAAAGGAGTTAAAGGTAAAACTTATCCGAATTCCGAGCCTCAAAATCCGATGATGAGCCTTGCATTGGCTTCGAAACGGGCAAGTTCGGCAGAGAATGGACGACCCTGTCTATGCAACCACTGTACAATTCACCCCAGCACATCATCTTATTAACACTCTAAAAACACGTGTTACAAAGCATCGTCACAGTACATATCAACTTAGGATATAGACCCTAGGCGCCGAGGCAACAAGTCATGCATCGACGACTCTGTCGCTGTTAGCGAGATATCTTGTAGTTATGGCGGAGTCCAGTCGTCGACAGCATCGCCCAGATCTGCTCTGTGACGACAAGTTGCCAGGTTGAAACCAAATGAATATGGCACAATGTCTCTTGGCAAGACTGCTATACTCTCAAGCACCTATTTACGGGCAGGATCTAGGATCCGAAGAGCCTTCTGAACATCGAATGAAAGTGTAGGATGAGTGGTAAGAGGCTCCTTCATAACAATCTCTTCCTCGTACAGGTGTCGCAATATGGTACGGAGATTCTTCATTGTAACTCGATTTTGGAGAAGGCTGAATCGATGATTGATGTGGGGTCGAGGCCTTGGGGAAGAAGGGACTATCGCGTCACATCGTACTATTATTGCAGACGATACATAATTATAAGATCATGTCCATGCCCTGATACTACGAATGACGCCTTCCCACAAGTTTAATCCAGCTTTCAGTCTCCGTACACAGTATCTCCGACAAGATGAACGCCATCAAGCCTTTTGTATACAATGCCTCGCCTTCTCGTGTCATCTTTGGTCCAAGCACAATCAAGCAATTGGCACCTGAGCTGAATCGTCAAAATCTCCAGAGGCCTTTGCTTCTTTCAACCCCACAACAAGTCAACGATATTTCGAAACTTTCGGATCAGCTAGATGGCAAGATCGCGGGCATCTTCTCGGAAGCTACAATGCACACGCCGAGCCATATCACTGAAAAAGCTTTGAGTCATGCCAATAGTGTGAAGGCGGACTGCGTGGTCAGTCTTGGAGGAGGAAGCACAATCGGACTCGGAAAGGCCATCAGCTTCAGGACAGGACTGCCTCATATATGCATTCCAACGACATATGCCGGCAGCGAGATGACTCCAATCCTCGGAGAAACCATAGATGGAGTGAAAAAGACCACAAGTGATCCGAAAATACTGCCAGGCGTGGTCATCTATGATGTTGACTTGACGATGACTTTGCCGGCAAGCATGAGCGCTACTAGCGGAGTAAATGCGATTGCGCACTCAGGTAAGTCATGGTGTAGTCCTACATCTCTCTGTGTTCAATGCAGACTTTGAGACAACTTTACACCCTATCAATGCAACAACTAAGATCTTTTCTAGTGGAAGCGCTGTATTCTCAGAGCGGCAATCCTATCATTAATCTTCTTGCTCTAGAAAGCATTAGAAGTCTCGCAGAATCACTTCCCGAGCTGGTTTCCGATCCATCAAATATCGCAGCACGCACTTCGGTGCAATATGGGGCCTGGCTTGCCGGGCTGTGCCTGGGTTCGGTAGGCATGGGGCTACACCATAAGCTGTGCCATACACTCGGTGGCTCTTTCAATATGCCGCACGCGGAAACGCATACGATCGTTCTACCGCATGCACTTGCATATAACTCGCCTCAGATACCAAGTGTGTTGGAACAACTCGCTGGCGTGTTGCCGGAGAGCAACGGAGATGCAATTGCTGGCTTGAACATCTTGTTACAGAAGCTAAAGGTGGAAAGAAGTCTCAAATCGTTTGGTTTCAAGGAAGAAGACATCACCAAGGCGGCCAAATTAGCCTGCGCCAATGATTATCCTAATCCGAGACCTGTGGAGGAGGCTCCAATACGCGAGTTGATCACAAGAGTCTGGTCTGGTCAGCCAGCAAAAGCGAATTTATAGATAAGAGACTTAGTCACGATATTGAGACCATGTCCATCGAGAGTCACCGACATAATTTTGCGAGAACAATGTATAGCTCAAATCTGAGTTTGGAAAAAGTGGCAAATGTTTCTCCAAGAATCTGAGCGGGACTTGACTGATGTGTTGTGTGGGGTATCATTGACCTTCCCCACTCCAACATTGTTGACTTGTTGGAGCTATCGAGACGATACTGCACTCATACTTTACGACATTTCAAAACACACATAATAGTTCTCATTCCGGATCTTGATTCTCTACGCAGGCTCCTTTATCGCAACATCGTTACATCGTCTCTAGACTTCTTTATCCATAAATTGCTTCTTTTCCTTATCTCCGCACTCAAGACTGGCCGCGATTAACCGAGGACAATCATGGCATCTTATCCAAGCAATGTCGGCTTCATTGGACTGGGTATCATGGGCTATCCCATGGCAGTCAACCTTATTTCGAAGTTGCCTGATACCTCGAAGCTCTATGTCTATGATATCTCAATCAAGACGTTAACCAAGCTACAAGAAGAAACGAGCGGAAAAAAACAAGTTCAGATCTGCGAGTGTTCAAAGGAAGTAGCAGAGAAATCTGTAAGTTCAAGAAGCAATGTCTGTTTGGAGCTCGTCTTACCCTAATCAATAGGATATAATATTCACCATGGTCCCGGAAGGATCTCACGTCCGCGCTGTGTATCTGCAGCCAGAAAATGGTGTTCTTGCTGCGAACCTCGGTTCTAAAATCCTTGTTGACTGCTCGACCATTGATGTCGCGACTTCAAACCTGGTTCGACAAGAAATTGCAAGCCGCTACCCTTCTGCAAGCTTCTATGACGCTCCTGTATCGGGAGGCTCTCTCGGTGCCGCAAACGCTTCCCTCACTTTGATGCTCGGTGCCTCCGAAGACGACCCGAACATTAAGTTATTAAAAGAGCTGCTGATGACCATGGGCAAATCGATCTTTCCTTGCGGCGGACCTTCTATGGGGCTGATGGCGAAATTGTGTAACAACTATTGTTCTGGACTCATCGCCATTGCGACAGCCGAGGCAATGAATATTGGTATAAAGTCTGGTATGGATCCTCGTGTCCTTGCAAAGGTGTTCTCAACCAGCACAGCGCAAAGCACTATATCGGATAAGTGGAATCCGGTACCAGGTATTTGTCCAGCGGCACCTTCGAGCAATGATTATCAGGGAGGATTCAAAGTGCAATTGATGAAGAAGGACTTTGGCCTGGCAGTAGACGCCGCAAAAGAGTATGGAGCGACGCTGTCACTCGGTGAAGCGGGTATGAAGACCTACACAGAAGCAAGTGCCAATGAAGCCTGCAAAGATCGGGACTCACGAGTCGTGTTCCGTCACCTTGGAGGAGATGAGAACTGGGCTGAAAAGTTCACACAATGATGCTTGTGGCAGTAATTAGCGGCATTATCTAAAGTAGGCATAGTCCACAGCAAAGCCGAGTCTTGTTTGAAATACAATATTCTCTCCCACCTATTTAGATGTATGTGTACGAGTACCGAGTACCATGTGATGATTGGATTACTTTCAACCTTCGAGGAGTTTCGACCTAGGGACCCGCCCTTTCCCCACGTCTCATGCCCCCACACATAAGTCTCTCCACCTCACCACGCTCACGTTGTGGTTCAAGGTATTTCTGCGTATATCCAGACCGAGGATACCTTACTTTGCCATGAGGCTGGCATCGACTTGAGATAGACTGTCTAAGGATGATGTATATGCAGGTTGTTCTCTGGAAGTGATGCCTCTCGTAAGTGTTTCGGGCTAGCATACTCTAGGTCCAGATATCTAGAAGCGGTTTCCCCATATCCCTCTACAATTTACCAAGCACATATTGCAACTTGTATGGCATTCTTGAAATCGTTTCATGGTTCACCATACTCGTTGCAATATGTAAGAATGCCATACAATGCAACATGAAAAACTGCACGGTATTCCTATATTGAACGAACCCGCTCCGAAAAAGTCGAATCCAAATCAACCCAAGTTTACATAGCTTAATCCTTATATGATACGACAAAGGACTACTTTATTTCTTCCATGCCCCTCTCGACATCAACAGAGGAGTTTGACACAGCGACTGACTTGGTCTCAGACGGACTCCTGGCGCTGCCTCCACGACGCCAGAGATCTGGTACACATTGCCTAGGATGACATACAGTCAGAGCAAGGACAGCAATAGTGATCATGACTCCGTCGAGAACGATAAAGTCAGTCTCGTCTTGCATTACAGCGCTCTCCCAGCCGCCAGACATCTCTGGAATACGGTAAACGCATCGGATGAAGACCGTGATGAAAGCAACCAGGATGCCTGCTGCAAAGAACTGTGAAGATTTGGAATGGATGACAGCCAAGGCCCCAGGAGAGAGTTGTTGCCTGCTTCTCCAGACACGAACGAGGTAGATTGTTGTCAAAGTGGCGAAGACCAGAAGCGATGCAACCTGCCAGACGATACCGGCAAGCATGAGGTTGCTGCCAACATTCGTCATCTGATTAGTGTTCGCCGATGCCGCAATGCCTCCTCCACAAGCTTGAAGAACAAGGGAGAAAAGGTCGGCTCCCATGAAGATCCAGGTATATGAATTGGGGCGGAGTTGAGCAAACTCGGTTCCGAGGGCCTTGATGAGATTTGAGAGGGTCAAATAGATGCCGGCAGACACAAAGGCGGGCGCCAATATCAGGCAGCAAATTTGCATCTCGAAGCCGGAATTGTTCCAAGGGTTAAAGTGCATGAGGATTCGCCCCACGTAGCCGATACATTCAGTAAAGCAGCTGAGGGACAGGGCGGCCATGAAGGTCCATGTCTTGAACTTAATGCCTTGAAAGGTCTGAACGATACAGCAGAGAGCAAAGAAAACACAGAAGAACGTGTTTGCGCCCAGGTTGGGGTAGTAGCCGTAGATTGTGGCTTCGACAGGGCACTCGGCGGAAACGGACATACAATTATACATGATGAGGTCGTTGTTATTCCGGGCAGTCGAGGTGGCTTATAAAGTAGTATGTCTTGAAGTTGATAGAGCAAATGGTTTGGAAAGAGAATAGAGCAAGAGTTGGAGTATGTGAGCTAGCTTTGGTCTCGGGAAAGGCTGGTGTTGTGATTGCTGGTTTCTTGGTGTAAACAAAGGAGAAGAGACCACCATACTTATACTAAAAAGTTTTAAAGAACGCTACAGTGTGATACCGTGGAACGGGGCGTCCTCTACATGCACGGAAAGAAAAGTTATGCCGACTCGACTGTATACCGGCCGCGTGTTGAGAAGGATTGCGACACGATTCATCGATGGACAGCAACGGCAGACCGCAGTTGAGAAACGACCGAGAAGAATCTCGGGTCTTGGCGGCCTCTTCAAGCCTAGCTCCCTATTCTTGACAAGTGCGGAACTTAGGTTGCTCTGACATTATGCCAACTTGGAAGGTATAGTCGCGGCACGTCGCGAGCAATGAAGGTATATCAATTGACAGCTATAGCCGGCGGATCGCAGCCGAGGATAATTGAGAACTCTCGGGTCTTGGCAGCCCTTTTAGGCCTAGCTGCCATGTATTCGATGATATAACGTCATGAGCGGACGAATCCTTCGCCGACGGGATCTGTAAACAAGACAAAGCAATTAAGTCTTAGAAAAGTCGCTTGTGCGGGTGTATACCTGCTGGGAACGGTCTAATAGGGAATAAATAAATAAAAGCAATTAAGTCGGTGCTTTTCTTACTCCCAGGCGTGCCAGGCATCTCGACTAATGATAAAGCAGTCAGTCATGGCAAGTACGTCACATATAGAGCGGCAATACGCACAAAAAGACTGTTCATCTAGCATGATCTTTCGTCCGCAAGCCTTGCAGGAGAGTTGTTGCAGACTTGGAAATAATTGCACAAAAAGGCTGCATGTAGGTATGTGAAGGTGACTGAATGTCTTTTTGCGTCCTATGATCGCTTGCAAGATAGCGATCCTGTCGCCGTGTATGCGAGCTTGTATCAGTAAGACTTGCTAGACTTCTGGTGGGTCTTTCGTTGTCATATACTGTACAATTAGCAACAGCAAGCCGAAAGTCAGCACTGAATCATCCCCTCGATAGATGACAGTGCTACAGCTTGGATTGCGGAGTCTTGTCCATGTTGTTCTGGGCCATTTTGAGAAGGGCATACAAAGTCTGCAAGCGTGGCATCTCAAAGCCAGCCCGCCTCGCTATCCTGATAGGATTTCCCAAGATGACTTCTAGTTCCATCTTCTTGCCAGATTCCCAATCACCCCACATGCTTGGCCTGCTGCCGCTAGTGTTCTTTCGCGTGCTCTTCAATATGGCTTCCGAGGTGGCAAACTCTGGTGGGAAAGGCGTGCCCAGGACCTTGGGTGCGGTCTCGAGTACTTCATCCATGACACCCTTTAGATGGATGTATAGCTCATCATCAAGAGCCATGGCATTGTTGGAGCTACCGCCAGAAAGAACAGAGCTGGGGTTCATCGAGGCATTGATTGCAATCTTGTGCCATCGCACGAGCTGAAGCTTGGCGTGAGTATATGCCGATGCATCCTTGATGCCACCTTCGGTCAAAAGTTTGACAAAGGCTGTGTTTTGCGAGGTGGCTTTCTCGTGCAAGTGCAGAGTAGAGTCATCCGGTAGGTACGGGCCGACATTTATACGAGTCCAGCGGTTGTGAGCGATGACACCGTGTTCAGGTTGAGCAGCAGATACAATGGTGACAGCACTGAGGATTGTCGCCTGTGGAAAGCGCTTTTTGTATGGCTCCTCAACACCCAGCCCATTCTGAATTAGGACAATGGCAGTATCATCCCCGACCAACCCTTCCAACTGCTTGGAATCATCGCTGACGTCGGGTAATGCCTTGGTGCTGACTACAACATACTGCCACTTCACACTACTCTGTCTTGCCTCATCTGGATTGGCAAATGTCCGCGTCGGAGTCCACTTGTAACTTTCATATTGAGGTGACTTGACAGCGAAGCCATTGGCCTTGACTGCCGAATAGTTTGAGCGACAGACACAAGACACCCGCGCTCCCGCTTGCGCAATTCTCGACCCATAGAAAGCGCCGACTGCTCCCGCGCCGAAGATGAGGACTTCTGGTGCTGACATCCTTTCCGACATGAGTGGATCAAAGCGCGCTGTGAAGCGTGACTGATTGTTGATTATTCTAGGGCTCCACACCTTGATGGCGCGGACCTCGGCAATCAAAGCTTGGCATCTACTATGCTCTTTGAAGAAGCTCTGATCTGCGCTCAAACTCAAGCTGCATCAAAACTATCATTCTATGACTGACCGACATGGTGAATAGAGTGTCATAACGTGGATATCCCAGTTGGGTTTCGTTACATGCGTCGCTGAATCGAGGCCATGCTAATTTACGCCTGCCCCTTCTCCACGTCTGCTCTATTGTTGCCTGCAGCCGTGGGTCCGACATCATGTACCTCTTCTAATGAGCTCTTTTCTCCATCCTGCTTGTTCTTGCCTCTGCTCAACTTTGCCCCCAGTCGCCTCATAGCCCGCCTGAATGGTTGGTAAACAAGAATTACCGGCTTGCCCACCAGCTTCGCAGCCACCTCAAACCAACGATCTGGGAATATCCTCACACATACTGCCCAAGGTAAACAGAGCGCCGCGATACCTATACATATACCCCACTGCGCCCCAGTCATTCGTACGATACTAAAAGCACGACCGCCCACGAACGCAATGGCGACCTGACAACCAACCATGATGCAGTTGACAACGATGAAAAACCAGTTTCGTTGTATCCCGGAGAAAATGTTAAACTTGTTATCCAGTCTCCGGTTGTTGAATTCGTTGAAAATCTGCATCCAGACAAAGGTGTTGAACACAATTGACCTCTGCTGTTCGTCAGGGTAATTGAGGAATCCAGGGCCCTCAGCGAAATGTAGGATGAGCGTCACAGTCAGCTGAAACAACGCTTGACCAATGACCATCTTCCACATGGTAATCGAAATCAGAGGCGCACTGCGTTTCATTGGCTTGCGATCAAGGATGGCTTCGGTCGGCGGATCGGTGGCCAGAGCTAGAGCGGCAAGAGAGTCCCTTGACGTTCAAAGTCAGCAAATCAAGTCAAGAACATGAAGCTTTGGCAACTTACATTATCAGGTTGATCCACAAGAGCTGTACTGCCGTCAGTACTGATCTCATCTCCTCATCTGCCACAGAAGATATGATTGTTAGAAGCACAGCGGTGATGTTGACCGTGATTTGAAACTGGAGAAACTTTCGGACGGCATCGTTGACTGCTCGTCCCCACATGAGAGCTGTAAGAATAGAAGCGAAGTTGTCATCCATGAGGATGATAGCACTTGCTTCTTTCGCAACTTCAGTTCCTGCAATGCCCATCGAAAACCCAATATCTGCTGCTTTCAATGCCGGACCATCGTTGGTGCCGTCACCAGTGACTGCAACGATTTCACCCATGCCTCGTAACCTTGTAACCAGAATGCGTTTGTCCTCTGGCGAAGATCTAGCGAGTACCTGCAGTCGGGGGAGCGTGTCCTTCATTTGCTGCTCATTCAAAGTACGAAACACAGGACCCTCCATGGCAATGCCATCGGTATAGATACCGCAGTCAGTCGCAATTGCCTTGGCTGTGATTATGTTGTCGCCGGTCACCATGCGAACAGTCACACCTGCATGGTGACATTTAGCCACAGCTTCCGGGACACCAGGTCGAATAGGATCTTGGATACCGACGACACCTTGGAGCGTCATGTTGTTCAGAAGCAGGTCGAGATCTGCGGAAGTTGGATCCTCGGGACTTGCAGCGCCTTGTGGTGGCCATTGAATAAAATCTCTGCTCATGAGGGCGATGGTCCGCAGTGATTGCTTTGCATACATGTCGATGACACTTTCCAGTCGATTCCTATGATTTTGATTCAAGTATAGATCTCCTGAAGGCATCCAGACGGAAGAAGATCGATCAAGAAGAATTTCAGATGCCCCTTTGACAAGGAAGCGATATGTGCCAGTTGGAAGCCGGTAGACCGCCCCCATGCATTTTCTCCCAGAGTCAAAGGGTAGGAGTTGAATGACATTGGCGTTTGACCGTTCTTCCGCAAGCGAACCCATACCAAGAGTACGCGCAAATCCAAGCAGAGCAGTCTCTGTCTTTGAACCGATGAAGCCAGGCACGCCATTATCATCTCCCTCAAATGCCGTTGAATTGATGGCAATGGCTTCGATCAAGGCTCGCTTGTCTTCGGACGAGAGACCCTTAGCAAATGCTGCGGAGCGCTGCTCGTTATCTTGCTGGTCCTTGTCGTCGAACGACATATCTCCAAACGTGCCAACCACGACAGACATCCTATTTTGAGTCAGGGTACCAGTCTTGTCAGAACAGACTGTGGTCGCATTTCCCATCGTCTCGCACGATTTCAAGACGCGAACTAAATTGTTGAGTTTGACCATTCTAGTGGTTGCGAAAGCCAAGGCAAGTGTTACTGCGAGTGGAAGACCTTCCGGAACCGCCACAACAACGACCGTGATGGCAACAATCAAGATGTCTGTAAATTGTGACGCCTTCTCGGCCCCGCTGCGAGGGTTGTCGGACAAACCGGCGACGAATCTGAAAAGAAGGACGAAGAACAGCAATGCTGCTGATGCACTGCCTAATTTCGCAATTGCGCCGGCAAGGCCGTCAAGCTTCTTCTGCAGAGGCGTCGCTTCCATGTCTTGTCGCATAGCCATGAGAATCTTACCGTAGCTTGAGTTCACTCCAACAGAGGTGACCAAATACGTGCCAACACCCTCGAGCACCTTGCTTCCTGAGATGATGAAAGGATCCAAATCTTGTGTCTTTTGATGTCCCAGCTCGAGCAGCTGCGTGACTTGCTCTCCACCAGTCTTCCATAATTGGTCCGATTCTCCAGTCGCGGATGATTCGTCGCATTTGACATTGTGGCCTGATATGAATATTCCGTCTGCAGGTATCATGTCGCCAGGCTCGAGATGGAGAATGTCGCCGACCAAGACATCGTGTACTGATAACATAATAATCTTTCCAGACCTGATTGCCTTTACTTCTCGATCTTCCTTCTTTGCGTTTAGTTTGACAAAAGCTCGTTCCTTGTGATAATCATTGACAGAGCCAACAAGGACGACGATGACTATAGCAATGATGATTGCCACTCCTTCTACCCAGTCGAGTGGCATTGGTTCATTCGGATCGTGCTCCACACCGAACGTCTCGTATAGACCTAATGCCAGTGATATGATGGCAGCGGCGGTAAGCAGAAGTAGGACTTTATCGTTGTATGCCCCCCACATGAGTTTCCAGAGGGGCGTCGGCTTCTTCTCAGGAAGCACGTTGCGTTTGTAAACGTGGATTCTATCGTTGAATGCTTGACTTGATGATAATTGAGCTGGCTCAGATGGTATTCCAGTATCTCCAGCTTCAAAATGATGCTCTTCTTCATCACGGACCCACTTTGGATTCGTTGTAGCCTCCACGAAGCTGATGTTACCAGGAAGACTTGTCTCATCACTGCTGAGGCCTGCATGTATATCTGTGCGGAGACCTTTGACAAGGCCAGAAAGGCCACCAAGGGCAGCAAAGGCTGGTAGAGATTTTGGGTTCAACAGTCTGTTCAGCTGGCCAGGAGAGAAAGCGAAGGGATTGTTATCGAGAACAAAATCTTGTTCAGAGCCTGGATCAGGCTTGAGCGCGTCTTCCCGAGTTTCGGTGGTGAAGACACTGGAGGCACTGCCGATAAACAATCCTCCCGGACTCTTCAGGGCTTCGAGATGCGGACTGTTCGGTGCAACAGTGCTCCCACTCATTGCCCGATCCCGTCCATGTGTGTTGACTGTCAGGTTGCTCAAGGATCGGCTTCTGGCTGTGATAGTGGGAGATAGACTATCGACGAGGTCGGTCTCCGTTGTGTTGTCCTCGTCCTGCAAGGAACAGTGTTAACATCGATATCTCATCCACACTATGACATTACTTACAGGTATGTCGACGGTGATGGTTGGAACCTCTACTGCTTGAATGCCGCGCATGCCAAGTCCATGCTGAGAGGCCGCCATGGTTTGACTGGTCTCCCTTTCTCAAAACAAAAAGCAGGTTAAGTATGAGCGTGTGCAGGAGGAATGAGATGATCAAGCGCAGTAGCCATTACTCGCGTTGATCTTTGTATCAACACATCTGAGAGGCTGTGCAACATTGCTGCGGCCAGTCCCATATCAAACGGGCTTGGATGCGGTCACATAGGCGGCAGAGGTACCAGCGTAAGTTTGCCCTTGCGGCTCGAAGCCAAGGCTGCCAGGCAACGAGCCAAGCCCACTTTTGGTTCTGATCAGTCGTTAAAACATGACGAAGCAGAGTTCAACCGTCAGTCTACGAGAACCTTTGATGTTTTTCCGTCGCTTCGGGAATCCCTGTGGCAATTGACGGGATACCAACGCGCCAGAAGGTGGAGATCCTGCTACCAAGACGCATAGACGAGTAAGAAACAAGTCGGATACTGACATGCTGTTGAAGGATTATTTAGTCCTTCTCCACGTATAGAGCGCGCTATCTTTTGATCCGGCCATGTTATCGTATACAAAGAAACAAGACACCGCATCGCCCATGGGGAGACAAGCAACTCAGGCTACAAGGCGGTGCGAGTCGCAGTCATAGCAGTGCTGTCAAATGGGGAACGGTGTTACAGAAGCTCGATGTGTGGGCTGAATTGGACAGCCAAGAGATGGAGAGATAAAAAAACGCTCAGACGGTGGCTGTGCTCTTGGCTATTGTATGAGACATGGACTCTGGGCGTGACAACCTACCACATGACGAATGACATTTGAAGTCCACTGGAGTTTGACGCTGCGTTTCTCGAATGGCGCAAATGTTGGCATACGCAATGGGCTTGGTACCGATGTCCCTTGGTCGTAAATCAGCATAGCCTCCATGGGCAACACGATCGCCTGTTGGTTGTCCATGGTGTTACCGAGACAGATTCTACAACCAACTTGTGTTCGCCAGCCAAGTCGCCATCAGAGAGGCCTTAGATGACGAGTCAATACCAAGTAGTTTTCTTGTTATGAGGGGTTCAATGCCCGCCTCATCTGGACCCTCGTGGGGTTTCATAGTCAACGACAGACACCAAGATCGACACCATCTGACAGTCTCTTGCTGACGTCGGTGCGTATCCCATGCTCTTGTACGGCCAGTATTGACGAGAGCGATTGAAATGCACCTCGATTCGAGACTGTGGCCAGAGAAATTGCGACTATACCATGTTCGCCAAAGTGCGCCCCAGAACTGAAGCGAAGAAACCATCAAAACTCTGTCTGGACATACATGCAATGGCTGGATGCTCAAATGCTTGTCGTTGTAAGCGAGCTCTAGGGTGAGTTATGCAGCGAGACCGAGATGCAGAAGAAGCCGCACGAAGCGAGAGTGAATAGAGTTCAAGTCTTAATATTGAAGCTGACCAAGTTACGCAGTGATACTGATCCTTTGCACTGTAGTAACCGCCGTCTTCAGCAAGCGCTGTGGGCTGCAGCAAACATTATCATGCATGCTGGAAAGCCGAATGCGAGATGAAGGGGCGATGTCATTTGTTGAGAATCAGATATTGCTTCTTAGTCTGTCGAACAAGACGAGTGGCTGACCGGCTTGAGACTGAGCACAAGAAAGTGCGGCATCTAGCGTCACGGACTGTATTCGTTGCATGGAGTAGTGTCGGTTTTTGCGACATGTTGGGCGACCAAGTTGTAGGCGAATGGGAGGGGGCAAAGGGGCTGACTGCTTGAGGTCCGCACAGCCGATGTGCTCCACTGCCAAGGAAATGTCAACGGTGCCTCGGTTCGAGCTGATCTCGTGCCAGGTCGCTGATGAAGCATGCATCTTGGTTACTGACGGAACGTTTGCTGTACCGCCGCACAAGTCATCTTTCTTGCTTGTTGGATTTAGAGGGCAAAAGCCACAAGCGTATATTGTGCAGCGTACATGGTATGCCGATACGGCGCGCCTAAGTGCGAGACCGTGTGAGCTCTCTTACCTGTGGGACTTAAGGCACGTCCAAGGCGCAGCATACGTCAAGCGAGACTACCAGGTCACAATCTGGTTCATACTCATGTACTGCATATACACTCGGGAGGGGCGCCAGGATCTTGGGACAAGTCCATGGGTGGAAGTGCGGATAGGAGAGTTATGACTTGCAGTAGTACCTGCCTTAGACTTGCCCCACTTTTCCTGCAAACAAGTTAAGCCACTTTCCTGCAGGGGGTCCAGGCGGCGGCACCTATAGTGTATGGCCGGTCATCTTCCTTATAGTCCTAGTTCAGTGTGTAATTGAGGACGGCATTTCAAACACAGTGTACTGTGCAATTCATAAACCAATCTTGAGTAGATGAAATTACCCCACAGCAATATATCAGATGGGTAGTAAATGTTAATTCGTTTATTCGTTATTTCGGTAATTCGTTAGTAGTTCATGTGAAAGCTCCCATCTCACTGCGGAGGATAGCGCAGCGCCAGCAACGTGATGACCCGCATCCATCGATGATCGAGTGTCTGGCCTGCTCAGTCTGACCTCGATGCTCGCCTCTTCCATTTCCTCATCCCGCTTTTCCGCCTCTCGGCTTTTCGCCTTCTTCTCGTAGTGCTCCTTCCATCTGCCAAAGGAAATGGGGCGCGGCATGTGCGTTTGCCAAATCAGCTGCCACTCGAGCCTGAATTTCCCAGATTGGGTTCGTAATCATTTCGTCGTAAACCAGTCTCAGAGTCGTCGTTAGGTGGTGAGACTGCTCTTGGACTTCTTCAAGACATGGATAGTCCTGGTCAGAAGCAATCTCACTTCTGCGCGGCCTGCTTGGGATCATATGTGTAAGCCGGAAGAATCTGAGCTTCAAGATCTCCTAGCGGAGCGACCGTGACAGTGGCGCCTTTGTCCATAGAGCTTTCGGAACCCTTTCTGTTAAGGGAATATATGTCAGGCTCAGATGATGCCGAAGAGTTCATCCGATAATCTCTTGTTGCGGTGAGGTCAAATTGCGAGTTGTCACTGTCCATACGCTGCCTCTGTGTAGGCGCTTGGCGTAGAACTTTCAGGGCCAGCTGATGCTGGATATTACCCACAGCGTACTGGTTCGAATCACTGGTGGGTCTGCCTCCTTGCGTGCTACCTTGAGAGCTTCGCAGAGCCCTGACCTTCTCATTGACTGATGAGCCTGCAGAGCTGACCAAGGGAACCAATGTACCAATGACAAGAGCCTTGATAGAGGGGGAGCAAGCAATGAAAATGGCAGTGTGGTTTTCAATTGCAGACCAGACGAGAACACTAGCAATGTGGTCTGTTCAAGTCTGATCAGCCGCGTTCACTCGAGTCTGAATAAAGCCAACTTACATGCAAAGTGTTGCCCTCCTTCTCGGACAAATTTGATCAAAGCTAAGAGGCGAAGAATGCTCACAAGGACCACGCTGAGATGCTATTAGACTTGCTGCATAAATTCAGCTCACCAAGACTTACATTGAGCCCAATGCGAAAAGAAGATTCAGAACAATGCGTTGCGGTCGTCGCAGAGCAAGGTTCCAGGTGAAAATCACAGGCATAACGTACATGATCGAGTCGATTATGATCATGATGTACGTGTTTGCATAGTAAAAGGGCAGAATATCGAGGCAAGTCCCCGGAAAAGTAGGGTCCCAGAGTTTTGCCAGCGGAAGGCATTGGAAGGCCATGACGAAGACATTGCTGACACCAAAGCCAAAGGAAACGAAGAGCATAAACCAGATGGCATAGACGTGGATCCGCTCGTACGTCGTGCGAAGGTAGAATATGAGAAGGCCAAACTTGACGAACATGTTGCAAAGATAGTAGAATATCATGAGCACCGGATACAGCTAGAAGTAGCATGTCAGGCTCTGGGAATCATGAGGTTGCTTCATATCCTTACCTTCAAGAACGTTTCTGTGGTGTCTTGACTGCCCAGGCCATATTTGGATGCAGCGACGCACTGGATTATTGAGCTTATGACACCGCACAAGGTTGCCATACAGAGCATGACATTTTGCATATCAATTCCTCCTCGTGGATTGTTGGGTCTCTGGAACCGTATGCCAACCGATGCGATCGATGTTACGGAAAGGATAGAGTTGACCACAATGATCAAGTCACTGGCAGATCCGGCGTTGAGCGTCATGATTGGTATGCTTGCGTGTGGGTGTTCGGTATGCAAGGTAATAATGCGAGACAAGGTGCAATGATGAGCAGGAGAAAAAATAGAAGAAGAACGGTTGGAGATATACACGTTGTAAACTGTCCCTCAATCGCTAGTGCTCAACCCCTTGTTGAGAGCGGAAGTTTTTCGCGAATGTAGTGGGGATGGACACGAGAATGGGCATGTAGCGAGCAAGCGACTGTGGCGACATGTAGGTATTGTACCTACTTGCATAGCTACAAGGCACGCTATTGCATGCCATTTGCTAGTTCGGCGTATGCATGGCAGATGTCTTGCAGATTTAGTTCCTCGAATCGCATGTTCGGCCTGGAGTATGGAGAGACGTCTGGCTTGCGGAAAGACATTTCAACCAATGAGAAAGACTTTGCATTGTTTTAGCGGCAATAGTAACAGCTTCTGGACGGCCCGTTACGCTTGACAGGTGAGATAGAAGAAACTAAGACTGCTCCACCGTCTGTACGCGAGTTCAAGGGGCACCGACCGTCTTCACGAGACGCAGGTGATAGACCCGTATCTTTGAAAAAAAAAAAAAAAAAAGAAAAGCACGCCACCAGCGATGCTCGGGATGCCGCGATCTCTGTTTAGGCCGGACCGATGCATCAACAAGGGGTAGGGAGGTGCGTGTCTCCACGAAAAGTGAGCCTGGGGCCGGCCATGGCTGACGGAACGGGACGTGTGGAGCCATCCGCTAGCCCTAGAAGTTCCAGGCCGAGGACCAGGCCCTAAGTTTCGGAAGGAGATGAACCTGTGCCGATGATGACCCAAACGAATATACGAAGGTACATGAGGCTACCAGGTGCTGCAGCTGGTATTTTGCCAATGCGCTTAACTTCTTCCCCTTGATTAGTCTCTTGAGAATGTGCTGAAATTTTCCTCAATTGCATCCTCACGACCTTCTGTTGCATAGGAGAGTTTAAACGAACGCTGACTAGCAGGGTTTGCTCGGTGTAGCTGATACTGATGCGGGTTGCATCGACTTTTAGCTGTGTGTAGATGTATGTCCTCGTATCTATAAAGCTTGTTGATGGGAGAGGATAGCCGTGTGGTTGCATCCTGTTCCCAACGATCTCTTTGGTCAATGGCGGTCGGCCTGTGTGCCAGATCTAAGTCAGAACTATGCATCCTTCGGAGGCTATACGTTGTTCTGAGACAATTCATCTTCCTTGATCGATAGGGTTGATAGAACATGTTGTGCATGCTGTACCTCTGCTCGCAGCATATTACCATATTACAGGGTACGCCACGCGTAAAGGGAAAGCATAGCGACCCGTCGCGATTTATTGCCTTTCAAACCTCCTTGTATGGCGCCTTCCGTTTTTAGCATGGTGTCCTCTGCTTTCTTCTTCTCGTGATGAATCATGAAGTGGGGCTGAACATTCGGCCACTCCGACATTGCAAGAGGGCGACCCTGGTCATGTTGACTCCCACCGTGGGCGTACCTAATTCTCGAACACTCTCATGGTACACCAGACATGCCCTCGTTCTTCAAAATCCACATTACTATCAAGACGCTTTTGTTGAAGATAGGCCGTGATGCGTCTGCCAGTAAGATTAGGCCAATAAAACCATTCGAAACATGCCATGACGTTAGAGGTATAAAACTTATAGAGAACATACGATGGGCAGATGTAATTTTGGAACCGTGAACAATCCCCTGGCCATCAAGCACAACCGTTTTTGCGCCGCTTACAACCCGCAAGTACACAGTCTTGCTCTGCTAGCGAAATTACGCCAGATGCAAGCTGTCAGTATGGCGTCTGCACATGGCTACAATTTGCCCATACAGGTCTTCAGTGGAGTTTATCAGATTTAACTTGATGCTTTTTCTTCCATGCAATATCAGCATGCTACAGAGATTTGTTTCATCAGGACATAGGTAGAGAAGAGTTATACCATTATTGGGTATATCTCCATGCAATCAATTGGTCTCTTGTCGCATCCGGTATGCATCGACAGAGCCTCTTGTGTGATGCTCTGTTGTTAGCGTCGTGGCTACAGCCTCGGTTACCCCGTCCTCAGCGCCGTATGCACCGCCTCCAGGAGAGTTAACGATAACTCTATCGCCCTTGCCCAGCTTCATGGTTCCCTTCGCACCTAAGTTGACGGTCCTCTCCTCCCCGGTCTCGGGATCCTTCCTGATGACGAGGTTCAACCCTGCCGCACCATCGCCTCCACCTGCAAGACCGTAGGGTCTCCGACTGCGCCTTTCAGACAAGATAGAGCATTGTACAGGCACTCTGAACTCGATATCTCTGACCGTTCCATCTCCGCCGTCAAACTTGCCCTTTCCGCCTGACCCTTCTCGCAGACCAAAGCGGCGCAAAACACATGGATACCGTTTCTCAAACACCTCTGGGTCCGTGATCCTGGTGTTGGTCATGTGCGTATGGACTCCGCTCTGTCCTCTCCAGGTAGGGCCCGCGCCAGCACCTCCAGCGATAGTCTCATAATATCCAAAGCCTTCGACGTGGTTACCAGCGCTATCCTTGCCGCCGGTGCCAAAGGTGAGATTGTTGCAACATCCTTGACTGGCAGCGCATGCACGAAAGGCGAGGAGCACGACATCAGTAATGCGTTGCGACGTCAGCACATTACCACCTACAACACCGGCACCCTTTGCTGGGCTTAGAAGGGAGTTTTCTGGTATGATAATGTCCACAGGGTTCAAGCAACCTTGGTTGAGGGGGATGTCCGAGGAAATCAAGGAGCGAAGACAATAGATTATGGCAGAATGGGTGATCGCTTTTGGTGCATTGGTATTGCCGTATACCTGGGGGCCAGTTCCAGTAAAGTCGAACACGGCAGTGCCCTCAGGCGAGATTGTAATTTTGAGTACGATCGGCGTTCCATCATCCATATAATCGATAGCGTGTAGAGGTTCGTTCCCAGACTTGGCATACGTCTCCTTGAAAAGCCCTCTAACGGCGACCTCGGCAGTCCGTTGAATAGCGAACATGTACTGGTGGACTACCGGCAGCGTAAACTCAGCGATCAGAGCTTTGATAAGGCTGATACCCTTGTGATTTGCTGCAATCTGAGCCTTGAGATCAGAGATATTGTCTCGAAGCTTCCTGGTGCCGGAACAACCTTCATATCGAGCAGGCTCCTCAAGGAGTAGCCTGGTCATAGCCTCTTCGTTGAAATGCCCTGAGCTGACAAGCTTCTCAGCTTCTATTGCGGCGCCCTCTTGCCAGAGCTCGGTGGACGTGGGTGGCATAGATCCGGGAAGCATGCCGCCAATATCCGCGTGATGTCCACGAGATGCAACATAAAATGCAATATCCTCACCATCGAACACGGGTGTTATCACAGTGATATCTGGTAAATGCGTTCCACCACATGAAGGATGGTTAGAGACAAGGACATCACCGTCCTTTAATTTGCCCGCCCACAGCTTGTGCTGGTAACGTACAGCGAATTGCATCGATCCTAGGTGGACAGGGACGTGAGGAGCGTTAGCAACTAGCCCACCATCAGGCGAGAACAATGCGCACGAGAAGTCAAGCCTCTCCTTGATATTGGTTGACACGGACGTTTTTTGCAAGGTCCTACCCATCTGCTCCGCAATGGACATGAATCGGTGTCCGAAGATGGACAGTTGAATGGGGCTGAATTCATGCTTCTCAACTGATATGGCTTGATCGTGCATTGACTTTTTGGCTAGATCAACCACAACACAACTCTTCAAGATGTTCGCCGTCGCTCCAGGGACAACGATCATGGTTTGAGTTTTGTCGATGATCAGAGCGGGACCGACAATCTTAGAACCAAGTGCGAGAGCTTTGAGGTCGAAGACCGGCGTACTGACCAGGCCTGTTTCAGCAAAATAAACCTGATTGGTGCCGTTCGGCATGGCAGATCCCGTCCGAAGGTGCTCGATAGCCTTCATTTGTGCGTATGGACTATCCTCCGACTTTGTATGCGCTGAACCAATGGCCCTCACACGGATATCATCAACTATGATTGGCTTATCTTCAAACAAGAAGCCGAACTCGCGCTTGTGTCGCTCTTCAAAAGCTGACTTGAAGTCCCAGGAAGATCCTCTCAAGACCATCAAGGAGCTGCTTGATCCTCCGTACCGCATATTCAGATAAGAGTCATAGTGGATGTGGTCCAATCCGAAGCCCTGGTCTTGCAGCTGTAGAGAAGCCTCTGCCGAGAGTTCTTCCAGCTGAGCGCGTAACAACTCCTGAGTCTGGGGCGAGTACGTGATAGCAGCAGGTCTTTGGCATTCGTGAACGACATCGGCCAAAGACATGCCATATGCGGACAAGATCGAGGAGTACTGATGAATGATGACACGGGAGATGCCAAGAACTTCGGCAACAGAACATGCATGCTGACCACCAGCACCACCAAAGCAAGCGAGGTGGTGAGAGGACGTGTCATGGCCGCGCGCTTCGGTAAGAGCCCTGATCGGTCTTGCCATACCCTCGTTCGCGACCTTGAGGAAACCAAGAGCGACCTCTTCCGGTGAGAATGTGGCTGCGCCGTTGCTTCGCTGTTCGTTGTTGATATCCTCTGTGAGAGCCAGGAACTTTTGAGTGGTAACCTCTCGATCTAGAGGCTGGTCTTCTTTGGGGCCAAAGATCTTCGGGAAGTACTCTGGGAGAAGTCTGCCAAGAAACAAGTTGGCGTCCGTTACGGTAAGTGGACCACCTTTGCGATAACACGCTGGGCCAGGGTGTGCGGAAGCAGATTCGGGACCGACATTGAAAAGTCCATTCCTCCAGGATAGAATAGAGCCTCCACCAGCTGCCACTGTTTGTACATCTAATTGGGGGGATTGAATAGAGACTCCAGCCGTAGTTGTTTCAAAGACGTGCTCGTATGATCCAGCATATCTAGAGACATCGGTAGATGTTCCGCCCATGTCGAATCCGATAATGGGACGGTTCTCTTGCCCATCGTATGAAGTCTGGGCATACCCTACAACACCCCCTGCAGGTCCTGAAAGAATAGCTTTGAGACCGCTGAATTTGCGAAAGTCGACCAATCCACCATCTGACTGCATGAATTCACAGCGAGTATTTTGAGAGGCCAGCCCGCCCCGGAAGCTTGACGATATAGAGTTGATGTACTGTTTGATGACGGGAGTGAGGTACGCGTCCGCAGTCGCACTCATACCACGAGGAACAGCCTTGATCATGGGCTGCAGAGCCGAAGAAAGAGCGACGGAAAAGCCCATTTGAACAGCGAGGCTCCCCACCAGGTTCTCATGTTCCGGGTAGGCATAGGAGTGCAGGAAGACAATGGATATGGAACGATATCCTTCATCCCAAAGCTGTGCAAGCGATGATTTCACAGCGTCGTGGTCGGGACGTTGCAGCACGCGGATGCACTCGCCAGTCACACCTGAAATAAGGTCTGGCGATGACGAGTTCGGCTCGGTCATCTTGCAGTCAGGGTCCTCTGTGTAATCTTCCATCGTAATTCGCTCTTCCACTTCAACAACCCGTTCATAGAGAGTCTCAGGTCTTGCAACAGAGAGATCGAAGATTTTTGGACGGGACTGGTTTCCAATATGTAGAAGATCCTTGAAGCCTTTTGTGATGAGCAACGCCGACTTAGCACCTTTTCTTTCGAGTAGAGCATTGGTTGCGACGGTAGTTCCCATTCGAATAGATTCAATATGGATGAGGTCGAGCAGTTCGCCTCGAGGGTGTGGCTGGCCCGTAGTCAACTCCAAGATGCGGCGAATACCCTCGGTGGGTGCATCTTGATAGTTTTGAGGGTCGACCGAGAGTAGCTTCAAGATGATATCGTCTTGTCCGGGGATGGAAGCGTGTACATCCGTAAAGGTGCCGCCGCGGTCGATGGACACTCTGATGCGAAGAGGTTTGATGGCCATTTTATTTAATGTATGCTTGGTGCTTATAGAGTCGATAGTGATGGGATATAGGGCATTAGATCAAGAAACGAGGGAAGATGCCATAAGACACTGAATGAGGTATCGGAGAAATAGAGAGATGAATATACTTAGTCCTACCTGCGGTCTGCAAAGACCTTATGAGTTCTAAAAACTATGAGTGGGGGTTGACAATTTGTGCTGTAGCGCCAATCACAAGCAGCATACTCCGCAATTGCTGTCGATAGGCGTCTCACTCCCTTTCGCTCATGTAAAGAGATGGTGCTTATTCACCAAAGGACGAAGAGAGACAAGTCTTCGGTGGTGGAGCCCGACGGGAAGGTCTGAGCTTGGACCAAGAGATTAG
Source organism: Delphinella strobiligena (assembly GCA_009982845.1). Classification (NCBI taxonomy): domain Eukaryota; kingdom Fungi; phylum Ascomycota; class Dothideomycetes; order Dothideales; family Dothioraceae; genus Delphinella; species Delphinella strobiligena. The sequence goes on from JAADKB010000012.1 coordinate 1,727,621, forward strand.
GACCCTGAAGCCGGAGCGAGAGAGCGATCATACATTGTGGTCAAAGCTCCAGCCCCGCCTGCCACGCTAGCTTCCAGTCTTATCGTTCCTTCGGCCAACTGTTTTGGATTCTGAAATGGTGTTGCGCGATGTAATGATACGCTGCTGAGATATGCCTTTGTACAGTAGAGCTCACGATGTCAACTGTGCAAGTAAATACAGATAGGTCTGCACGTTCATCGTAGCGGCTATGATGCCTTTTGTACCATACAAATCATGGCTACTTTTACGGAACCAGCAAGAGCATCGACATTTCCACTGAAAACTGGTGCTGAAGTACGACTCGCTGCAAGGGACAATGGTATAACACTCACATCTGGTCTTGCACCTTCGTATCTGCAAGCAAATCTGATTGTTCTTCCCTCATGCTACGCCGAAGACTTTCGTCTGCTCTGCGCGAGAAATCCAGTCCCTTGCCCCTTGCTTGCCGAATCTGCCTGCGTTGGCTCATTTGAACAGCTGAAGTCGCATATTGAGGGTATTTCCGGCCAGCAGATGGCTTCCTCGTTCGACATTCGACAGGACGTTCCGTCGTACATGATTTACGAAGATGGTCGTCTGGTGGAAAGTCACACTTCGAGCATAGTCGCTAAATGGAGCAGCGATCACGTTGCTTTTCTCATTGGCTGCTCTTACAGCTTTGAGACGGCCTTGTGTGCAGCTGGTCTCACTCCCAGGCATACGCTGATGGAACGTAATGTGCCCATGTACAGGACGAATATATCCGCTATGCCCTGCCGGCGTTTTTAGCGGTAGCACTTACGTTGTCAGCATGCGGCCATATCGGAGAGCGGATGTAGGCAGAGTCAGGAACATCACGAGACCGTTCATGTCCACTCATGGAGAACCTGTTGCATGGGGCTGGCAGGCTGTGAAAGAGCTTGGAATCGATGATATCAATACTCCTGAATGGGGCGACAGGCCTTTGACACTGGACGGTCGTCCATTGACCGATACCAATGACGACGTTGTTCCCATATTTTGGGGCTGCGGCGTCACACCTCAAGAGGCCGTCATGAAGGCAGCACTGAAGGGCACTGTCATGGCTCATGCTCCGGGTCACATGCTGCTGCTGGACGTCACAGAGACCGACGTCTTTGACATACCTTCTTCCAAGATCTAGTCATAGATTATGTAGAACCTTGCATGCATGTCTGAGTCTGCCGTTGATATTGATATCTCTATTATTATCATTTTTGGTCTTTGTGGTTCATGCACTCCCGCTTTCAAGACATGAGACATGGTTGCAACTTCCCTATCATGACTCGTCTTCTTCTTCTTCTTACACCACAGGCCTGAAATGGCCGTCGGTATCTACTTGAGGATTATCACATACTATCAAGTTATGACACTCGAAACAGCCCAGTGTGTTCTTGCAGACATTTCATTCTTTAAATGACATACATAAAGCGTCTCTCAGAGATGCAATAACGGAATCCTCTAGAGGTGATACTTGAAGTCCAGCGCACGGTCTCCTGTCTTGACTCTTCTTGTGTCCTGCTTCTCTCCATTCATAATCTTGATCTTGTCGTCATTGCATTTCTTGATGTACAAGTACTTGGCTCCAATCAGGAATTGAGAAACACAAAGTGCTCCCAAGGAAAAGGCATTACCGAGGACATAGGGGCTTTTTCTATAGACTACACCAACATCAGTATGTGACGTGACAGGTAATCGGTCTACACTTACTCTGTCCTGCGACGATACCAGCGGTATTACCAATCGTCTGCTGGAATCCAATTGCTGTTGCTCTGCGGTAATGGGGGGCTACGTTGACATTAAGCCATGTCAAGTTGAGGCCGGGTCCATTGTACACAGAAATTGCACATAGGAACGTGGCAAAGAACTTGACACTATTCGAAGTGTTGCAGAGGATGAGGATGTAGCCGATGATCCCGAAGATGTTGGCAAAAGCCACGAAAGGTCCGCGGATAACAAGCCTGTCAGACACAAAGGCCAACCCGAGGAAGGCAGCGCCACCGACGATATACACCGGAATAGTAAGATATTGCGCTTGAAGGCTCGAGTAATCCATCGATTTGATGATGGATGGCAGGAAAGTACTAAATCCATAGAGCAAGATGTCCTGGCAAAACTGGATGAGGCCACTAGAGACCTGTCAGTCATGCTACCATTTTCAGAGTCGATTGACACACCTGATGTATACTTTAGGATCCTGGAGAGCTATCCTGACTTCTGCCCAGCTGAATTCTTCACTGCCCATGTATGCGGCTCTTTGGGCGGCACGAATCTTCATCAAATGCTTCTCTTCAGCATTGAGGAAGTAGGCGTTCGAGGGATCGTTGGGCAGGCCAAACCAGACAGCAACTGCTACAACGATACTGAAGAGTCCCTCAATGATATAAACCCATTTCCAACCCTGCAAGCCGGCTACGCCATCCATTTGAAGAATGCCATATGCCAATAAGCCACCAAAAGCGCCACTCAGAGCTGTACAAACAAAGAGGTACGAGACTCTCTTTGCCTGCTCCTCGCGCTTGTATACCATGGTGAGGTATAAATTGAGAGCGGGAAAGAGACCGCCTTCGCAGGCGCCGAGAACGAGACGAGCTGCATAGAGACCGCCTGGACTGGAGATGAATCCGGAAAAAATCGTTGTGAGAGACCAGACAATACAGAGACTGGTCATGAGATAGCGGGGGGTCAGCTTCTTGAGTAGGACAGCCCAAGGAGTCTCGAACGAAACGTATGTTGCATAGAAGATGGAGACGGCGGTCGAGAATTGCTGATTCGAAGCTCCAATGTCTTCTGGCATGCCGGCGACCTTGACATTTCCAATGTTGGATCTGTCAAGGAAGCACGAGAGATATACAACCATGATAATTGGAACGAATGCGATATCTAGTTTGGCCAGCAGTTTCTTCTCCTTGGCGGGGTCAATAGGATCGACCTCATCCACACTGCCAGCAATCTTCTCATCGGCCTCCACGACCTTTGGGGGGTCTTCATTGTATTTGTCCGGCATTGTGGATTTTCAAGAAAGAGAGCGATGATTTAGAAGAACGAGTAGTCGCAAGCCTTACCTGGTTGGAAGGTATATATGCAACGTGTAATACTGCTGCAGACATCTATCGGCTGCTTATCTACTCATAGTGTCTCAGGCATTGTGTAGGGGTCGAGATACAAGTCGTTGGCCAGTGATCGCTGTCACTCCCCTAAGATAGCGGAAATACAACGATATTGATGATGAGATGGTTTTACCCTATCGGCTGATAGCACTGATCGCTATGTCTCTTCGGGTGGGTCCTGCCAGCGGGGCTGAAGGCTTGGCGTTCCGCTTCGTGGCATCGCGATGCATAATCGTTGCATCGCCTTCTCTCAACGACTTGGTCTCTGCGATGGACTGTCGCTACGCCTAGTTCTTGCCCGAGTGGCGTTCCTCAGCTTTCAGGAGCGATAGATCGGGAGCCGGGTTAGATCACACGCTTTTTAGGAGAAAATCTTACAGATAAATGATAGAGACAACCCTTCGTACCAGATTACTCAGGATATCGAAACTCACAGTATCCTGTTGTTGTAGCTCTTGGGTGTCTCTAGCATCTTGATGGCAAGTACCTCATCCCGACGCGACTCTGAGTCGAGCGTCAGAGGCCAATTGGCGTAAGATCTCCATGGTCGTCTTTCATGCGCAATTGTACTTTGGGATCAGCTGACAGAAGCAGATGTCTGCGATGTCGGCAGCGCAAGTCCTTCTGCTCCAAAGAGATACCTGCTTGTCTGCCCTGCCGAGAGAAAGGTCATGTCTGTGTGTATCCTGATGGAAGGAAGAAAACCGTTCTAGCAAGGTGAGGATTGATGAAGCTTAAATTGCGCAAGCATGAAGATCTCGAAAACTTCGCCGACACACTCTCTCCTGTATGCTTTACGGACTTGTAGGGCATGTTAATGACGGCCTTCAGCTACATTCATGATCTGGAAGCTCGAGTCAAAGCATATGAAAGTACAACAACCTAGAATCAACATGTCCTGTCTCCTCCGACTAAGATACTCGTAGGTGCCTCTGATACCTCTGCAACTGCCACATCGCCGCCCCATTCTTCTCCGCTAAACTTTTCCTCGAATGATGAAACACCACGCCATACACTAGAAGATAATGATCTGGATACTAATCCCTTAGTTGGTGACTTTGCCAACCTGGTACTGAGCTCATCCGGAAAGCCACAATACTTGGGCAATTCGTCATCTACAATTCTCGGACGACGATTGCGCGACTTGGTTGGCTGCATCAATTCTGACAATCAGGCTGATGATATTGATCGAGAATTATCTACATGTAAAGGCTTCACCTGAAACCGTTGATCGAGAGGCTAATGTGACTAGACAATCATGCTGCGCTCAAAGTTCGCCAGCTATCCATCGCTGAAAACATTAAGCTCCCTCCAATGTCGATCGCCAGGCGTCTATTCGCCGCCCAATTCACTTACATTGGCACTATCTTTGCCTTTGTCCAGCCAGAATTGTTCGAGAAACAATTACGACAAGCTTACCTGGGGCCGCCAGCAGCCCAGGACCGAGATGCATGCCTCTCATACTGTCAAGTCCTTCTGATCCTCGGATTTGGTCAGCTTTACGACGTCAATACCTGGATTAGTGTCGAGGGCCCACCAGGTTTCGAGTACTTTACACACGCGCTCCACTTCCTGCCTGACATGCATGAAGAAGGATCAGTCTTGTTTGTTGGGGTTCTGGCTTTAGTTGGGTATTTCTTACAGAATCTCAGGAGAATGGATGCGGCCTTCCTCTACATGGGTAATGCCCTTCGTATGGCGATATCCTTGGCCTTACACCAAGAAGTATCAACACAAGGCTTGGATGAAAATATGAAAGAGTATCGTAGACGGACGTGGTGGTCGGTCTATTCCCTGGATCGCATTCTGTGTGTCAAATCTGGTAATCCGGTATCCATCCAAGATGAAGACATTGGGGTGGCTCTTCCATCACGACTCCCACACGAAGAGCCGTATTGCGCAGCAGTTGTTCTTCGCCATTACACTGAGTTGTCCCGCATACTCGGTCAGATCATGCAAAAAATCTACCGGAGGACGCCAAAGTCGGGGTCCCGGCTGATGGCAGCCGTGCAAGAGATCATGGCTGCTCTGGTGCATTGGCGGGCAAATATCCCCGCAGAACTGTACTTTGACCCAGCGAAGCTACACACCACTCGCGAGTCCGTGTCAACGTTCTTACATTACTATCAATGCATCAACATGACTGCTCGACCACTTCTTTTCCATGTTGTGCAGAAGCGTCTCCAAGGGACGGAGGCTGACCGGATGCAAGACTGGAAGCAGGGTCTATCTTTAGCCACTGTAAAAATTATCGAAACATGCGTTGACGGCGCCCGGGATACGATAACCATGATGAGTATCGCTGCCCAGCAGGGACTTTGTGCGACTTTTGGGTATATGGATGGCGAGGTATACTTCCTCATGATACTCGTTGCCCATATCTGTGTTCACCATGCTAACGATACATTGAACATAGCATGCCTTCTCCGCCGCAATAGTTCTCGTCATGGTGTGCTTCGCTTTCCCTTGCACTGCAGCTGATGTCACAGCAATGAATGTAGCACTAGATTTGTTGGGCAGTATGGCGGAACGTGGAAACCAGGCAATAGCTGCTCGACATAAGCTGCTTGTCAATCTACGCTCTTTGATAACTCCGCCCCAAACGTTAAATGAGCCCTCAGAAATATCAACAGACAACCTGCCGGCCGACCCGATACTCGTCGCTACTCCAGGTCTATTGCTTGACGACTCGGCGCTTGAGGAGATGCTTGCTGATGATAGCGATATCCATTTCTGGGAGGAAGGATACACCAATCCGGACCTTGACATGGACTACGATCTTACACAGTGGACACAAGCAGTGCAGAACAATTATGGCAATATCGCGATGTGATGAGAACGACGTCTGAGCGATAGAGACTGCTTATATATTATCATGGACATCACCTCATGCACATCTGACTATTGAAAGATTATGGGCAAGTCTCCTGCTTCTAAGTCCTTGCAGAAATCAGCATAGTCATTGAGAGTCGTTTCCACAAGCCGACAGGCTGTTCGCAGGCCACTCAAAGGATATCAGTACTTGGTTCTGCGACACCAGCAGTAGTCCAAAGTCGGAATGATTTCGGATAGTAGCGGTGACGGCTGTCGCCATTGATGCGATGAGAGCGAACCCGACCGCCATAAGCGCCAATCCGAAGTCAGACGAGATTCATTGTAGAATAGTCGAACCGGCGCGCTATTCGGTGGAATGTTCTCCAGAGGCATGTTCGAGACAAGAGAGTCTCTCTTTGCGAGCAGTACAGTGACAAGAGCGAAGGATCAGATAGAGAAGTCTAGTATCGGACTTTCTAAGTGAGAGCCTAAGCGGGTTCAGCGCGACAAGACCATGGTCACTTTGTTACCAAGCTGTGAACCTAACGCATCTGACAATGTATGCATAAAGGCGCATGAAATTTACCATCAAACCTGGGCCGATAAGCTTTCATCCTTTGTGGACGAGGTCTAATCTGAGGTCTAGACAACTCCCCAGACCTTTGGGACTCGATATGCAGGAGAAATGCATTGCTCGATGTACTATGTCTGTGGTAGCCATACGAAGTCCTGAAGATCGAAATAGCGAGGTTACATGATTTGATCGGCTACACAGAGACAATGTACGTGCTGATGTGCAATCAGGCTAGACCATGCAGAATGTATCTTCCTCTTTGATCCTGCCTTTGTACCAATATTGTGATGGGTGCTTGCTAGCCAATATCAGGGTCGATCGTCGCTGCGTTATGCGATATCATTGCATATAGATGTCAAGGTTGCCTATACGAGTCGTGAAAGCGACCAGTGGCGAAGCCCAGCGAGCGCATTGACTTGGCTTACATGGTGGGAGCCATTCATAGATTGGTTCGGCATGGCGCAGATAGAAGGACAGCAGTGACGATTGTTGCATCAGCCAGTGGCACATGTACAGCAGTAAAGAGTTCAATCAATTGCTGGTGAATTTCTGGTAAGCACAAAGAATCGTTTCTGCCATTTGGGCCAAATTAATCTGGTACCAAAAAAGATACAATCAATAGGCCTCGCTAAGGTATACGAGTACGAAGGCGACAAACAAGGGCTTTTGCGGGGTCTTTCAATTTCAAGCTCACGTGCGTGGTTCGGTCTGGGAACCCCGAGTGCCCCGCTATTCTTGGATTCTTGTAGCCTGGCCATGCACCCCCGGCACCCTCATATGGATGGGCGTTCGGCACGGACTCCACACGCCACCAAACCGAGGGCAAAGATTAATTGTCACTATTCCTGCTTTCAATCATGTGGAGACTCCACAGCTCTTTGAATGTCGAATACGAGGTCACCGCTCGAGAGATATCCTGCCTTCTTCTGTTCTCGCAGGCCTGGGAGAAACAACCACTCGTTAGCAGAGCAACAGCATCATCTGCTTGCAACACGAGTCGGTCCATTTGCGCAAGTGCGGCCGGGACCGAGGAGACCCCAGCTTTCCAAGGTTCTCATGCGGAGTTGCCATTTGCGAGATGATTGTCGACACGCATTTGCAGGCAGTTAACACGCCATCGACCACTTGTTCGCCTGTTACTGAAAGGCAAGAAGGCTCAGAATCCAAGAGGACACTATCCGAGTCGCAATTACATGGATCCAAAAGCAGTATCGGCAGCAATGGAGGAGATAATGGTAGCAACGAGGAAGCTGAAGAGGATGGAGGTCGCACCAAGAAAAGGCGAATAACGCGGGCCTGTGATCTCTGCAACAAACGAAGGGTTCGCTGCGATGGAAATCAGCCGTGCTCGCGCTGTGCAGGTCAGGATGTGTGTGAATATGCTCGAGCTGTATTCAAACGTGGAAAACCAAGTCGCTCTGCTGTGCTCGAGCGTAATAAGAGCGTCGCCAGATCTGACATGGATGGAAAGAGCAGGAGCACCCCGACGCCAAACACGCTCGGCCGTCCACAACCACCTGCACCTTCCACTATGGCACAAACTCGGCACTCTACATATATGCCTACAACGTCTATTTCATCTGCAGGCGTTGCTCAGAACTCGTACGCTGCTGACCGAGCCCTCTCTCATGTTGCCCATAGGCCCAGTGTCGATCGAACCGCAACCTACTCCTCCACCATGACTTTGGACTCGAATGCAAACATGTGGTCGGATTCCTTCATGCCTCAAAATATTTCGCTGAAACACGATGACGACTTCTATGCTTCCAGATATCAGGTTGGTATGCGCAAAGGGTCCAATGCTAGTCAAAATATGAATCGTGTCGGACACTCTCTTTCGTATGCTCAGCCGTTATCGACTCCGGCATTACAATCTGTGCGGGAAGATCACATGCGTATAGGCTTCTATGGCAACAACGAAGAAGCTATCGATACCGCATCCGAAACGCATTCTGGAGGCTTTCAATTTTCAAAGGCTCTAAAATACCCTGTTCTCAAGCCTCTGATGCCTTTTGTCCCATCTTTCTTGACAGAGTCACAGGCATCTAGCTTGCTCGAACTGTATTTCTCGAGCCAATTCAACACAAATATGCACCCCGTGTGCAAGCATATTCATGCCTGCATCTTTCGAAGAGCATCCATCATGAGCAAGGACAATCCGCGAAGGTGTAGTCCGGCCTTGCTGGCATCCATGTTGTGGATCGCCGCTGAGACTGGAGGGTCTGAGATTGTTGCCTGGTCGCACAGCAAGAGAACCAATGTCTGCAGGAAATTACGCGTCCTGACTATTCAATTGCTTCGACCCATGGTCCATGTTGATCTTGGATGCGTGCATCCAATGGGAGATCCTGCCGAAATGCGAGACTCATGCTTCGCCCATCGGAGAATGTCAGAGTCACAGCTCGATAACTTTTCAAGCGGTTCCACACAGACTTCTGGGACACTGGACGATGTCGTCACATATATCCACGTTGCAGCCATCACATCCGCCAGTGAACAAAAGGCCATGAGTATGCGATGGTGGCACGCTGCCTTTGCCTTGGGGAGGGAGCTGCGACTCAACAAAGAGCCAATCTCCAAAGGTACCGAGTCTACCTTTCCTGGAGTCTCACCAACAGCTCAAAATCCATCCATGCTTGAATTCGAGAGTGATCCCTGGTTTGGGCTCAATTCCTTCAACTTTGACACCGGCTTGGCTCAGTTCATGGATGGCGGTCTCGAGGCGAGCGACGCTGCTGCAAGACAAGAGCATGACGGAGGGCTGAGTATGGATCAAGAAACGCTCGAGGTACGTCGGAGGACGTGGTGGCTGCTCTACATTCAAGATCGACATCTCGCATTGTGTTATAATCGCCAGAACTCTCTTCTTGATGCCGAGTGTGAGGATCTTTTACTGCCCCTGGACGAGGCTTCGTACCAATCAGGCACATTCCTCTACGATCCGGCTGCCATGACTCAGCGCCCCAGCTTCCCGTCTTTCGAGTGTACTGGTCACAACATCTATGGCTGGTTCTTACCCTTGATGACCATTGTTGGGACAATCCTCGATTACCATCACACCAAGAACCACCACACGCTTGCAAGGTTTTGCTCCGATGCCCAACAAACTCAAGTAGTCGAGTCGCAGATTTTGGCTCACCTGGACCAATACTCGCAAAGCCTGAATCACTTCGAGCAGATGCACACCCCAGGAAATGCTGTTCTTGACATGAGTACAGCTCAGGACACCCATCATACGACGACTGTCGTAGCATATGCCAAGCATGTCATTGATGTGTCACGGGTGCTTTTGGCAGGGAAATGGGATCCAGTCTCTTTGTTCGACGACCGAGATATGTTTATGGCCACACCATCGTTTACCACGACTATCGCCAATGCCATTTCCGCAGCGGACAACATCAGCCACATCCTGGATGTGGATCCAGATCTCAGCTTTGTGCCATACTTTCTCGGGATTCAATTATTGCAGGGCAGTCTGCCACTGTTGCTCATCGTTGATCGTCTCCAGACAGAAACAGATCCAAAGATCATACATGCCTGTGAAGTCATTATTCGTGCAACTGAAGCATGCGTTTCAACGCTCGATACCGAGTACCAAGTAGGTGGCCTCATCCAGATATAGTGGACATTGCTGACCAAACTCCAGAGAAACTATCGCCAGATACTGCGGTCAGCAGTATCGCAAGCTCGCGGACGCTATGTGCCACAGAAGGAGACTCAATTCCGTCGACACACCGTTCTCGCTCTCTACCGCTGGAACAAGGGCGGCACTGGATTAGCACTGTGATACATAGTACAGCTGTGAATCGGGAAGCAGCTTAGAGACGTTTGTGGGTCATCGGTTCATGGCCCAGTCGCTTACGCATTTCTCGAACATGAAAAGTGTCTTCACGTCCGCCATGGGAAAGGACTTCGACCATCAGTCCTGTTTCTCTCGTCCCAAGATGAGCGCACTACTTTCTATATTGGTAGATGACATTCGTCGCTGTACGACCTCCTCGAGTAACATTGACATGATTGCTTACTTGATGGCTTGTCTCGACACTTCGATGACTGGTCCCTTAGAGCTTGCGGTAGGTTAGTAAGATGCTTCATGTGTAGCTGCATCTGACAAAAACTGATTGCACGGTCCAGCCAAATACAGTTTGTCAGGCCAACCAAGTGTCAAACGGCCCACCCACTTCTTCCCGAGACAAGGCTGCGTTGCCTTATGACAAAGCTATAACCAGCAAGATAGCAATAACGCACAGATGTCCTTCGTTCCCAAAGTCCCAATAATTCAGCCGAACGTTGCGACAAAGAACGCTACAGTGGTGCATAACGACCGCCATCAGCGTCAAGTACGGCGTATACGAGATCACACGAGGACTTCTCGATGTCGGAAATATGGGTGACGATTGGAGGTCAGTGTAGAATGTGATCAGCAATGAAACTAGCGTACCTTTTTGACTACAAGGACATACCCCGATCGGAACCGTACACAGCTTCGGTCCCTTCTTATATCATTACTACCTTTTATTGCTTGGATGGCAGTGAACTGTTCAAGCACACATTGGCCTTGTTGTAGAGGTCTACATAAGATTGATTTGAGACACAGCGGTCTAATTTACAGGCATATGGCCTTGATCTCCTTTGTGTGCAATGCCTATGTGCATCTTGACAACTTCATGGACCAGGCCATCCTCATCAGCCATGTGTCGGAATCGGTCGATGAAAAGTCGCTCAGCTTTGTCTCTGATATCCGGTCGTCCAAATTTACGGCACATGGGACTTGCAACGGCCTTTGCAAAGAGTTCGGCAGCAGTGTCAAGATGGTGAGCCGTAGTTCGGTAGGCCTTTGTCGTGAAGACTTTGTCGACCACCAGGCCGGCGTCGGTCAGAAGCTTCTTAAGCGGCTCTCCTGTCTCGGCCCAGGCTGCATCCCATTCAAAAGATACTCCGAGCTCTCCCTCTAGCTCTCCCAGAATGCCGATGGGGAGACTGGCGTGCTTCATTGGCAGATCGGTGACCAGTCGACCGCCAGGGACGAGTAGAGCGATCCAGTGTTTCAGTGCTGCCAACTTGTCCTCCATCAATAACAAGGCAGCAGCGCACGTGATGACCTGAAAGCTCTGGTTGCCGAGATGCAAGTCGTCAAGGTTGGAAATGTCGTGTCGATAGAAGGCGATGTCCAGACCGTCTTGCTTGGCTTTGCGCTGCGCAAGGCCCAGCATGCCGCTGCTAAAGTCTATTCCGACAACGCGGCCGTTTTTTACCTCTTTCTTTGCTGGGATGGTCACTAGACCTGTTCCACAAGCTAGATCGAGCAGCGAATCTCCTTCTCTGAGGTCCGCCCATTCGACGAAGTCGCTTGCCAGTTCGCCATGGAATGAGTCATCGTATCCTTCGCTTCGCTCGTCGTAAATGGACTGGATGGCGCTCGCATTGGATGTAGACATGATTAACGACGCTGTGAAAGAGACGTGGTTGTGTTGCGCGTTGTGGCGTGTTGGATGTCGCTCTCTAGAGATAGCGCTTTTGATCGCGTTGAAAGAACGTGTGTTGATTTAAATGGTATCCTATCTTGGATGCCTTCATTTTGGTGCAACTCACTTTTCGGTGCTTGTCCGGGGAAGATTTGCCCGCAGAGATGCAGCAAGGCTGCGTCACGGTCCAATTGATTAATGCACCTTCCTACCTTATGCTAGGTACCTTCAATCATCAACTCGTGACATCGTGACCTCGGTCCCAGCTTAGTTCGGCATGAATAGCAGGTTTAGCCGAGTAGCTGATCTCGTACAACAATCAAGCTACACACCCAGACGAATAATATCAGCTATTCTGGCGTCGCAAGCACCAGAATTCATCGAAAGCAGCTGGAGCTTTCTGTCCTTCTCCATCACTTTCTCTTGCTCTTCTCCACTTGATATACCTGCTATCTGCCAACATGGAGCAATCTTCCCCTCCATCCTCTGACTCTGACTCTGACTGGGATGAGCAAGGTAGCGACGGACAACCACAACCGCTTGCCTTCCTATCTATCGATCCCTTTCCCAATCTTGGTCACAACATCAGCGGCCATCCTGTTGCAATCGTTGATTCTTCTAAATTTGATGAAGATACCGAGAAAGACTCTCTTACACCTGCTCATGCTGTTGCTACTGCGCTCTGGAATTGGCATCCGAATGCTCTTCGTGCCTTCCTTGATACCTCGATATTCAAAGGAATTGAATGGGTTATCCGAGATCGCACCACCTCCACTCGTACCTTCACTCATCTCATCGCTCGCCATGATCGTGAAGTAGTCGTCGGATGCTATAATTATGACTTGGATTGGGAGCTACAGTGCTCCTTTGGCATGCCCGAGAACAGCCCTTGGGTACGTACCTCTCTCTGCTGTTGTTTGGGGTTCCGCAATCACTCAAGAATCTGCCATTATCAATCAGGGCCGGTACTGGGCTCGCGATACACTCTACAATGAACGATGGAAGGCTGCCTCTAAACGGACTCACACTCTCACCCTAGGTGACTCAAGTCGCCCGGTTGATCCACATACTCTGTTCGGGACTAAGAACGACGCTGTCTGCACCAGCTGTGACGCATCTGCGTTGACTCGTCGTCTCCGCCATTGCGCAAAATGTCACTCAGCTCGTTACTGCTCTACAGAATGTCAGGCTAGCGACTGGAAGGTTCACAATGCTATTTGCAAGGCCCAGATTGGATAAAGTCTTCAATTTTTCGCATGGCTGGTATCTCTAATTTGGTATAGGTTTCAAGATACTGAAAGTCATCTTCAGACCATGTTGAGCACTGGGAGAGCCTGCCCGGTGTGATTATCACCTTCCCCGCTTCAGTCGTAGACAACGCGGTCCTGATTTTCGGCGGGTACAAACAGAACCTGACGGACTATAAAGTACTGTTTGATAGCAGTTTTGCTTAGTAACATACCATCAACTACTCATATCATTAGCTGCGTCTGACTTCTATCGGCCGAGGTGGCTGAACAGCGGAGGCAACCCCTCCTCTCGCGCAGTCCATTGGGCGATATAGAAGATCTTGCCTGTCGGGGCATCCAAAGTGGGGCGCTTGGCAGCTCGCCGCTCGCTTAGGATGATGACATCTGACGTGATGGTATATATGGCGGCTATCGTTGCATGCGACTTCCATCCTAGTTGTATCTTGGTGGATGATATCTACTCCAGGACGTGGGCAACGAGATGTGGCTTAGACTTGACGGTTATGCAGAATGGCACGGAACAATTCTCGAGACACCTAGTGGGTTATAAAAGCGGCGGCATGTCCTCAAAAATCAGATTCAGCGACATTTGCGATAACCTCAGGTTGTACCTGCGGGAGGGTTTTCGAAATGAATGACGGTACGATCAAACCCGAGCTCCTGCAGCGGGCCACGAGTTTGTCAATTTCGAAAGATACTGCCTCTGTTGGGCGTGACCACATATCCCTCAAGCCGCATCGCTCTTACGAGGGCGGTCATCGATGGGACCCGTATGCCGAATGGTCTTCAAAGGAAGAAGCTAGAGTTGTGCGAAAGACTGATTTGTACTTACTCTCGTGGATCTGCTTCATGTTTTTCGGTCTTCAACTTGACCGAGGTAACATCAGCAATGCTCTGACCGACAACTTTCTCAAAGATCTGGGACTGAGCTCGAACGATTATAACAATGTACCTTCAAGTTCTCCAATGTGTATTATTGATACAACGTACTGATCGGAGTAGGGCACTACTATTCAACTTGTCTGCTTTCTCGCTGCAGAGTTCCCAGTGCAAATCTTGATCAAACGCCGTGGTTTCAAGAAGATTCTCCCGCTCATGATGATGGGATGGGGGACCGTCTCATGGGGCCAAGCGTTCATGACAAATAGAGCAGGCTTTTATGTCACCCGCGCATTGATCGGGGCCTTTGAAGGCGGTTTCATTCCTGGAACTATCCTTTTCGCGTCTTACTTCTATAAGTCAGCTGAGCTCTCTACACGCTTAGCAGCCTTCTGGTCGACTCTCAATATCGCTCGCGTCATTTCTGCTCTACTCGCCGCTGGAATTTTGAAAATGCGCGGTGTAGATGGCAAACCTGGTTGGTTTTGGTTGTTTCTGCTTGAAGGCCTCCTGACGTTCGTCATTGGATTCATAAGCTACCTTTATCTTCCACATTCGCCAACACAGACGAAAGGCCCAATCTTCAGGAAACCATGGTATACCGAGCGCGAGGAAGTGATTTTGGTCAACAGAATATTGCGCGACGATTCCGCGAAAGGTCTTGTTGGCATTCAAGAGCCAGTAACACTGCGCGACATCGTCAGCACGTGGAAAGATTCCAGCACGTTAGGCTTGTACTTTGTCGGTCTTGTCGCTTATATTCCTGCGTCGCCTGTCTCGGGATATCTCTCTTTAACGCTCAAGCGACTTGGTTTCTCCACATTCGACAGTAACATGCTTACCATTCCATCAGCTGTACTTCAGATCATACTGATGCTGGCGCTTGCATACAGCAGCAATCACTTTTCCGAACGAACATGGCATTGCGTGTTTGGAGAGTTTTTCTGCCTACCATTGCTTGCTGCTCTACTCGCCCTGCCTTCCGGCAGATACAATTGGGGTCGCTTCTCGATCTCGACGCTCATTTCTGGATACCCGTACTTTCACCCCATCGTGGTGGCATGGATATCGGAGAACACTTTTGATGTCAAGAAAAGAGCAATCTCTGCCGCAACCTACAATGTTATCGTACAAGTAGGTAGTATCATTGCATCGCAAATCTATCGCGCCGACGACTCGCCATATTACTATCGCGGTAACAAAGTTCTCATTGCGATTTGTGCGCTGTCACTCTTGACGTTCGTCGTCCAAAGAGAGTACTTACGGTATCTCAACAGACTCAAAGCAAAGGTGTGGGATAGCATGTCGAATGAAGAGAAATTGGCTTATGTGGCTGATCAGCCTGCGAGAGAAATTGATGGAAATAAGAGATTGGATTTCAGGTTCATGTACTGATTAAATAAGCGAACGATACATAAGCGAGCTTAGATATATGAATTGATTTACAACCTTTTGGCCGCATGAACACGCCCGGGAAAGGCGTCGGACGCCATCCCCGCGCGCCAAGCTGCCCCGGGAAAGACGTCTTTCCTACGCGACACCAACCCCCCCGTTTCCAGAAGAACGCCACAACGACAACGTACAGACGCAATATATATAATATAAAACAGTGCGAGAGGTGCTTTAAGCTTCAAAGCGTTATACAACTACCTAGTCCCTTTATAGGATTTTTACAATAATATTTCTACAAAATAAAAAAATAAAAATTGAAAAATAGCTAAATAATGCAATTCCGCTAAAAATAATAATAAAATAACATTATATATATTATATTATAAATAAAATACAGTATTTGCAGTCTTATATATTAATAATATAACAGTTTATAATAGCATCTCTTTATTAAAATAAAGAATAAGTAGCATTAATAAATAATAAAAGTAAATAAAGTTAATCTTTCTAAGAATTGAATAAAATTATATTATAAATTTATAAGTTTATATAGAAATCCCTTTTTCTGCTTTTTAGCTATATAAGATAAACAAGTTAATATAAAGAAAATCTATAATTAAAAAGATGTCTCTTATCTGTATTTTATATAATTCTATTAGCATTATTATTATTAATTCCAATAATAAGCACCTTATACAGTTTATTAATATTTTTAAGCTAGCTATTTGCAATAAAAGTAATAAGTTTAAGTATATATTTATATACCTAACTGCCTTTAGAAATAAAGCCTTTTACATTCTTTACTACATTGCTAACTAGAAAATAGTTTAGTCCTTCCCTTTATATAAGTTCGTTATCTATAAGAACTCTCTAACTATTGCTTAAATAAATAAGAATTAGAAAGAAGATAGAAAAGAAAGATAAATAAGCTAACTGCTATATAAACCTAGATTAAGACTAGCTGCTTTTTATGTATTAACGCTCTCCTTATTACAAGTTACAGAATCTAATAGAAGGAGCGCTATAGTAATAACATTTACGCTATCTTTGTTAACAATATGCGTATCCTAGGTTACTAAGGAGGTGCCTATATTAGCTGCAAATAGAAGGACAGCGCTGCTAGCTACTTATATGCTGCTTACAGTAAGGCTAAGTACCTGCCCCCCTCCTTTACTGCTACCCCTATTACTGCTCTATAGGAATTATTAGACTAAAAGGAAAAAAGGAGGAAGAAGGGAGGGGGCCTATATAAAATAAAATATAGAGTAATTAATATCTATAAATAATAATCAATTTCCTTTTCTCTTTTTCCTTTTTTATTATACCTTCTATTCCTCTTTGTCCTTTCTTATTCTTTCCTTTTCTATATATCCTATCCTTCTTTCCCTTATAGTTTTAACTTAATATGTTCTATATTAATTGTCTTACTTATTATATAATAGAGTGTATACCTTTTAGAAAAGAAGAAAGGAAAGAGAAAAAAGAAGGGTAGAGATTTAATAGGGCTATTATAGGTATTATCTATTTACTATATAAAGAATATAAAGCGCCTAGCTAGCTAATATATATAATATCTATTTTCTAATATTCTTATTAATTGCTTAATAAACCTTTACACTAGCTTTAACACTACTACTATAGATTAAGTAGAGAGCTCACCCTATACGCATATTTCTATTTTATAATAATAATTTATATAGCTTATTATATTCTCTATTATCCTTATTAATTACTTAATAAACCTTTTACTAATAAGCTTTATTTATATAACTCACCTTGTACGCTAGTTAGTTATATATAGCTTATTTAGTATATAGCTTAGGTAACACTAAGTATCAAGTTCTAGTTCACTAGGGTTAGGGTTAGGGTTAGGGTTAGGGTTAGGGTTAGGGTTAGGGTTAGGGTTAGGGTTAGGGTTAGGGTTAGGGTTAGGGTTAGGGTTAGGGTTAGGGTTAGGGTTAGGGTTAG